>CM041784.1:20973557-21573557 GCA_023375725.1 Nephotettix cincticeps
AAACTATTAGCTGACCGACCAAAAATTCAATACCACTGTCAGCTGGTATAGTTTCTGAGTTCACTACAGAGTATGCCAGATTTGTCCTATGTTATACGGCACTTATGGGATTACTGTTTCTCTCTCTGGAAAAAACTACATACTTTCCCTCCCTTGGGACTAAAAGTAATTCTTTAGTACTCTAATCCAGAGAGTAAAGAATGGCTTTACATAGTTAGGTAGAGGGGAAAAATATATGCTATAAAAATTTGAAAATAAAGGTTAATTGTTAGAAAACTACCTACAACATTTTAACGCTTTCTTAGCTTTTCGTCTTTACGTTAGCTTAGTTATTTATATTTTCAACACAAAATTCTTTTGACGTTAGAAATATAGGACATTATTTTGCATTTTTTCTTACCAAACCTAGTTATTGATCAAATCAGCAGTTTCATGACCTTTAACTTACTAGTTTTTCCAGGCTGATAACATTTTATTACTAAACTATTATTTAAATTCAATTTTATTTTTTATGGAAATGTTTTATACCCGGTATTTAGTACGTATTGGAGTTGGATATTTCTTCAAAATACTTAACAATACTTTCTTTACTGTGTTAACCAAAAAACCCGAACAGAAAATTTGAAAGGATTATTACGACCAGAAGGAGAATCTTCTCTTCACTTGAGGTAACAACTTCAAACTTGGTACGTGTATGACTACTGATAAGACCTATCGCTGTGCATAGTATCAAATTTCTACTTTGTACCATTTCAAAATAGTGTCCATTTTGATTTTTTAAAGTTCAATAACCTAAAACCATGGGATTTAGAAAAGAAAACCCAAAGACAAAAACTATTTGAAATTTAATATTAGTTTTTAATGTAATATAATAATATGGCCATAACATAAATAACAAAGAAAATTCAATTCTATTCAATTGAATCCTAGTCAATTCAATACTTGCCCAAATTGCTCATTAAAGCCCAAATTGACAGTTTAGCTTTAGAAAACGTATCTTTCTCCATTATTTGTGTAATGACCCTATTAAAAATGTTGAATTTTCTTAAATAAAATTAAATTTTGCAACCTTTTTGGTGTTAGTTTTTTTTGTAATTCACGTGTTTTTTTTAGTTAGTGAGCATTGAAAAATAAAAAAATGGTCCTAATTTTAAATAGTGAAAAGTAGAAATTCGATACTATGCACAATAATACGTCCTATTAGTACTCATACTAGTACTAAGTTTTATGTGGTACTTCAAGTGATTCCAAAGTTAAAGCAAGTTATGTAAAACACATACACACCGACAGACGGAAAACGGACTGAGGTAGGCCATATGTTCACAGTACATTTTTGATTTGTTTTGACCTCAGAAACAATATTCCAAAGTTTTCGGTATATTTAAAATACACCTTGTACTTTAAACGTATAAAAACTAACTGAAGGAAATCTTTGAAAAAATATTCACCTCAACCGCGCATAATGAACTCCTTTCCAAATTGCACCGCGGTCTCCAAAATGTAAATCGACTCCGTTAATTTGTTTTGAAGCGGTCCGATTGCGCATACTACAAACACAAGGGGTTGTCATGATAAAAGTGCAATTTACGGATAAAGGAGAAGGCAACACATCAGTATGCGGATGCGGATGCGGAGGTGGAGGCGGAGGACGGCAGTCGGGGCCGGAGAGCCCTCGACGTGCGGCGGCGGCGTCGCGGCGGTCTGTTTGATCTGAGATCATTATTCCAGTTATTTGAAAGCCGGTCTCATTATACAGGGCTGGGAGCGTCATTAGGAAGCCATCACCTGTAGTATCGATGCGATCGACTCGGGCTTCGCGACTACAGACTCCGGCCCTACAACTAACGAACTCCTCCTGATCCCCTTGACTTGGTCCCGGCTTCCTCCGAATAAAAGCATGTCGCATTATCTTGTTACATTCCAGTACACCTTTCTTTCGGATCGGAAACCCTTTTCACATTTTTCTATTGCGACCGATATCGGAAGAGATGAATTCAGTTTTTGAATCGGTGACGTTTTTGAAAAATGTTGGTTTTCAATAAGCGCCAACAATATCGTGGGGTTTCAAAACTGTCCAAGTAATGCGTGGTGACATTCACGGGAAAGTAATCGAATGAATATTTTTCTACTGAATTATTGGTGTGGTTCAAACCATATGATAGTTAATCTTTCGAAAATATATAAACTTAGGCTCTATGGGTTTTGATTTCAACAATAAAATAGTTTTCCATAATTGCAGCGATGTTGCTTCTTGTAACCATGAATGCTTGGAAAAAGTGGAGTCTTTTAAATATTTAGCGATTTACATATTATATAAAAAACCCGCATTGTTTTATGGAATTGAAAAATGTTTAATTGCTAAACTCATGTATAAGACGACATATAGCATATTCGTAAATTTTAGTATTTAAGAAATATTCTGCAAATGAATTATTAAGAACCATTTATTTTGCATGGATAAACTCACGATTGCGGTAAGCAGTGCATTGTTGTTTTCTTTGACAAATTAAGAGTTACACAGAATGATTACATCATAATTATAACGAATGAATGAATACGGGAACATTCCTTTCCTCTATTTAGGAATTAAAAATTCTTCCAATAAAACATTTTATAGATCTTTAAAGTACTACGAATTTTATAACGCAAATAATAAATAATGAGATTTTATGTAGACAAACATGCGTAATAAGAAATGTCATAAAGCAGAATTTTAAAAGACCAAAGGTTTGGAAAAGTTGTTCTGAAAAAGGTTTTTACTTTTAGGACGATGATGTTTTATGATATCTTAATAAAAATTAACAACACAAAATCTCTGTCTAAAATATGTCTAGAATTGAAAAAGAAGCTCTTTGGCAAAGATAATGTATATGATTTCTAGAAATTTCAAAATTAGAGTTAATTATTTTTTAAGTAACTTCAGTACCTTTAGTTAGTTGTTTTTAAGCAGTTGTAAAATTTAAGCGTGTGAAGTATGAACTGTAACCACTCTCGCTTTCACTAAGCTTATCAGAGCAGTGAACGACTGATATCAAAGGACAATGGACTTAGATGTCATCAGACTGGTTAGGATGATATAATGTTTCCTGAGAAAATTGTTATGTATTTAGCTATAAATCTATTCAAGGAATAAATATCATTTTCATTATATTTCAAAGTTTTCCATTAAAAATCTATCGGACTTGTGTGTGTTGTGTTTTACTGTTTTAGCCCTCTAAGTGTCAATCGCCCGAATTCAGACGACTCCTCAGGCTCTGCTTTGCCGCTTGTTTAAAGATTTACGATCAAATGAAAGGAGTTATACCGTATACCATCTGGTTCAGGAACTTTCAGGCTTTGTGTTTATAATAAATGTTTGCCGTTTTACACCTATTTTGAAGGTCTGTGAGTATTTACCTAAGCAGCTGTTTTATTGTTGCAAATCTTTTTGCGAAACTTTGTTAATGTTTTTGTTTGTTTACATCGCTAAAATGTGTGACGGTTTGCGTTAACAATAGGAAAAACAATAATAGGAATTTATTATATGGTATGTTAAATGAAGTGGATGATTGAAGACCTCTAAAACCCCCCCAAAAATAACAGAACAAAAAGTGGCATAAAACATTTCAAGAAGGCGCCATTTTACATGTACATACTCTGGAACTTTTACGTTTTTGTTGTAAATTATGGTTTTAAGTGATATAAACTGTATATTTCCTTTATCACAATACAATTTTGAACAAAATGTATATTTTGGAATTTTGATATGGCATATGTGACAGAACTTACAAGGCTCAATAGCGAGCAGAAACTAATGTTTTGAGAATACCTGGATTTGAATCTATAAGGATAATACGTAATAAAAAGCTAAGGCTTACATATACTACATTTTAGAATAGTCTATTTTTACTTATTTAAGGTAATATACAATATCATGTAAGTCTGTGGTGTTTTATAACATTTTGTGTGTCTAACCAAAACTCGCTGGACATTATGAGTTTTATTGTAATGGGCACTTAAAAGGGTAGGAGTCTGCAGCATCTCCACATCTCAGAGATTAGTCCCATACTCTGTTAAGGTTTGTTAATTTTGTTACAGCGTCAGCGTTTTGACCACTCGGGTGAAGTAAAAACATGGCCAAAGTGACCAATTAAAGGTAAAGTCGCTAACTAGAGAATTAAATTACAAGAATAAGAATGATTTTTTTCTCTTATAAATCTGTAAACGATACAACATATAAATAAACATGGCCTTATTACAAAATCATAAATTACAATTAATAAATCAAGTGTTCATTCGTCAGACTGACTATAAAACATTTAAATAATTACTCATAACTAAAAGCTTCTCTTATTAAAGATATTTAATGTCCTAAATTATTTGCTTACTTACAGTATGACTGTAAAATTAATTTAAAATATATTTCTTTCTTTACCTATAGTATATACATGTTCATTAAAAATAAAAACAAATTGTATAATATGTTTATTCAAAAAAAAGAAAACAGGGCCTCCAAGGAATTGCCTGTTAGGATGTTCCTTCAGTTTCTTATAAGAAAACTATAAATTAAAAGCGATCAGATAAAAAACGTAAGAATTAAAAAAAGATCTCCTTAACAATGGAGAAAGTGTAATTGAGAAAAATTAAATATTGAGCTGATATTTAGTGCCAATCGTTAAAAAATCATCGTAAACAAAAAATCAACCTCATCCAAACTAAAAAGCCACACTTTTAACTGTTTTACAAAAAGTGAAATATTGCGTGATTGTTTAATTTCATTTGGAAGAGTGTTAAACATTTTAGGAGCTATAAAACTATAAGATTTAACTAAAAACGTATTGTTTGGCCTTGGTAGCAAGAGATGGCCAGCATTCCTTAGTTTAAATTTGTAAGCATTATTTAGATTTCCACTAATAATAATTTTTAAACTTTAAATACAAATATATATTTTATTGGAAAAATTTTATTTTTAGTAAAATATAAAATTAATTTTATTTATTTATTTTTATTTATCTATCAAAAAAGATGTACTTGTTAACTAATGGATATCATTGGGTGGTAATTATAATTTTTTTGAAAATAAAATACAAAAGTTATTACTGTAATACGTAACTCTTTAACTGTAACTTGTAACTGTGAAGTGTTACTTTAACTTTAATTCGACACCTCAACCATCTCATTACGACTATCGCATAAACAATAATGATGTCACAAAATAACATTGTTCTTATGGGGCAAAACGGAATATTTTACCAGTAAGGCAGATTCTTAGAACTAAAGATGCTTTAACGATTATTAAGTTTTTTTAATAGATACATAAATAAATAATAGGTTAAATTAAATACCTTCTTAGCTGCGGTGTGAATCCTGGCATAGTCCTTGATGGATGACGCACGTTACCACAGCTATGGTGCCGTTATTAAATCTTTTTAAACTTTTTTAAAACGGTTATTTCATGGTTAAAACACTTGAAAATATTTAGTCACAAAACACAATAAACAAAGTCTTACAACATGTAGGTCTACAATAATTAGTTGAGATGTGTTCTACCAGATGACTTTGTCTTCATGCTACCTTAATAACTGTTTCTGTTGGTAGTTTTCAAAATGAATGTGGGTTTCAAATAATGCATTCAATTGGAGAATACTTTTTTCATATAATAGATGTCGTGGCTGAAATCTTGTGGCTTTGTAAATTTCTAATTTTTTGTAATTTTCTAATGCTGTCATTTTTATCCTATAATACAGATGTGTAATTGAATAAGATTAGATTAAATGTTTGTGTAACTGTTAAATGTTTGTGTTGTCGACTATGTGGGAAGCAAAATTAAATTTTGTGTATTTGTGGCTTTTGGTAAATGCTCTTTAGTACTTTTCTCGAATTTCCGTCCATTTTGGCCTATGTAAAATTTATCACAGGTATTGCATTTTATTTTATAAACCCCAGTTTTTTTTATATATTTAGTACTTCCTTTCATATTTAATTTATTATATTCATATTTCATATTTTCATTTCATATTTTTTAATTATTATTCATTATATTCGTACTAAAAATTAATATGTTTTAATAAAAAAATATTGTTTTCGTAAAAGTTTAGAGGTAAGAGACAAATGTTCATACCGGTTCAAATGTTGCACAAATGTTCAAATGTTCATACCGGATATGTCTACACATATCCGGTATGATTGAACATTAATTCATTTCTTTTTACACGTAATAGAATGTATAGGCAACATTTAAAAGGAACTCAAGAACCACTTATTTACCTAAAGATAATTACAAAAATTACAAATTTACAAATTAAATGGATGACAGTAAAAATACTTAACAAAGGAATGCAATAAATTAGCGAATATAATACACAAAGGGGATGTAAATGCAAAACTAAATTTTCCAAACTTACTTAAAGTAAACAACAATTTAATAGGTAACGTTAACGTATAAATTCAAAAGTAGAAGTAACAAACTGTTACTATTGAATTCAATGCTTGAATAAATTGTAATCAAATACAAAACATAATAAATAAATAGAATACACAAATGAGATTTAAATTCAAAACAAGATGTTTCAAATCTACTGAAATGTAAAGTCAGACGCTATTCACACGTCAGACGTGCGCCGTTACCGTACACGTTTTTTCCACATGACGTCAAAGTACATTCCAGTTCCAGTTTTTTCCTAAAAAAACTAGTATGTAGTTTCCAGGAATAGTAGAAGGTTCATCGTTTGCCGAAATGGTTGATGGTACATGATGGTATCTCTTATAACTTTTCAAAAACCTAACTTAACCAAATCCGAGTATCAGTATATACATTTCCACGTGCTAATAGTTACTCCATTTAGAAACTAGGACCATCATTTTTCCCTATCATTACTAGTATTTGTGGCTTATGGCATTCGGTTGTTCGGCCGCCGCCGTCGTACTGGCATACTGGCAACATCAAGCGCTTGGATTATTACACTAACCAGCTTACTTGTAACTCCGCCATGCCGGTCGCAAGCCCGGGGCCTTATCTAGTAAATGATAGGGAAGGAGGAGCGGGAGGAGATACACCTCGTTAAAAATCCGGGGTCCATCTGGCTCCGGATGGTAGCACCCTGTGAGGGCTCCTGCCCAGGGTCACGGGTGAAAAGCGGCCAACGGTCTCGAAGGTGGATGAGGAGCAATCCCAACGGCGGAGAGGGCGGAAGAGCCTAGGGAGTAAACCCGAAGAAAATCCAGGGTAGGCAACGCTCTGAAAGCTGAAGTGAAAGCAAGTGCCTAGGAGATGGCAACTCTAAACAAAGACCCTGGCCCTCCAAATTGGGGGTTGGGCGCAAGGCTAACACCCTTGTCCCGTCAAACTTTATCGTTACGAAACCTAAAGATTCCTCGGATTGGGACAGGACAGGATTAATCGGAATAGACGGATATCTAATGAAGGAACAGGAACAATGGAAAAACGTAAAACCCTCCGTACTAGGCGTCAGGGGATGGAGACGGAAAGCTACCGATAGAGAAGAATGGAGAGGCATCTTAGAGGAGGCCAAGGCCCTAAATGGGCTGTAGCGTCATTTAGTAAGTAAGTAAAAGCTTACTTGTTGCAATAAGTTGCTGTTGGTTTTATTTTAAGTTAAAAAAATTGAAAAAGGAAAAAGTTTCAGTGTGTAGATTAATTATAATATTAAAGTGTTCCACTTATTAAAGTGGAACATATTAATAGGTTCCCGAGAAACAACTTCAATTTTGCCATGTCTGCTCTTTATTTAATTGTTCCATGATTGTTTGTCCATTTAAACATTAGACCAAAAAGGGGCTGTAGCCCACACCCCCAATCCACCAATGTCCGATATATCGCCTGTTACAATCTTAATTATCAGATTTTAGACCCTTATCACTTATCAGTGAACTGATGTATACTTTACCAGTTATAAGACGACAAGTTTTATAAGGTTTATCTAAATAAAACTTTAAATTTATTGTTTCAAAAAGAATCATCCAATTTCTTAAACTAACAAGAGAAAATCAATTAAATTAATATTTTTCGGGGGTTTCTCCCCCCCACCTGTAATACCAAACATTCAGTCAGTTCTGTTGGGTGATGTGACCTTACACTGCAAACCAAGTTTTGGAAACTGGTTGAGAAAGATAAGGACGAATTTAATTTTTTAACATTCTCCATTAACGTTGAGTACTCTTAGACAACGTTCTGTATTTACCATGAGCTTTGAATAAAAATTTTCTGTGGAACCTTTAGTCATAGACTAATGATCTAAAATACTAATTTGTTAAATTTTAAAGCCAATTTTAATAGTCATAGTGAAATTATGTTATAAAGTTTTTTTGGCAGAAATTAAAAAAAGATTTTTTTACTTTTATAAGCCAATCAATTTTGAACCATTGGTTTTACAGACAGACGGGTGGTGTTATAGCCTATTATTTAAAATGTTAAAAACTATAAACCATGATATTTAAATCAAAATCGTTAGAACGGATTTGAGAAATTTGTATTTTTTACATCCTAAAGGTAAATTAGGGGTAAACTACCTTGAAATCTTGAAAATCAAGAATTAAAAATTATCTGGAGGTATAGCGAAAGTGGACCTGTGTACCACTAAATTAATACAAATCTGACAATCAGTGTGGTCTCAGGGTTTGCACACAGACAGACTGACTGATAGACATCAGTCCAAAAAACCATTTTTTTAATCAGGGAGCATCAAAACGGATGTATCCACTCTCAACTCAAATAATTCGAAAATTTAGACAAAACCAATACTTTCTCCATATACAATGTATGAAGGAAGAATGCAAAAAATCGAAAATGAGTCATGAAGAGTTGTTCTCTTTTCCAATATAAATGCAATTATTTAGGAAAAAATAACTACTGTATTACAAAATATAGAGATAATGAACATTGATTTTAAGTAAACCTCATTAATTAAAACGAAATGTGGAAATCTCAAATGAACTTTCTACAGAATTGTAACATTGAAATTTTTACCATGTTAAAATTGCCACAAGAAAACTTTTAATGTAGTTTTTTTAGAGTGAAATTTAAGGTTCAAATAGTTGAAGATATAAGTTAATCTACTTCATTTTACTTTATTCTGAAGAAAATTGGTCCAGCAGAAGTCTTCCTGATTCTTGAAAAATTTTAAATTTAGGTTTTCATATATTGGATTTCAACAAATATTGATTTTATTAATTTTCCAGTTGCTAGAACTGAAAAATATAAATTTATTTTAATACCTTTTTATAGCCATGATTTTGAATGTGTATATAATGTAAATGAGTATAGTGCAAAACTATAGAGGCTTAACTAAAGAGGCTGTAATATTCATACATGTACAACTTCATCAAGTAAAACTTTGTTAGTTTGCAAAAAAAGTCTATTTCAGGAAAAATCCCATCACCAATAACAATGAACAAGAGAATACCATAAACAAATTCTAGTCACTATTTACATAGAATAGTTTGTCCTATTTTTATTTTCCTGGTTTTAAATTGTATGTATGTAGCACAATTTTGAATTTTTAATGTATATTTGACTATTTCAGTTTAAAAACATTTCTGACTCATTTCTATTTTTTATGGTGAGTTTTTCGAGCCTCTGAGCACATATTGAAATAAATAAGAATAATTACCTCACAAAAAACTTGTCATTGAAGAATAGGACCTAACTGGCTTGTTCATTTTACAAAAATTCTCATTGACCTAGTGTTAGAGGATCTGATTAGGTTGTGTTTTGTTATTTTATTCCTTAGAATAGATCAATATTGGATATAATCCTTGTTATTGATATGATGTAGCTAATTTTCAAGGCAAAAATTACAGTTAGGAAGCTATAAAAGCTTAATAATAAAAATCAGAGGTGTAAGCGATTTTTATTATAACTGGTATATTTTTTCAAATTTAAATATGCTAATTCTTAAAATGAATACATAATTCAATTTGACTTAGGCCTATACGAAACACAATATGAATAATCTGAATTTATATAATAATTTATAGTAAATATTGTGAGGTCAAAGTGACTGAGGGCAGTTATACTCCAACTGGATAATGGGAAAATAAAATAGTAATTTAAAGCTTAAAAATATTCCAAAAATAGTACAACAATATTAAAAAAAACAAATAATTAAATATAATTGCTATACTAAAAATATACTAATATTTTACTTCCTTCGAACTCTAGTTTTGTTATCTTCTTCTGTTTTATTTATAACTTTACCTCCATCTACTTCAGGATTTTTCTTTCCTTTGGTCTTTTTCTTTGTTTCATTCTCTACGGGGGTTGTCTCATCACTGGGACCAGATTGGTGTTCATTACTGGGATTTTCAGAAGGATTATGAGCTTTTGTCTCTCTCTTAACCTTGGTTAACTTAGGTCCATTTAATTCTGCGTAATTCTTTTTGGAGACATTTCGCTTCGGTCGTTCTTTCGCAGCTTCTTCAATTTCTGTACCAACCTTTTTCTCACTACCTTCAGTATCATTATTTTCGTCATTAACAGTATTTTTAGGTTTTTCTGTTCTAGATTTGACAACTTTTTGGGGTTTATTTTCTGTTAATTTCTGTACAGATTGTTTTTCTTTAGCCTCATCAATGTTCGTACTATTTTTTTCATTTTTCTTTGTACTGGTACCATCCTTTTTTAAATTACGTTTAGGGTTCTTAGGTACAGACTCCGTACCATAATTTTCTTCCTTATTCATTTCTTTACTCAATTTATTTTCGGTGATTTCACTAAAATTATCTTCTTGACTAGGTTCAATTTTCTCTTTCCTGGTTTTTTTTTGTTTTGAACCTTCTTTGGCATCATTAGTTTCGTTCGATGGAATGGCTATATCCTCTTCGTTTTGTTTCTTACCTCTCTTTTCCTTTGAAGGTACTTTTTCTTTAATGACATGATCATTTATAGTCTGCTTGGGGATTTCAATTACTTCCTTTTCTAAAGCTTGTTTTTTATCCTTGCCTTTTTTAGGTTTGTTGTCAGCATTTTTATCTGATGCATTAATGTTTGCTAATTCATCAGTTTTATTACCTTCTATTTTTGGCTTTCTTTTATTAATCTTGCCTGTTTGAGATATTGGTTCATCAATTTTTACATCTTCTTCATGGGATTTATTTTTTTGTTTATTTAGTTCATCTTTTTTAGTTCTTTGTGATGCTTGTTTGGAAGTAGTATTTTTTGTCTCTTTTATAGGTTCATCTTCTTCTTTGGATTTATCTTCACTCTCACTTTTCAACCTATTTTCTTTTTCAACTCTCTCTTCCAGCTCTAACTTTGTCATTAATTCATTTATTTGTTCAGGCGTCATTATTTTCACTTTATCCTCCATTAGCTCATGGTCACTGTAATCATCAGAATTTCTTATAAGGTAAGTGGCATCCATATCATTTGGATCAGAATTGCTTTGACCACCTACAAAAAAATATAGCAATTAAACTTATAGCAGGTTAAATTTTACCATTCTAATTTCAATATACAAAATAATGATATCAGAGCAATAATTTTTGCCTTATTATTTTCCTAACAACGATTAATTAATGTTAATTAATAAGGCATTTTGAAGTATTTTTTCTGTAATTACCTAATACACCACCATTATGAACCATTCATTTTGTTTATTTGGTTTGTATATTTAAAAGAGACACGTAAATTATTTTTCGTCAGACTTGTATGATTGTGACCATAAAACTAATTCTCCATTTGAAAATTTATATTAATGCATCATAATTTGACATAATTTAGTTGCAAATAACTGAATCCTACTGAATGTTCCCAACGATCAAGAAATTTATTTTAGGTTAACAAAATTGTTTATTATTATGTGGATTGAACTGCCATGAGCTATGAAATATATTTCTTGTTCTTGTTAGTATATTTTAGTAGTAGATAGAATCCTGTAAAGGAGAGCACAGAAAATAAAAATGATGTATTAAAGTATTCGTATTCCTGGTAATAAGAAAATTTCTAATGATTAAGAAATTATGCGTGACATTACAAACTAAGTTTGGAAAATTTTTCCAACAAAACTCTTGCCAAGTGGATTTACCATGGCTACAGAGAGGGTAATAAATGGTTTAATAGACTTTGGATCCAGGGCCCTCTGCCCGGGGGGCATGGACAAGCAGCCAGAAAAATATTAAATGATAAATTTAATAAAATAAAAACAAACAATATACCTGAATAAAAATATTAAATTAATGAAACGGAGCTAAATAATATACAAATGAGTAATTAAGTATGAACAATTTATATTTTAGAAATTGATGATTTTAAATAGATTGCTAAGGCCTACTATCTTGATAGCATTTTTTGGAGCCCACAGCTCTTTGCGAAGAGTCTTACCCTCTTGGAACGGAATGAACTCACCCTCACACAACTTAATTTTCCCAATTAAACATTAGTATTTCTAGGTAAGCTTAGTTAATTTAACCAGGAGATCCACACAAGTTGATTGTTTTTGACCTTTTGTCAAGCACTTGTGAATCATGAATTGCTCCTATCTCTGTCATGAGGCCAAACTAGTAACACAAAAAATGACAAACAGCTCTGGTTGTGAAATATATTTCAAAGAAAGGCAAATTAAGAAGAGGAAGACTTTCAACTAGTAGACCAGAGATAAAATATATTTTTTGCCTTTTTCCAGCCAGGTATAATATATGGTTTAATTTTTTATGGTCACTCAAATAAAACAAAAGAAATACTTATAATTCAAAAAAGGATCATTCAAAATTTGACAAATTCCCTGAGAGATTCACATTTCAGACCCCTATTTCGTGACCTATTTTTCGTGAACATATTTTAATCTTTATATTTTTGACTTAATTCTTAAAATTTTCAAAAATATCGACTGTTTTAGGCTTAGAGAAAACATTCATTCATATTCCCCAAGAAATCAGCTAAAATTCAATATGGATACTGCAGAATATCAAAAACTCAAAATAGTCACATAATTTTAGGTATGAATCTGTATGACAAGTTGCCTGCTTCAGCTCTATGTCTTTCATTGAATGTATTAACCCTTGAGCGGGAGCTTCACCGTTCAAACGGGAGAGGGCGCATGTGGCATTTAAATCACACAAATTCAACCCATCTTACTTGTTTTATAACATAGTATTGTATTTAAATGTCAAATAAAGTGATAAAGTATAAGCTTCCATTGTTAATCTAATTAATTGATTACTAAATTTGAGTAATAATTTAAATAAACATAGTTAGTAATTTTCTAATTTAATTTAAGAATGGTGTCACTGTTGGTGTTACGGGAGAGAGCGCATGCGGAGTGTTTTTCCGCAATAATGAAATTGAACATCAATTCAAACCAAATATATTATATGACAGTTTTATAAATTAAATAAAAACAACAATATATTTTGGTTAATTAACACATACGATCATAAGTGTATTCCATTTAGAAATATTGTATTCAACATTAATCTCTCGTCTTCTAGTAAATCCCTGGTGTAATCAGTGTAATATAAAATGGAAACTCAAAATACCCGTATACTTGGAAACATTCACAACTAAAATGTTATGTTATCTCTAACACAGATGGACACAAGAAGGACTAAACTAAGTAAGGGGATAGGGCGCACACAGAGAAAGCCTCCGAAAAACTGACATCACTTCACTGCTTTGCAACTCACTTGGAAACAAAAGGAGTGTGAGGGTGTAAATAGTTTCGGAGGATTCCAGAAATGAGGCACATGAAGCCTGACACGTCTGCCGACACCCGATTTATTTTAACAAAGATTACACGTGTGGAGGAAAACTCTGCAAGCGCCCTCCTGAGGGTTAAATACCTCAGTCGCAGCAGACCTGCGTAGTCAGCGAATTTCCAAATAAATAATGTAATGTAATAATATTATACGTCAAGTTTTATCAATATCTGTTGATAAATATATGAGTTAGTTATTTGCCTATTCAACATAAGATTAACATGGGAAAGAGTTAGGTTTGCCGCTGTGAGGAACACTGAGAGTAGGCATTTTTAGCATAAACAATTTTTTTTACAATTTGTACAAATTTTCATCAACATCTGTCCATCAATAAAAGACTTTACCTATTTTCCATATGATTAACATGGGAAAGAGTATGCAGGTTAGCTGCTGTGAGGAAAACTGAAAGTAGGAATTTCTAGCATAAACAATTTTTATTTTGACCAATTATACCAACTTTCATCAACATCTGTCCATAAGTAAAGGAGTTTACCTATTCCCTATATGATTAACATGGGAAAATAGTATACAGGTTAGCTGCCATGATAAATACATAAACTATGATTTTTAAGCATAAATAGATGAATCTCAACGACATGAAGCTAAAAATCAAGTTTTATCCAAAAATATTGATTGATAAGTGAAAAATTAAGTTTTCCTTATCCTTTATAAGATTAACATTGGAGCCCCAAAATACAACGTACTGTGTTTAGATTTTTTAATATCTCGATAACAGTTGGAGATAGAGAAAAACTTTATCGAACTAAATTGTGTAATTTTTGAAGCAGATTTTAATGGTTGAAGATAAAATTTAAAAAGTTTTAAAATCACATATGAGAAACTCAAAAAACCCAATTTTGCGGTACAAAACCCTCCCAAACTACCCGTTCCGATTAACTGATATGTCTGGTTTACAAACTCGTCTTAGCAAATGTAGGAATACACGTCTCTACCAAATTTGGTCTCGATCGGACCATTTTTACGAGAATTATTATGTTAACAGACACACACACACACACACACACACACACTATACATATATAAATAAATTTTAACGACTATTGTTTTTGGTCTCTGGGCACCTAAAGAAGAAAAAATAACATGGTCCCGGGAATAACTCTTGCCATGAGACCTACGGTAATGGCTTCTTCCCTATGGGAAATTTGCTAAAACCTAAATTTTACTGCTGGCTGACTCTAAATCCTTTCTACTCCATGTCTGAACTTTTAAATTACAACACTAATAACATCGTTTTTTGAACTTCAAGGCAGAGGACTCACAATATTAAACTTACTTACTTATTAATTATATAGAATTTGTAACACTATACAGTCATGTATTGTTTTATTTTTGATGTATTGGATGATTTGTATTATCAATTAAGATTCTCTTTGAGTTTTGTCTATAACCTAATGATTGTGTTGATGACAACAAATGATTGATTATCACCATCAAGGTGTGATGATCAAAATAGTACTGAAGATGAATAAGAACACGTTTCACACTCAATATTTTATACAAACTTATTGACAATGTAATTGGAGTCCTGACCCGAAGATTTACTTTTGCTCAAATAGTGAATATTCTATTTTGATGTCTTTGGAGTTATCTAGACTGGGCAGAAAGTGAAATCACAAAAGGCTGTGCTGTGCAAAAAATACAATGAAGATTTGAACTCCGAAATTTTTGACAAAATATTACACCTGAAGGTTATTCACAAAAGGTGCAAGGTCGTTAAGAGTATGAAATATAAAGACTGATGGGAAAGTAAGCAGCCATGTTTCGATAAAAAATTCTTAACATCTAATTCTTAAATTCTCCCTTGGTTTCAGATGAGCAATAATTCTGACAGCTTTTTTTTGAAGGGTGAAAATTTGCTCTAACTCATTCACTAACACTATTTGTGCACCTGACTTTATACTTATAATGTCACTACAATATAACTAACTAACACTACACTGACTTAGGATGAACCTCAGAGCATAGGGAAAAAATAATAATTGTTTAATTTGATTAATCTTTCATTGTTGGTGCTGTTTCATAAAATGCTTGAGAACCTAGCTCTACATACAGAAGGACATACAGAGGAGAAAGTGATTCTTAAACCCGTTTGCGTAAGGAGGCCTCTTAATCAACCTTTGACCAGTTCAGTCTTTCTCTGATTACAAAGCCTAAACTGCATTCATCGAGGATGGGCTGTCAACAATGTCAAACAACAATTCCATCTTCACTAGTTTCAAATGAGAATGGATTATTAGACATCACTCATTTATAAATCTTAATTACCTTGTGCTTATTTTATAAATTTGTATTTATATTTCGAAATGTTAGAAAGGACTTATTAATTTGTTTTATTTTATACAGAATGATAGTTAAAATGCAATTGTTTTCAAAGGGAAGAAATTTGAACCGTATTTAATTGTGAAGATAAAAAAATTGTAATTTTATCTCTTTTAATTTGAAAAGGTTCGGTTAAGGTGGTGCGAGCGAAAAAATCGACTCTCAAAAAACTGAATTTTAAAGTTTATTTGTTGATTGTATCATAAATTTTTCTTGAAAACCTTTTGAGTTACAGTGTGATTAATTCAGAAATTTGGCAGTTTTCAAGCAAGCAGTGTGGGAAAACTACTTATGCTTTTGAACTGAAATTTTGCGAACGTGGTTGAATTACTACAAAAAATGATTTTTTAAACCCACATTTTTTACCTGATAATCTTATAAAATATGTCATTTTTGAGGTCTAAAAATGTTTGAAAATGTAAAAAAAAATTTATCTTAAACAGGTCACTCAGGAAGCTAGCATGAAACAATCACATATGCGTAATGAATAAGCGACACTAGCGCCGAACTAGCGGATTTCAGTTGTCCCTAACACTGCATGCACCACCTTAAGACAGTCAGTTAGTTAGTTTAGACTTATACATAGAGGAACACTATGTTCACTATGTTACACCCCAACAGAGTGATCTGATTGATGGGTTCACAGAGTCCAAGCGGACTGGATCTTGTGAACATCTGAGGTTATACGGTTTTGTAATATAATGTAAAAAAATTAAGAAATTAAAGCCGGCAATTATGTGAATACAAGACACACAATTAAATACAAGAAGCTTGAAAGTAAAATTTTCTACCTTGAAACCCATTACAAAAATGAACAATGTATGAAAGTCAAATGGTACTCTGTCTCTTTCTATCTCTTCCTGTACCCTCCTATCCCATCCTATTCCTTTCTATCCCTTCCTGTCCTCTCCCCCCATACAATGAAGAGCTTCAGTTAGTGAAAGAACATTAGTGGAATCAGTGCTTGATAGGTATCAGTTTGGATTTATAAAACTCAACATACATGTCAGGGAGCTATAGAAAATTTATCATTCTGTTTGTACCTAAATAGCTAAAAACTCATCTAATGTGAGTAAGTTTGAATGAAACCAGGCATGTAGTGGTGAGGGAACGTGTGGGAACAGCGTTCCCACACTTTGTACACGTGTACACATGTGTGTTGTACACATTCCCAGGGTGTATTGATAAATAATACACTGATTTAATATGAAATGATTTTTGTATAGCCTATTATAAAACAATACTTGAAGAAACATTTGTTAAATGATTATAAAATTTGGAATATAAACTGATTTAAATATAACCGTGCTTGTTCTTTGTACTATTCACAGAACTTTGTATACTACGATTCGGGAGTTCACCGAGCTAACGGCAGTGGCGCTACATTGCATGTTAACAAATTTATTTTTAATTTTACAAACATATTAATTTAGCATTTCCACACTGGAAAATTTGGCGCTACACCACTGGTTGGAACCCATGTCACGGCAGACCTGCATCCTCAGCAAAATTTCCAAATATTTCCAAATAAATAATCTAAATCATTCAAGGCTTACTTTTAAAATATTTAAATGAAGAGTGAAAATTCCATGAGATTTTGTAAATCTGGGTTGAATACAGTTAGTTTCCAAAGTTAATTTTATTTTAAATAGGTCTTTAAAATGAGTACCGATATTACATGATGGGGCTCACATTTAAAAATTGTTAGTTGCCCCAAAAATACCTCATTTTGGGGGAAGGTGAAAAACATGGCAGTGAACACAACAAAAAGTCTGTTTTCATTACTTTACTGGTATCTCTCTATTGTTTTTTTCTACGGAATTTCCCATAGGGAAGAAGCTATTACCGTAGGTCTCATGGCAAGACCTAAGCCCGGGACCATGTTACTTTTTCTTTTGAGGTGCTAGAGACCAAAAAAATAGTTGTTAAAAATTGTATATAATATTTATATTATTCCAGATACATCGATCAATGGGAACGGGTAGTTTGGAGGGGTTTCGTACCCCTAAATTTTTTTTGCATTTTGATGTGATTTTGAAAATATTTTAAATTTTTTCTTTTACCATTAGAATCAGTGTAAAAACTACACAATTTAGTACTTTAAAGTTTTGTTCAATCTCCAATGATTACAGAGATATTTAAAAAAAATACACACAGTATGTTGTATCTTGAGGCTTCCATGTTAATCTTGTGGAATATGAGGAAAAATAATTTAATTTCATCCAAAAATGTTTGAGATCCATCCAATTATGATTAAAAATCATAAAATATGTGTTTATAGTGGCAGATAACCTGCTTTCTCTGCTACTCTTTTCCCGGGTTAATCATATAAAGAATAGACAAACCTTTATTCATAAACAGATGTTGATGAAACTTAGTATAATAAACATTGTCATAATAAACATTGTTTATGGTAGAATTACCTACTTTCAGTATTCCTCATAGCAACAAACCTGCCTTCTCTTTCCCATGTTAATCTTATGGAGGATAGACAAACTCATTTATTTAAGGACAGATATTGATAAAACTTGAATATGGTCAAAATAAAAATAGTTTATGGTAAAAATGCCTACTTTCAGTGTTCCTCACAGCAGCAAACCTTTCCTACCCTTTCCTCCAATATCTTATGGAGAATAGGCAAACTCTCTTATTTATTACGGATTTGGAAATTTGCTGAGTACGTAGGTCTGCTGTGACAGGGGTAATAGCTTATTCTAATCATACGTTTTGGATGTAGGGATCGATCCAAAAACAAAAAAAATCTGTTCCCTGGCCTTGGTCTTGCTGTGAGAATGACAGTAAATGGCTCGATTTCTCATGGGAAATTTGTTATAAGCAATTTGCCTGTTTTTTTTTTAACATATTAGCAAGTCCATAGTGTTGATCAATAACTATAAGGTAATAATACTCACTGACGAATTTGACTTCCTCAGGTAAAAGCAGTCTGGTCTCTCTTCTTGCTGCTTCAGAAGTGGATTTGTTATTATTTCTTAATTTACTCATCAGTAGGAATTAAAATCATCTGAAAAATAATTAAATTCACTAAATAATTGCAGCTAAACAATTTTTGAAGTCATTTAAAAATGTTAGATTCAGCTGAAAGGTTCAACTAATATTTATAACTCTAAAAAAGTCACGAAAATATCATCATGATATAAATATAAGAACAGCCATTTTAAATGTTTTTTTAATTCAATTTCAAAAAGAACAAAGTCTCTGTTATTGGATAAGGTTTATCAATCAATCAAAAAGTGTGTATAGTATAGACCTGTTTAACCAAGTCTTGGTAAACCGAGATTCCAAGTCAACCGACCCTGGGTGCGTAGTAGAAATCAGATATATATTTGATTTCTACTACGCACCAAAATTAAAAATAAAAAAATTCCAAAATTCATGGAAAATATTTTCCATGAATTTTGGAAATAATAAATTTTGGAAATATTCGGATGCTATGTAATTTTGATAAATGAGTATTATACAATCACGTTATAATCTTGTGGATTTCACTTTAATGTGAGTGTTTCTGTATCATCTTTCATATTAGGGAAATGTTCAAGTTTAATCTATTGAACGTATTATTAGGACCTTGAGAAATTAATTAAAAAATTATAAACAATACTCTATATTTTTTAAGTAATTTAAATTTTAAAACATTTCCAGTAACACTTGGTTCACCTTAACTGTACCTTGGACCAACCCCAAGTATAACATGTCAAGGGAAGAGGAAGATATTGACAATAGCGGATAGAGTCCTTACATCGTTACAGGTGAATTTTGTCCTATGATACATGTAGTAGATAAAGGCTATTGCACTTTTGGGGGGTTCATACCCCGAAATAGGTTTTTCAATTTATTTATGTATAACTGTTGAAAAAATCTAATTTTTCTTTTTGCCATTGGATTCAGCTCAGGAAAACACAATTTATTATTTTGAGTCATGACTCTAGGTCAATTTGTTACCGAGATATTTAAAATGGTAAACACAGTACATTGTGCAATGTTATTCTTATGGAGAATAGCTAAAAATCCTTAACTTTCTTATTCACTTAAATATTCCAAAATTTGGTATGCCAGTTATAGTCCATCTAGTTACGTTTTATCAATACATACATAAAACCCCAAATTTAATGTTTGTCATGACAGAAAACCTACGTATTCATTTTAATTTTTACAGAGGATAGAAAAATTGGTTCAACTCGCTTAGTTATTACCATATTTTGATATAATGTTGTTCGTCTTTTACTTAGTGAACAGCCTTTATATAAACACATTATCATGTAAAACAATCTTTACTGCGGCAAACCTGCATACTTAATATTGTTCGATTACTATGATGGGAACAACATAAGTTTATTTGAAGTTTGCTCTACTAACGCCAGCATGGTACGTGCGTTGAGTATATTTCTATAAAAGATTAGTATTGCAAACATTAACATAACCACAAACCAGATCTCGATAATTCTGACTTATTTTCTTAAATATTCTTCCAAAATTTTATATGTGAGTCTAGTCTATATAGTTAAGTTTTATCAATATATCCATAAAACCTCAATTCAATATTTCTTATGGTAGCAAACCTACATATTCATTGCCCATGTAATTCTTACAAAGAATAGATAAATACGTATTACTTGCTTAGTTATTGACAGTTGATAAAATGTTACATGTGTTATTATTCATTGAACAGCCTAAATATAAGCACATTATCATGTAAAACGACCTTTAATGCAGAAAACCTGCATAAACGGTAATATTTGATTACTATGATGGGAATAATACAAGTTCTATAAAATTTGTCCTACCCATTCCAGTGTGCTGTGTGCGATCTCGTTTTTAATATATTTATAATCCTAGTACAGTACCAATGATTAATTGTTAATTTATGCCTAAATTTTTTGTAAATTGCAGAACTTTATCGGTGTTCAATTTGCCGCCCCTAAAAGTTTGTCCCATGTCCAAATCCGGTTCCAAATGTTTAAAATTAATTATCCCCACAATCCCCTGATTGTTGGGATAATTAATAGGCCCCCTATTAATTGGCACCTGACAACATCTCGCCAGGGCGCCAAAAGACCACGTTGCGGCCCTGAACTTTGTCATTTTACCATTTTGAGACTTAAAGTATAGTTACTTAAAATGAATAAAGTATTAATATATCAGTAGTAGTTCTATTCTTCAGAATAATAAAGCCGTAACTAAGTTGAAAAATATTAACTTTTGCGCTTATAAAACAAGTGTTACCTTATAGCTAGAAAACATATATTTATTTGAGTGTCAGCTGGGAAAGGTGCATATAAGGTCACCAATTAACCATGATTTTTGTATTTTAACTTTCAAACTCCAATAATAATTGTAGAATGAATTTATGTCAAGTCTTTTTTGCCTTCTGTAAAAAGTAAAGGCCCTCAAAGATGAACTGGAAGTGGCATGAAATGAATTAGACATGCTTATACAGTGCTGATTTTAAAATTTTCTAATATAAGTTAGATGGTGGTATATTTATAAATACTCTTGAGTATTAAAATTAATACTAGAATATACATCACTATTTTGTAGTGTAATGCAAATTTTGGACATAATAAACTAATAAATTTAACAGGCACTCACCAACAGACACGACAAGACATCCACGCCACTGGACTGTGAATACCATGATGGCAGAGGTTATTGCTGATAAGCAGACAAGAGTTCAGGATAAAACAAGCTGTTAATCTGATCCTACCAGATAACTGAATATTGTTTGATAAGAATCTGTCTCAATTGCGTGTCTTAGGAAACTTCCTTATAACTTCTGAGGGAGAAAGTGGAAGGTGTTTATGAAAATATTAAACTTGACTCAATTTTAAACTGATTCTGAATTCTGATTCTGATCATATACACAATTGTGTTTTACTTGTTCGTCAAAGTAGAATCTTACTTTAAGATTCATACAGTGTTCCCAGGATGCAACTATAACAATAGAGTATGTGATACTAAAGAGAAGATAGTATTTCGTTCATTGTTGACAACACAAAAATTTAAAATTTACTATGGAAAAAAATATTGTTTAAACACAGGGCCATCGCATGGACCGCGGTGGAATGGGGAGCTGTGGCGACCCCCCCAGAGCTTATCCCTATTCCCCCCTAGGTTTGTCCCTATCCCCCCCATCCCTATTCTAGGTTTGTCGGATAGACTTGATAACGGTCTCCGTCTGCTCCGGCTTTGCCTGAGATTTTATCTGGCCCAGTACCTCGATGAAAGATCGCCCCCCTAAGGGCTTTGTCAAAATCGCCTCAGCCCTGGGTTTTTTTTGGGCCTTCATCGGACAGACTTCCTGGTAGGCTTTCCAGGGGCTTCCCTAGCCGGCTTAGACACGTCAGTCTTCTTCCCTTTCGGCGGAGTTTTCTTCAAGACTACCTCAGCACGTTTCAGCTGTCTCTTCTCCTTTTTCGAATGCCGTCCCTCCTACTTCCCCGATGGTGTTGACGGTCAGGGCTGCCCGACGAGCAACCTCTCTATTGCTTCGCTCGCTTTCTGGCCTGGGTCTTGGACCCAGACAGATGAGCTTGTGTTAGGGCGGGTCAGAGAAAACTCTATTGGTGACATTTTGCTCCTGCCTTACCGCCTACAGTCTTATCTTCCGGCACTCCATGCTTTCTCCAAGAAAATCCTGGAGTTTCGGAATGTCACCCTTGATCTCCTTTTTCACATTCCTTTGAACTAGAAGGGCCTTTGCTATCTCCTTTAAAAGATTGGTTATGTTCTTCAACATCATCGTCTCAAGGACTTCTTTTGGGAGGTATTCCCTTGATTTTGACCTAGTGACGCCTCTGATGTCTCCATTATCAAGTCAACCTCCACGTTCCATAGTCAAACCAAAAAGGTCGGATCATCCGGACAATATCTGATATTTATATCAAAAAATAAATATTTTTCACACAGAGTTAAACATCATATTGACTAAAAAAAGTTAACATACACTAGACTATGAATTTGTTCTAAAAAGGACAACAAATTATGGACTGCATGTAAATTTGTTGGTTATGTTATGTGAGCAAAGGTGTTCGTATAACACGGCGTTAATTACGGTCGTTCCCGCCGAAACGACGAAGTAGGCCAAATTTGGATTAGACCTACACATTAATTAATATATTGCTAACTGGCATCAGCTGACTTAATAATTGTAATCCCACAAAAAAACAGTATTTGAGAGAGGACGGAAATAGAATTTTACTCCTACTGATATGCTACATTATAATATCATAGAGAAGACACATTTAATACTTGGTTATAATTAATTGACGAAAGCTAGTTATTTATTTTAAATTGTAAGTATGTTTAAAAATTTTAATTAAATAGAAATATACCTTTATGAGCAAACTGTTGGATCATGTATTCAATTCCATTTACTACACGATTAAAACGATTAAAAATAGCATTGCTCCTGTTAAATCTTTGTTTTACTGACCTACCTTAGCAATGTTATTTCGTAGGGGTGAGGTAGAAGGTAGAATAACTTATATGCACCACTTATTAAAAGTGTCAGAATTTTGAGGGATTTCGTTTTCCACTGTTCCATTTCTCTTCATTTGCCTCTGTTGAAAAGCCACTGTAAAAAAAAGAAAAAAAGGTAAGTGTAGTAAAAATACACCTATAGATACAGTTGTGTGACACATAACTACGCCTGCCCATGACACCGAAAAAATGAACTTTTCTGTTTGTCAAAAAGTTCTAGCACTAGACAACAAACAAACCAAGGGTTGTTTATTGATGCTAGGTTAGCTTACGTTGATTTTAAACTGTACCGTATATTGTTGTTTAAAATAAAGTTTGGAGTGAAAAATGAAAGAAGCCAAAGATGAAACTGAAGATCAAAATAAAATTAAACAAAGAGAAAAATTATACCGGATGATCATAAGGTAAATATAGGCTAATATTTAGTAACGGGTTACAAGCTTCTCAATGTAAGATTTCGTAGTTAGCTCGTATAATATTTTAGTATTCTCCATTAGTGATTTGTATTTTAAGTTATGTCCCACATGTAGAAGGTACATAATCGATGATCTTTCAGTCCATGTGACTTGTAGAAGGCTAAGAAGTGGAATACGTTGTCTCTATTCTATCTACTAAATATTTTAGTAAAATGTTTTGTTTTCTAAATGGCATAGGCCTACTGATATTTATATTTGATTGATATTTGTGCAGAATATGAATCAGTGCAAAGTAGCACTAGCAATATTCTCTGTTTTGGGTGATTTATTAATACATCTAAACGGATATGGTGAATGTAGCTAACATTTGTTTCAGTCAACTAATTTATGATGGATATACACAAATAGCTGCTTCTTTGAGCCAAGAAATTCTAACTGACCCCCCTTGTCCACCTTCTGAGCGATTGCTCCATGTCGTGATTGCTGGTCTTCAGCACGAACCAGATAGGCATAAAAATAGAGAACCAACTCCTGGACTGAACCCCATTCAAGAAATTCTTATCGGACCTGGATTAGGTTAGTATATTTTTATCAAAAGTCTTACTTACAGTACTGCAATATAAGGCTATACAGTACAGGAAAACACGAAGTAAACTATTTCTTATTTTTAGTTAATCATCTTGTTAATGGGTTCGGGTGAATATTCATCGTTAATTGGGATCTAGTTTTAAATAATACCATGAATGTTTGAGACTTATTATTTAATCCCCTGGAACTGCCCATAAAATTTCTTCAAATGCCAGCATGGTTTGACAAAATTTGCATGTATATTTTTAAAAATTTGTAAAATATGTGTTATAAATAATCACATTAATGTATTATATTTTTTCAGGATATAATAAGTGATAATTGTACTGACACTTTTTTTGAAAAATGATTAAATATTATATATTTGCATAGGCTTTATAATGGGGATTGAAAAAGAAAAAAAAGCTGTTTAAAAAACTTTATAGTTTATGTAGAAACATATGTGGAAGAAGCCGCGTTGTGCCAGCTAAACTCTGCTTCTTAGCCACGGCCGCTCCGCGGTGGCGCGTGGGCCCTGTATTCTAACTTTAAAAGTGCATTTTCTCGGTTATCCATGAACAGATTTCGTTCACCAAAGTACCGTTCGATTTGAAATTAAAATTCCAATCTTTTTTGTATCTTGTAAAAATTTTATAAAGTTAATGGTTTTTTTGTTATTTTAATTTAAATATTTTTAACCGCCGCCATTTTGAAAATATAAAACAAAATTAAATGATACTTTGTAAATATTTTTGTCTTTAACCAATAAATATGCGTGCAAAGTTTGGTTTCTGTATCTTAACCCTTTGAGGACCAACTGACGATACATCGTCAACAAGATTATTAGCGAAAAACAACGCACTGACGATATATCGTCAGTGCCCAATACTGCGAAAAACTCCGCGGACGATATATCGTCATCTGGCAATACTTTGTATAATATGTGATCTACGGCGCTTTGAATGCTCCCGTATGTTGTTTTGAACGTCTTTGGTTTTCTTCTTCACTGTCTGGACAGTTTGTTTTCTGTTTTCACTAAGTACAGCCAGTTTTGTTGTTAGTTTACGCCTTTCTTTATGTTTGTGACGAGCACAGACGACGATTTCAGCGTTCTGTTTTAGTCAAGTTTATACCAATATTATTAAAGGTATGTGCACTTATTGGACTATTTGGCGTGTTTCTTGTGTTTAGTTTTGCGATTGTGTTTTAGTTGTTTAGTGTGATGGGTGAAAATTTGAGATTAGGCCCTAAGTGAAGTTGACAGGGAGTTGATGCTAAGTGACGAGTCTGATGGTGGTATCAGTGAAGATCTAGTAGATAATTTATTTTCAGACGACACTGACAATGACCCCACTTTTAATCCTGATGGTTCCAAGAGTAGTAATAAATTCAGGTATTTGAATATAGATCACTGTTCCTCATCAAGTGATGAATCTGATGTAGGTGTAGGCCCTTCTCTACCGGTGCCTCCAGCCACTAGGCCTCGTTATGACGGGCCAAAGGCCAGCACCCTAAAGCATTTTCTACCATAACATTTTTATTTTATGTCCAAATCCCATGAAACTTTGTATACATACTCTTCATAATATTAGTAATTATAAAAACTAGTTTCCCACGGTAAAAATGTTTTTGGTTTTTTTTGTATAAGTAACTCAATTAAAAAATTAAAAACAAAAATTTTTTTTTGTTATAATTACCATTAAAATATTTTTATTTTTAAAATCAAACAACAATATACCAATAGTAGTTGCTAGGGTAACCAATTACAACCATTTTTGTGAAAAAATGATCAAGATATCTTAAAAATTGAAGGCAGTACAGACATTTTTACAAACCTTTGCAAAAATGCCTAATTTCATGTGGTCTTTTTCACATATGAAATTGACTATTGGTATTTAAAAATTTTTTTCAGCATATTTAAAAATAAAAAATGGCTCTATTCCCCAAAGGGTTAAATATTTCTTGATATATATAGTTTTTTGTAAAAAATACAAAATGGCGATTTTTCGACAAATGGTTATAGGTGATTTTTTGTTTATTTTGATGAGTACTATCACCCCTCGAAGTTTGTGGCCGACTTTAATGAACACCCTGTATATATTTATATAAGTATATATATATATATATATATATATATGTATATATATATAAAAGTTATGAATAATTATTTAATATATATATATATATATATGTATGTGTGTCTGTGAACACGATAACTCTCATAAAAATGGTCCGATTGAGACCAAATTTGGTAGAGACATGTATTCCTGCATTTGCTCAGACGAGTTCGTAAACTAGACATATCGGTCAATCGGAAGGGGTAGTTTGGGGGGGTTTTGTACCCCAAAAATGGGTTTTTTGCATTTTTCCCATGTAGTTTTAAAAATTTCAAATTTTACCTTTCACCATTAGGATCAGCTTAAAAAACTGCACAATTAAGTTTCTTAAAGTTTTTCTCTATCTCTAACGGTTACCGAGATATTGAAAAATCTAAACACAGTACGTTATATTTTGGGGCTCCAATGCTAATCTTTTGGAGGATAAGGAACAATTAATATTTCCCATATCAATCAATATTTTAGGATTAAACATGGTATTTACATTCATGTGGTTGAAATCTATCCATTTATGCTTAAAAATCATAGTTTATGTGTTTATCATGGCAGCAAACCTACATACCGTACTCATTTCCCATGTTAATCATATAGGGAATAGGCAAACTCCTTTATTTATGGACAGATGTTGATGAAAGTTGGTATAAATGTTAAAAATAAAAATTGTTTACGTTGGAAATGCCTACTTTCAGTGTTCCTCACAGCAGCAAACCTGCACACTCTTTCACATGTTAACGTTATGGAGAATAGGCAAATAATTCTCATCTTTATGGACAGATCTTAATAAAACTTGTTATATAATATTATTACTATTATATTATTAATATGGAAATTCGCTGAGTACGCAGGTCTGCTGCGACGGGGGTATTTTCCTTTGCCACATACAGCACAGGTCCTTTCTTGCCTGCGGGGCAGATGCTCAAGGTGGTGACCGCCATCACCAGCAGGTCCAGGTTGAGGTTGATCATTTCCTGAAGACACAAATGTCTCTAAAACATCTATATGGAACTCTCTTCTGTCCTTTGGTTTGTCAGTGTTGAGTTTGTATAGAGTATAAGCATTGAACAGTCATTTATCAAACAGATTGAAAAATATCTTTTTCCATTACTTGGAAGTTGAACGGTTCACTGAGAGGTGATACACAGCCTTGTCACTGACATCAACACCCCCCATACTTTGGTTGTAGTGATGAATAAGCAAGGGTTTTACACCAACCAAACCGTTTTTACTCCTTACCAATTGGTCTTCAGCGTGATAAGCTGTGGTCACGACAATCACTCCTTTCCGAGTTACTTTTTGTCTGAAGCCAACTAAAAGCAACTCACCTTCTCTAAAATACAAACTCTCTCTTTCTCCAAGCTGTGCAGTCTCCACTGTTTTTGAGAGAAATGTGGACCTCTTGTTTATAGTGCCAGTAAGAAATGTGTGTCTTTCCATTAAACATTCTTCTAGAGGAATCTTGGTGTAAAAATTGTCCGTGAACAAATGATATCCCTTATCGAGAAGGCCGCTTTTCGTCATAACTTCCATTACCACGCGTTCTGTAAACAATTCACCGCTGTCATTATTCGCAGCTAGATAGTCTGTTCCACTGTATAGTTCAATATGCAATACATAATTTGTCTTACTGTCGCAAGATTGGAATTTTTTAATTCCGTATTGCTTATGTTTCTTATTAGGTAGGTACTGTATAGATGCGCACTTATTCTTCATTCCGATTAGGCTTTCGTCAATACAGACATGTTGATCTGGTACAAAATGCTTCTTACTAACTGTATTTACATGGTCGAAAAACCACCATCCATCCAGGGGTCATAGTCAGGGTGGTCCTTTGGAACTTCACGCCTGCTGGTCAGATGTAAAAATGTGCTGATCAAATAGAATCGGTTTACACTCATGTGTTTGCCATAGAAAGGATTTTGCTGTGATTCTCTTGTATCCCAAAAGTTCTTTTTCACAGTTAGGCCCATATTGATGAGCAGGGCAAAGAATTTTTTCATTTCATTCACAGTCACATTCATCCATTTCCTAAATCTAGACTTCAGGCTTAGGTTGTTACCACTTTCTTTAATTACTCTATTTGCATAGGCATTAGTCTCTCTCATCAATAACTGCCAAAATGGCACAGTCAAAAATAATGACAAATAGTCCAGAGGGGCACTATTTCTAGGGGGAAGGTCTTTAGGCCCTGTTTGCCTTACTCTAAACAAAGGTCTAACATCCTTTGTCTCCTCTGGAGGGTAAACCCTAATCCATGGTTCTGCTGAAGGAGCAACAAATTGAGGATGTGGTAATGCTACATCTTGTTCATTTTGATTCAAATCATCTCGTTCAGATGTTTCTAACTCACTTGTATGTGGGCTATAATTGTCATCACTTCCACTTGAAAAGTCCAAAAGTGAATCTTCAGATTCCGATTCATATTCAGGAACGTCAATTTCAAAGTTACTCACAGGTTCGTCGAGATCGTCTTGAACTTCAAAGTTACTATAATCTTCACTAAGAGCACGTCTTATATCGCTGCTATCCATTTTAAAAACAAAACTTGTAACTAAAACGCTAATGATACAATGTCAACAATAACGTAACCTCAACGACTCAATGCAGACAGCTGACGTAACTTCGTCGGTCGTTGTTGACCGGCGCATAGAGTAAACATCTGCAGGCAGGCATCATTAGAAAGCGTGTAACTTGCCGATTACATCCATACTATATACAATATAATTTGTATAATATTAAGGCACTCTTGAGCGCATTTAAAAAAGGCTTGCTAACTGTCGCAATTGCGACAGTGAACCATCAGCGGGCGGCAGGTACTGTCGCAAATGCGACAGTAACCCACGGAAGGGTTAAAAATACTGGATCGGCCGTATTATGGCCGATGGTATTCTCAAATCCCGCACATCGAACCGAATAATGTGATCGATGAGCAGTTCTAGGGTTAAAGTGGTCACTGTGCATTACGAAACTAATATGTTTTTAATTACAATATTTAAGTTAATAATGGTAATAAAATATATTACGTAGTCTAATTTTGTTTAGATCTGGAGTATGAGACTGAAGTGGATGTGACGGCTCCTGAACCTGCACTCTATGAGACAGCATATGTTACATCTCATAAGGGCAACTGTCGAGCCGGTGCTTTCAGCTGTGACGGCCAATTAGTTGCAACTGGTAGTTTGGATTCTTCTATTAAGGTATATTGAATTGAGGTATTTTTCATCACTTATTTTGCCATAAGAATAAAAGTAGGACTGGTAATCACATCAGGACCATTAATCTTTTGTTAAAGTTTTTTTTTCACTGCAGGACATGTATGACATGCAGTTATTATCTGCAATCATAATATAATTGTAAAGTATTATGATAAAGGACTGGGTAAAGAGAATCAAGGCGTAGTTGTTGGTGAGAAAGCACTAAGACGGTCAACGCCCTTATTAAAGGGATAGGGAGAAGTCCTCAACTTAAAGGAAGGGAACTTGAGCCTATTGGACTGGTATGCAAGCAGCTCAGTGTGTTAGGGCTACAACAGTTTGATTTTTGCAGATTCTGCAGGGCGAAAGTTGAAACTTAAGTACATCTTTGGTTGGATTCTATTCACCCTTTACCAAGATAAGGCCTTAGCTCCTGAGCTTGGCCCAAAGTAGGTCAAGAGGGATTCAGGGAGCTAGGTGTCCTTCGATTGGTTAATTACCTAAAAATGGAGTATATATTGGATGCTGAGGTGGTGGCAGCCCGATCCTTGAAAGGAGAAAAAGCTAGGTAAACTATATTATGATAGGTGTAAGCTCTTATTTGGTCTGTACCCGAGGCTTCTTTTTTCAACAACCACAGTTAAAATCCTATTATGGCGGTGAAATTTATAAGCTGTTGCCTGTGGGTAGAAAAAGTTTCATTTATAGACTGTACTTTCCAAAGTATAGACATTTGAAATTACAGGTTTTAAAGTTTAATAATACTTTACGGACACATAATACTATCTCAGTTATGTCTGAAACTTAACAAAAATTTATTTTTCATAGTTTCAATCAGCTCTCAGGTCATGCAAGACCTGGATAGCTGAAGTTTTCGGTATTTTATTTTATCCCTCAAAAGTCAGTTGGATGTCTGGTTCTACCACCCTCTCTGAAATAATTAGGGCCACAGATAACCTGCATTAAATGTAGACATTCCTAGCAACTCTGCCATTACTGTTGAAGATACTGGATGTGGATCGCATGCTGGCCAAATCTTGTCCTGATGGCCTGGAACCCACCACTGACACCCAGGGTCACCCGGTCATTCGGACTCTCTACGACCATCTGGAGGAAGTCACTTGTCTTGAGTTCCATCCAAAGGAACCTTTCTTGGCTTCAGGATCTCGGGATTGTACCATCAAGGTCTTCGATTATTCCAAAGCATCAGTGAAAAAGGCATTCAAAACATTCACGGTAATACATTTCTATAAAATGTACCGTAATCAAAATATTGATTTTTTTCCTTATTGTAAAAAATATTTTGTGTAACAAAATTTTCAGTAGGCCTACTAATGTATTAGGTGGAGGCCACCCTTATACTATACAGTTTGTTGCGACAGTTATGTAAGTTTTGGTAAGTTTCAATAAGAGTTTTCTCAGTTTGTAACGAATATAAGCTGATGAGTTATACTTCTGCCAAAGTAAGGTTGTTGCTGAATACCAAAAATAAAAATATAATTGGAAAGATCATACCTTAGAGAGCGCTGATGACGATGTATACCCGAACATACAGCACTCTGATGGTACTTCAATTTGATGGTAAAATAATAATAATAACCAACTTAAGTTTCATCCGCTGAGCACTGTACTACTCATCTGGTATTATTATATTTGTAACAAACTGAGAAAACTCTAACTGAAATATTTATGGTAAGGCCAACCGCACACCAGATATGGCACAATGTTTTAATTAGCAGCATTTGGCACGGCAACTTGAGCTTTAATTATTGTCGTATGAAACCGGCAATGTTTGATTTAATTCTTAGATCTATTTCTCCATCTACACATAAACAAAATACCAACTATAGGCTGAGCATAACTCCTTAACATTTAACTGTTATGTGAAAGTTTCAATTTTATTTTTTGCATTATTTAATTAAAAAAAAATTATAGTTACATATACATGGAGAACTTATATCAATTAATAAGAGGTGGTCAAATCCCTTTTTAAGGTAAGCCAAAGCATATAATAGAGAGTAGGACTTGTATTGTACTTGTTGTAGGATGTGGAGGAGGTAAAATGCATGTCGTTCCATCCGTCTGGAGACTTTCTGGTGGTGGGGACCAACCATCCAGTGATCCGTTTGTATGACTTCAACACAGGCCAGTGTTATGTGTGTAACGTGCCGAGCCATCAGCACACAGCAGCCATTACAGCCATCAAGTAAGTGGCTTACGGCTTTGCCGGGCAGCTAAATACTGCCTGTTTTAGTCACTTGAAGAGCTTTTATGCAAATCAAGTTAATCCATTTTTTTAGACAACCTCAAATTTAAGTTCATAATAATGCTTCACGTCCCGACGAATAGTTTATCATTCAAAACAAGTTATATCCACCATCCAGCCTAATGAAATGGTATGAAAGATGTACCTCTGCAAAACAAGTTACTTTAAAATAACACTATATCCACAGATGTTTGTGCAAATTGAGCTTTAACCATCAAAGGCTTAGTTCATAATAGGTTTATCCAATAGGCTCTAAAGATAATATTTAATACGCTCGCTGCGGGCGGCAACGCACGTTGCCGCGCTGGCCTCTCCCAAGGTGGTGCGTACACGATGGTTTCGCCACCAGTCCATTGTTGCTTAAATCTTCTAGCAATTCTCCGGTGCCTGTGTTTGTTATTACGCTTATGGCGAGGTACATTTCTTTCAGTTTTGGCAGTGTCAGTTTTTGATTCAAATGTTTCTATAGAAATATATGTTTGTGTAAACATTGTGCATTTGTAAATAGTAAATACTGTTTTGTGGAATCACCGAAAAGGCAAGTTATGGCAAATGGGTAAAAAATAAAAGGTGCTGGGAATGCAGCAAGAGAAATATCGACAGTATTGTCATTTGGCATCGCACCTAGTCTGAGGACCAGCCGAGATTTTTACGTTAGTGTTGTGCTTTTATAATTTAAATTCAAACAAATGTGATTTTGACTTATAACAGTGGGTATTTAAAAATATATAAAAAATTAACAAAATTAGAATAAAAAAAGTGTACGGATTGGTAAAAGAACGTCCCCAGGTCGTGGTGTAAACGAGTATCACTGAGAAAAAATGGCCATAAATGCCATTTTTTTGTCTGTATGGAATTTTTTAACTGTATTCCATCAAAAGACATCAAATAGTGTGTAAAAACATTAAACAATTTTTTAGCATATACCACTCTCTATTGCATGTGTTTTAGCAGTGAACGGTTTAAGCAGCTAGTTTGTTATATTTTCCATTAGTGAGTGGTTATAGGGCCTGATTCATAATCCAAAGGTTCAATCCTGGACTGGGTTTAGCTGCCTTGGTTAATTGGACAAATTGTGTATCCGCGCACACAGTTTAAATCCCCACAATGCGTTATAACATCCTAAAAATACTGGCTAACCTAACTCTAGCTCGAAAATAACACTCAAATTCAAAGAGAGGCCTTTTTAGCGAATTCCCCATAGGGAAGAAGTGATTACCATAGGTAGTATGGTCGGAATGAGGTGGGGGACTGTGATAATTATTGGTTTTGAGGTCCCTAGAGGCAAATAGTAGTATATACTAGCAAGATGATTCTTCTTTACTGTCTAGATTTTCCCAGAACGCACGGTACTTCGCGTCAACCAGTAGGGATGGTTCAATCAAGCTGTGGGACGGCGTGTCGAATCGTTGCATCAACACATTCTCCGCGGCTCATGATGGTGCACAAGTCTGCTCCATACAGTTCACACGTAATGCTAAGGTAATTATGAGGTTAGTTATGAAATACTCTGAAAAAAACTAACTTTGAACTAACTGAAAAAAATATAACAAATCAACTATAGTTGAAGAAGGATCACTAGTTAAGATTAAACTGATGTAATGCTTTTTTCCCACTTCTTTCAAATCTTCTGCTTGTGATTTTTTTGAAAATCTGAGCCAAAAGCAACATGTTTACTAGCCATATTTTTTCATCATTTATTACCTTAACAATACCACAAACTTTTTAGCAGTTCGACTCTTGGATGATTGTTGTTTGTTTGTGTAAATTGGTGCAGAAAGTCGTTGGTTGCCACTAAACTAGATCTGTTAATATTTTTAGAAAATATTACTTATCCAAAATTAAAGAGTGTTTTAATCTAAAAAGAACAGGTTGTGCGTAATAAAATCTTTAAACTTTTGCTGTCGTCAGCAATGAAGGGTATAAGTAAAAGGAATTAACAATCGCTGTAAAAATATCTTATTTATGGTGCTTTTAGTTCTATTCAATTGTTGAATATTTTTTAATTTCATCATTTTTCTTTAAGTTGATAGTTATTGTTTTAGGAAAACTGAATTGTAAATAAATATCCTGAACATGTGTATGCATTCGGATTAACTGTGATTTTCGGTTATCCGTGGCTCCCATTCTGCTGATCATCCCGAATAATCTAGGTTCTACTGTACATTGAAACTAAGTACAAATTGACTTACAATCTGTTCTTTCAGAATATAAAACATCTATGTTTGTAGACACTATTCCATGTACACTTCTAGTCGTATGTAGGCCAATTATACTTCACAATATAACATATAGTAATAAAAGGTGTACGTTTTTAACAAATGTCTTACTTCACCTGTTATCCCATTCCTGTCGAATGATGTACAGTGCATGTCCTCCGCCACTACTAGCCAAATGATAAACAATGTGCACTAAACGTTCTGAGCAAACAATGTGTCGCCTGCCTATATTTCGCCGTAGTTATTTTTTCCCTGTTAGGTTTCTCGTGAAATGATTGTGTTTGAGCAAACAATGTGTCGCCTGCCTATATTTCGCCGTAGTTATTTTTTCCCTGTTAGGTTTCTCGTGAAATGATTGTGTTTACAATTTTTCACTAGTGCTCAATGTTCCATGTTGACATTAAATTATTGTTATGTTCATACGAATTGTTCAGTGAATTGTAAGTGATAAGAATATGAGGAGATAAATGATTTGTTTTAAACAAATTTTGTCAACTATTACTATAGGTATTATATTACTGCTTGTAAATTGGAAATAAATGTGCCAAGTGAAATAAAGGAATAATTTGAAAACAAAATCAGTATTGATGAAACGCCGGTATTTGTTTTTAGAGCTATCCTTTGGAACTGGTAAAAAAGTATAGTAACAATCTTTTTTTGATAATAGTGAGTATCTTTGCAGTAAACAGGTAAAGAAATCAAAATATTATCATTATGAAGTTACTCTTAAATCTATAAAGCTACTAATGACACGTAGTCACAGTGAAAAAGGCTCAATTTTAATTCAGACAGGAGGGCCTCAGGTGTCTAACGAAAATTCAGATGGGAATGGGTTGAAATATACTGGGAAAAGAATTAAAATTTGAAAACTGACCTATTGTATTATTAACTAGAAACATAAGCTGATCAATAAAAAATATTATAGTTAAGAGTATGTCCAACACAATACAATCAATTTCGACCAAGCTGTTAAAATTAATATTTTAAATAAATTACATTAAACAGGGGACCTTGCCGATTTTTAACTGTTCCAAACAGTCTTTATAGTATTTGGTTCAGTCATTGAACCAAATAGTGAAAACCTACCATACACATCAAATTAAGTTACTAAACTACTGAAATATTTCTTAAAAACCATGAACATTCAATTTTATAGTACACCACTTCTAATAAGATATTAACAGAATTTTGTAAAATAAATTAAATGTCAGTCCAAGTAGCTTGCTAATAAACTAAATCCTTGCCTCGTAAGACTGACTAGGCAGATGGATTGGTTTGTGTAGAACACCAGTGAATATGAATATATTTTTTTAAATAAAAGAGAGTGGCAGCTTCTTACATATACTTTACCAGCCCACTTAGACTAGATCTGTGGATGGGGTGGGGTTTAATATGCCAAAGATAGGGCTGAGTCAAGGGGGTAAGATAAGGGTAGTTTTAAGTTTTAAGTCAACTCAGTTAAAGGGAGGCAGTACTGATAAAAATGTATCAACAAATTGGGATCCCAACAGGACATTACTGCCTCTGATTCAGACTCTGTCAAGTTCTCAACTGAGTACTGTCTGACTTTGATACTTGACTTGATACTGAGATGGCGACTTACCTAAGTTATTTATTTTAAGAGTGGAATTGAAGTCTTGTAAGTAATTAGTAACCCAACAGGTATGGAATCTGAGTTACCTACAATTTTGCCTCTGAACTACAAACTAGTCTAACAATGAGGATGGTCTTCACTGATTCCAATCCACTTCTTATACCAATCCACAAACTGTGACCTACAAGTAGCTAGATAGCAGGATAAACCACTGCCCCTGTCACTTAAAAATTATGATTCATCAACATTCTTAAGTTCTTGTTGGGATCTTAATATAACTTACTTCACATACGGTCCAGGGTTAACAAAACTTGGAGATCATGACTAGACCCTAGATTGTATGACAAGTTAGTACTAACATTTGAATCAAAAATCCTGCTACAGTACTAAAGAATTCACTAGTTGTTAATTTTGTTATGAAAACTTTTACTTGTTGTGTTCACATTTCATGTTGGCCAGCATGATTTTTTTTCTAACAACATATATTTTTACAGTATATGCTGTCATCTGGTAAGGATTCAATGGTGAAACTGTGGGAACTGTCGACTAGTCGATGTTTGATCGCTTATACAGGAGCCGGAACTACAGGTTGAGTAGTCAGTAATAAGTAATGCGTAGTGGATGGTGTTGTAGCCACAACCAACACAGGTATAGAGATAGAGTAATGACATCGCTAAGGGCGGCCGAGCAGCAACCAAAAACCTTTTCAGAAATTCTCTGTAGCATTACAATTTTAAACTAATTAGGTACGAGGCCTTCAATACGGAACTACGACTCATTTTTATCTTGCATAGTGGAATACAATAAAACTTGAATTTCAGATGCATGAAATTCCGTACTGACATAACTGTTGTTGTATAATTTGCTTATACAAATTTTCTCCATATGTTGGAAACTACAGCACGCTGTAGAAAGGTTTGAGTTTAGTTTGAGTTGTCAATGTAAGTTAAAGTGAGATAATTTAATAATGTAAGAATTTATTTATATTAAATTGTAGTGGAACAGAGGATTTCTCATAGTGGCAGGAAGATGCTGCATTGCTCCTAAGCCACCATTAATGATGTTTCTGGTTTCCTGTAAAAGCCATCTATTTTTGCAACTACTATAAGACAATGTTTTCCTGAAATAGTGACTTAGGAGTGCTAGCCCAATAAAACAAAACTATATCAAAACCAATGGCCTGTGAATCCTGTCTGATCATAAACGGCACCTCTAGCTAGCCTATGTTATGGTACCATGGTGACTTAAATTTACTGCACAGCCAGATGAGGTTGAAAAAACAATGCTCATGGGTATGGCATGACAGGAGTTTACTTATGCTATTACAAATTTTCTTTGTCCTTATCAGTGACTTTTTAGTGGATAATTACTTAGTTATCAAAGCTCCTTGTTATCAAAAGTAACTTTTTTACTGAAAAAAATTATTATCAATGAAAAAAGAAGCTACAATGAATAAACTTTAGTTGATTATTTTTGTGTATACCAATAGGTCGTAGCTAATGCATTCTGAATAATATTGTAAACTACATCGTCTTATCCATAAACAGACTACACATAGTAAACTTTTCTTTCTTGTAATTTACCCATAACCTGTTCTACACCAGCCAAATCAGCTGATGAATTGTCCAGTTGATTTTTTTCTTCAAGCTTTTTATCCTTGAATTTAACTTTGTTCCCTGCATTTCATTCAGGAAAGTAAAATTGAAATATTTTCAAAAGTTGTGGGATTTTTGTTAATATTTTAAGACTTAACAGTCTGACAAGCAAGAACCAGTGTGGTGTTATCCAAAGGCTATCCAAAGTAATTACTCTTATTCTTACTCCAATGACCATTGGTACCCAAGTGGGGTTTTAGCCTCTCCAACAACTGCTTACCATCTCTCCCTGTCCTGTGCCTTGTCAATTGATGCTCCTGCTCTTGGGATGTCTTTTTCACACTGTCCTACCTTCTTCTCTTGAGCCTTCCTGGGGGTCTTCCCCATTCAGCTGCCCTTCTCTAACTTCCCATTTTATTTATTTATTTATTTTTTTTGGTACCCAATTCCAATTTATGTACAGTACACCCTGATCACTATCCAACCACATTTGAGCCAGGCATAGGCTGAATAGCTTAATGGGCACATAAACTGATATCTCAAGAAACATACAAGTAACATTTCTACAGTCTAACATAATTCTAAAAAGAAACAAATTCTGAAGCCATTTAAACATTTTTTAGTTAAAGTTTTTTTTAGAAATTAATATAATATATGATAGTTTAATTGATAATTATTTAAATAACATAATTTTTGCATTAAAATTAATTATCTGTGTTGTAAAAGTGTGAAAATGAAATTGCCATAAGTATTGTTATTTGGTTCTACCTTCCTAACAAAAAAACAGTCAGTGAACTGGTAAGTTGATACCATGTTTCAGGCAAGCAAGAGCATCGCGCTCAGGCCGTGTTCAACCACACAGAAGACTTTGTCATGTTTCCCGATGAAGCCACCACCTCTCTCTGTGCTTGGAATTCTCGAAATGCATCCAGGATGAATCTTCTCTCTCTGGGTAAAATATTTATCAGTATTTTTTAAACATGGTTGGTACGGATAAAGATTTTAACTGGGTAGGATATTTTTAAATGGGTATTTTACCCCAAGCCCTGGTAAATATTAGGGGTCTGCGGTACAGGAAATTATGAGGTCGGTACGGTACGGTACGGTACAAATTGTTGTACCTCGGTTCTCGGTACAAATTCGGTACGGTACGGTACACGAGAATAATGACGCTAGTAACATTGACTGATCTCATCCTTTTATTCATAAGTATTTTCCAGAACTTAATTAGTGAAAACATTGAGAAAGGAATTTAAAAAAAGATATACAATGTCAAAAGAAATATTTTACTGCACTAATTTTCAAACTGTAATATGATTTTTAAATCCATTCTTTAAAAAACATATCACATTAAACATATTAATAATTATTTAAACATTATAATTTATGTTGTAACTAATTAATAAGAGGAAATAATCTTCTCAAGTCTATATGAAACTAAGGATGAACAAACAAAATAAAAAACTATAATGTATTTTATTGCATTTTTAATGTATATTAAAAAATACAGAAAATATACTGAGTCAATACCCCCTAGCCAAGACCTATGTTTTATATTGTCCTGGTTTATTATTTTTAATTCAACCAATCACAATAATTGTTCAAATTAAATCAAACATTTTCATAAAATGTCAAAGGGCTCTTTAGACTAAAATAGTTATTTTAGTATAAAGTGGTTAATATTTTAAAATTACAGTGGAACCCCTCATACCTGAACATGTTCTCGGGAAATCACAAAAAGAAATACCTGGAAATTAAAACAAATTTAATCACATAAGCTTATTTTTCAAGGTTTAACAAAGTCAGAGGTTTTCGCTTAAAGTCTGTTATCTTTAACCATTGAATTTACATACTTCGTAATTATAAAATCAATGCTTTAACTGTTGAAATGAAGAAAATCTTCACAAGACCGTAATTCCAAGCCACGTCGATTGTTATAGATACGCAATTATCACCAGGTAAACGCTCACTAAACTAGACACAGACAGTAGACAGGCGCGATACGCATCCCTGTTAGTAAGGGTAGGGGGAGAATGGTTTATTTTTAGCACAGGCTCGACCCGCCAAGGTCACTGCCCTTATGAACGCACGGCCTGTATAACCCGTCGGTTATCGCGCGAATACAGTGACGAAATAAGTGCGTAGTATTTATTTCCCTGGAAGAACAGGCTTCAGTCCCAATTAGTTCGGATTTGAGGGGTTCCACTAATGAGGAAATACAGAACATATTGTTAAAAAAATAAAAGTTATTTATTTCCTTTATTCAATCACACAGCAATGCAAATCACAGTTCTGTATTGGTCATTTAACATCGTCAACAGGCTGTCAGAGGAAAAAGAACGAATCAATTTAAAGAATCATGAATCACAGTTATTCCCATCGCTATTTGAAACACGACTAATACGAGCTTCATACTGGTACGACTATTTTGTTGCGTCAAAAGGAGGAACGGTTCCCTGATCGCGTAAGCTGCTACACGTGGATACGATAATAAGCCGGGAATGCACAATAATTAAGAGCCGGCAAGGAGATGGCTGGTTGCCCGATTTTCCTGAAGTCCTGGTGAAATTGTTATATTTTAAATTATCATTCACCAACACGCTATGAGTCAGTCTTACTTACGTTCAGTATTTGTCGTACATCTGGGCAGTGTTGTAATTCTATATTACTTGTAGAGTATAAAGCCTTTAACGGTCGGGTTTTATTCAATGTTTTCGGCAGGAGATGTTTTATAGTTATATTTCATGGCAACCTAGACTGGATAGTGACTTAATTTTTCCTTATTTGTACCGTACCGAACTTGTACCGAAAAAATTATTGTACCGTACCGAGGTTCGGTACAAGGCTGGAACCGTACCGTACCGATTTTTTTCGGTGCACCGCAGACCCCTAGTAAATATCCTAAAGTGTGTGTATTCATGAAAAAGGATTTGTGACAAATAACCAAACACTCGGAGAAAAAAGGTATTAATGAAATTTAAAATTTCGATAAAATGATTGGTTTTTATAGTTTTTTTTCTAGAAAATACTATTAATGCAAATATTATACTTTGGAGAGTTTTCAATGTTCTATGTCTATTATATGTTGCATAAGACTTGCCAAAGTGTGATTGGTTTGTAAGAGACTGGTTACAAAATAAATAATAGTCAGTCTCTTAAAATATAGCTGAATATTGAATGCAAGTTAGCATTCAGTTATTTTATTTCTTATTGATTTATAATAATAAATTTATAAGAAATAAAATAACATAGATTAATAAAAATAAATCACTCTCCCCACCCTTATTTGGGATGCCTATCTCGCCTGTCTACTATCTAGTGATCATTTACCGGCTGATTAGTCTGTATTGCTAACAGCTGAACAACGTGATGTTTATGCAACGCTGGCTTAGAATTGCGTCCGCGTGAAGATTTTCTTCCCTTCTATAGACTTTAAGTGATAAACCTTGTGTTTGTACAATCTTGTAATGTATTTTTTTTTGTTAAACCTTGAAAATAAATTTGCGTGATTAAATAATTTTTTTAAATTTACAGCTAATTCATTTTTTGTTTTCCCGAGAACACATTCTGATTTGCCGGGATTTTGGATTTCCAGGGTTCATTTTTGGGGGTTTTCACTGTATTAACATGGCACTAAAATAATTCATTTAATTGTGTTATTCGACCAAATATATAGATAGTTTAAATACCAATCAAGAACTGCATAAACTGAACATGTTGGTCAGACTTTAAAACCCAACAACCTCCAAAAAAAGATCGCTGCTACAAAAGTATGACGTAAAGCAGAATTAATTACAAGATTATTCTCATTTTTTTACAAATAACAAGATCCGTAATTGAAATTTTGTAATTGATTTTTGTCATTTATGAAGTAAATTTAGGAATTCGCTATCAGGTCTTAGGCGAATAGCATCACTAACAGTTATTTGCAGCCAAATAACAATCCCGCTGTTACTGTTTTTGTAAATAATAGACAGTCATATAAATAAATGATTATGACTAATAAATAAACTCATGGAAGGATATGGATTATGGGTTGACAATTAAATAAGAGCATATTTTACCTTTGTTAGTTGCCTATATTCTTGAGGTGTAAGAACAATGTGGGAGTGATCAGTGATAGTGTGCGAATGTAAATAATTTTATTTTTATCAACTAATTAATGTGTTTATCTTTCTTAAGTTTTAAATGTTCTGATGATGCCACAAGGGTGGTGAAATGTGCATTAAGACATCCAACAACTCAAGAACATAGACAACTAACAAAGGTAAAATATAATTACTGTTCTTGAAACTGGGCAAATATAAGCAATTTTTCAGTCCGGTTTAAACCTATATTTTATCTTCAGAACTGGGTTCATTCTATCTTCTGCTGTGGTCGGCTCACCATTGTTTTGACCATAATATGACCAATGGGCAGTTCCAGGGGTAAATCTTGAGGATTTTGTGTTTAGGTGAAGAGTTCTGAGTAATTCTTAAAAGTTTTAAAACTTAATACAATGTTTTTCCTGTTTCCGCAGGACACAATGGGCCAGTTAGGATGATCGTCCACTCGCCCCACTCAGCAGCGTTCCTCACTTGTTCTGATGACTTCAGAGCGAGATTTTGGTACAAGAGACTGCAGACCCATTAACTGTTTTCTTTTATACATAAAACTTATTTTTAAACTTATTCGTAAGTACTTTTATGCTCATGTACCAAACTTTTCTATAAATCATAAAAATATACATTGTAAACCAAGTATAATGTTTTATATTTTATTTAGAAAATAATTAAAAAAATAAAATAAGACTCATTAGGTACATATCTTTGGTTGGATGAATAATAGTTCAGTTAAAAAAATCTTTGAACATTTTTTTCCAATTTAGAAGTCTGCTATTCTAAAAGTACTTAGAAATAAGTCCAAATGTAAATACCCCTGTCGCAGCACACCTGCGTACTCAGCAAATTTTCACCGCAATAATAATACAAGTATATAACAAATTGATCAATCAATACCTGATGATAAATTATAGTATTTTGCCTATCCTCCGTAACATTAACATGGAAAAGAGTATGGAGGTTTGCTGCTATGAGGAACACATAAACTATGATTTTTGGCATAAACGTATTGATCCTAACCACATGAAGCTAAATACAAAGTTTCATCCAAAACTATTTGTTACTAAGGGAAATATTAATTATTCCTTATCCTTCATAAGAATAGCATTGGAGCCCCTAAATACAATGTACTGTGTTTATATTTTTTAATATCTCGGTAACCGTTGGAGATAGAGAAAAACTTTAAGGAACTAAATTGTGTAGGTTTTTGAGCTGATTATAATGGTGAAAATAAAATTTGAAATTTTTAAAAACCACATGAAACGCAAAAAACCCAATTTTGGAATTTTTGGTGATGATTTTTACTAGATTAGTGTTAATAATGTTAAATTTTGATACAGAGAGCTTCATTGAAGGGGTAAAAGAAAGGTCCTCTTTATGGGATTTAACATCCAAGGAATATTCAAACAGAGTTATTTAAAATATCGTGAGTTGTAGCCCTGGCTGCGGTCTGGTCGCAGTCGTGGCCGTGTCGCAGCTGCTGTAGTGTGTTTTAGCGCTAAGGAAAATGTCAGCCTTAGTCATTAACAAGACTACAAGATCGTGCCACAATCATCTTACACTCAATCCTCATTCATTCTTGGTTTAAAATACCCACCTTGTGGTATGGTTGCCATTTAAATAATAATATAATCCAACCACCAGAAATATTTGAATTAAAAATGTTCGACCCATCCCAAGTTCCATTGTATTATTAGTGTTAATGTATTCGTGGTTGATGCAAACAAAATTTAGGATAGTTTAAATTTGTTTGTGAAAAACACTGATCGGAATCAAACCTTTGCTATGTTATTTGCTGTAGTACATTATCTTAACACTTTGTTGACACAAGATTGACTGTAAAGTAGCTCTACCCTTACAGTGCTTTCCTTCGAACGTAATAGACTGTTCTCACGTCCCGTAAGGGTAAGGCCCCCATTCCATTGAAATGAGCAACATTAGTTTTGATCGCTTATATAACCTGGCTAAATGAAGCCTGTAAACAAAACATTTGTACAAAGGTTTGTAAACATACATCAGTGCTGGAACTTTCCTTTAAAAATTTGATCTCACAAGCAAAAATCAATCAATTTAAAAAAAAGATATACATAATATAATAGTTACACTTTGTTGTGAAGCAGTGAAAAACTATTACATTTTTTTGTAATATAAGATTTTTCAATAAAAAAATATTAACTTCGATCCTTAGTTATTTAACCTCCATTGATAAATCACAACAAGAATTCTTATCAAAAATGCAAGACACTATTAAAGCTCAATTTTCTCGTTATGAGGACAATTTTGGCGCTCAATTGAATGGGTTTAAAAGTTCAATGGACTTTTTTCTAATAAGATTGATGAGTATGAGAGTCAAATTAAAATATATTGCTCACAAGTCTTACAAAAAGAGACTTACAAAAATCTCATTAGATACATTAGTTAAGGATAGTGGAAGGATAAGGATAGAGCTTAAAAAGAAATTGCTCAGCATAAATCCCAGTTGGAAGTTTTGGAGCAATATAATAGGAATAAGAATATCATAATCGATGGTGTACCTGAAAGTATGAATGAAAATGTAGGGGTTATTTTACAAAAACTTTCTGATGTTCTGGGTGTCCGTCTGAGCATCAGTACTGACATTCAAACTATGCACAGATTGCCTACAAAGCAAGAATGGGGCCCAAAGCCCATTGTTGTACAGTTTTCTAACAGGCAAACTCGAGATGAAATTTTGAGTAAGTGTAAAAAAACAAAAGTTACATTGAAGGACTTTGTAGAGCATGTACCCTCTGACTATTATTTATGTAAATGAGCATCTTATCACGGTTAACAGTAACCTACTTATTAATACTAAAAAAATGAAGGAATGCGGATGGAAGTTTGTCTGGGCTAAAGGAGGGAAAATATTTGCAAGAAAGTAGGAAGGAGGGAATAAGATCAGTCTAACTTCCCTGGAGCGAATCGACAAATTTGTGGAGCCATCATGGTAAAATTAAATGTGTTAAAAATACCAGCAACTGCAAATGAATGTGCCTAAAATGTATGATGATAATAATAATTGTTTAAAATAAGTTTACAATATTTACTTTAAATATTTACTGTTAGAGGAAACTCTTCGATAAACTATACATTTATTTAACAAGTTTGACAGAAGCGTATAGTTTAGTTTAGTATAGTCATCCTAACAGAAGTCTGGATTAAAGACAACAAAGAAAGTAAAGATAAATATCAGTTGTTGCTACGACCTGCTGCTGCAACCCAGGCCAGACAGACAGGCGGGCGGTGTATGCATGTACGTTGAGTCATCCCTGAGATACACTTGTCAGCTGATCGCTTTCCCCACTGCTGAGGTGATTAACATCGTCTGCAGTGTTGTGCACAACAATAAACTAACCCAGATCTCTGTGTATGACATTTACCGTCAGTGGAAATATACCTATAACCAATTTAGATCTGATTTTGAAACAGTTTTGAATAAATCAGTCAACCTCAATTATTACTGGTGACTTAAACATTTGTTTGGTAAAAGCAAAAATAATAATTCTTCAAAATATTACTTAAATTTAATATCATCTTTTGGGTTTAAAAGTTCTTTGATAGATAATTGTAAAGTTGACTAAAGAAATTATTGGAATGTTATTAAAGGAATTATGAAAAGCACAAAAAGTCCTTTAAATGATATTAAATTTAGTGATAAGTTGGTTAGTGTGCCTAGTAATAATTGTGTAATTGCTAATGGATTTAACAGATATACTTCTATAGTCTTGGAATTGAGAGCTCAGTCTTTTGGTTATGATTTATTTACAGAGCATGATAAGGAGTATGAGACTTTGTTTAGTGAATTCAATTGCACACATGAAGACATAATTAATGTTAACTATGAATAATAAGCGTAACTCAGATATTGATGGTACAGTATTTGTATACTTACAATGAAACGAAATTTAGATGTTTCTGTACCACTTTTATATTTTATGTTTAAAAAATCATTGATACAAAGGAAAATGCCCGATGAGATTAAATTCGCCTCTGTTATTCCCATTTTTAAAACAGGTGATACGTCAGAAGTATCCTCATATTGCCCAATATCAGTAATAAGTGTTCTAGCTAAAATATTTGAGACTATTATAAAAATGAAGTTGTAGATTACTGTCTAAGCAGTTCAATTTTTTTCTAAAAATCAGTATGGTTTTATATCTGGTAGGGGAATAGATTTAGCTGTTAAGAATCATGTCAGTACGATTTTTAATGCTTCTGACAAGCATAAATACACAGTAGCTGTCTATCTGGATTTCCAGAAGGCATTTGATTAATTAGACATTAATATTCTGATTAATAAATTTCAAATGTGTGAATTTAGTGGTCTCGCACTCTCATGGTTGCAATCAATCTGCAAGGGGCGAAAGCAGGTGGTAAAAACAATAGATATGTTGAGTTATCCCTTAGAATTATATTTTGGAACATCACAAGGTGGCGTTTTAGGACCTGTAATATTTCTTGTCTATTTTAATGACTTTTTAGACTTAAATATTTATTCATCTGTGTTTGCTTATGCTGATGACACTGCAATTGTGTGCTCCCCCTGTAATAAGCAATCACTACAGGTAAAAATCAGAAAAGACCTCAATACGGTATCTGAATGGCTAATAGCAAATAAACTCCTAATTAACGCTAATAAATCTAAATCTTTGGTGTTTTTTTACTATAAATTATCTAATGGACAGTTACAGAATGAGTTAAATCTGGTTTGTCACAGCCATAAATGTTTATACACTTGTTCTTGTTCGAGTATAGAAGTAGTTGATTATGTTAAATATTTAGGACTCTATATAGATAAACACCTTAAATGGGAGCACCATTTAAATGTTTTGTTTAAAAAAATTGAGGAAAGTGAATTATGTAATGTATCAACTAAAACATTGTTTAAGAACTGATCACTTAAAAAATGTTTATCTGGCCTAGTTTGAGAGCTTATTGAGGTTTGGTGTCATATATTACAGCGGAACCTATCCAACATTGTTATATATAATGCTATTATGAATCAAAGACATGTATTGAGGACGATGTATGATGTTAAACGTATGGATAGAATGTCATTTCTTTTCTCTCAGAATAATACTTTAAATTTCAAACAGCTTCATCAGTACTCAGTGATTATGTTTGTTCATAAGTTTTATCTTATCAGCCAGTATGAATTTAAAGAATGTAGAAGGTTCACACAGTCGACCCAAACTTTGCATATTGAAGTTACCTTCCTAACAAAAGAATTAAGTAGACACCAGTTATGTTACATGGTACCTAAAATACTCAATGAATTTATATTGTGTATAGCGGTCAGAGTATTATTTTTGAGAAGAAACATAAAGTTAAAATAAAAGCACTTGATTATGTCAAGCTCTCACTATCCAGTTAAATTATCTCATGTTTGGATATAAATGTATGTGTTTGTATGAATGAGTATTTATATAAATATATTGCTTAGGGCCACATTGGTAATTATTGTAAGTTATATATTTATTCCACCGGGATAGCAAAAAGTGTACAAAAGTATTGTAAACATATGTCTTTATTAAAAAAGTGCAATGGATTAAACATATCCAAACATCATACCATTGTAGTGTAGTATATATGGCTAAAAATATATGAAATAGATTTTTTGAAAAAAAATTTGTTAAGAGCCTGCTATTTTTCCAAATCTAAAAAAAATAGTTTTATTAGAATAGTCAACATTATTATTTGTGTACATTTTTAGGTAAATGCAAATAAATGAATAACAATAATTAGTAAAATTTTAAGGTAAATACGAAAATTATTTACTAGAGCAACAAAATTTCAAGTCCACAAAGTAGTTTAGTCTTCGGTGAAGTATAGTCAAGTGGCCAGTGTACAAGTAAATTTGAAGGTATAGAAAGGGAGAAAACTCGCGACCTCGACACTCAAGAGATATTAAACAAAAACAGACGACCCGGTGGAAAAGACAGCGACGCGACCCCTCACAGGTTAAGCAACAGGATGAACAGGATGTGTTGCCTGTATTTATGCAAGAAATATGATTGAACTTCTGATAGAGTAAAACACCAACTGAGCATCTATTATCGTCCATGTTTCTTTAGGTTTATTGTTGAAGATACCTATTTATTCTATTATTGAAATTTTGTTCTTTATTGCTTAATGACAATAAATAAAACCGTTGCTATGATATTATCATAGAGGAGGGAGTATTATTTCTTTTATGAATTTGTAATAGAGTTATTATATTTTTAACAGGACCACTGTGAGTTCGCTTGGAGAGAGCCAATAAAATCAAATTTTGAAAGTACTGTACCAGTACGTCAAATGCGTTTGTCAGATTTTATTTCGTGTGGCAGCTGTTCTTTGATCAGCTGACCTAACCTAGTTGAAAACATCGTGACGTCATGTAATGTGTTCTGTTTAATTTCTAATTGTTTACTGTTTTATAGTTGTGAATTGTGTCTTTTATTTTCTTGTTTGAAGTGAACAATTTTAGTGAAAATGTAGAGTTGATAGCCTTTCTGGATATGGATGGATTAGATATCCAAGATCTTCACGCAGTTTTGGGTGAGTTTAATATATTATATGGTCCTCTAGGCTAGGTTGGAGATAACGGTAGTACTAAGTAGGCGTGGTAAATATTAATTTATGATAGTAAATGTTGATAATAGTATAATCTGTTCACTGTGGTGATGATAGTAATTATGATTCAATGAATGTCAGTTATATATAAATTCAGGGTATATTGGGTCATAGATGACAGCAAATATTTAGCCTAGAAAATTCAAACTGAAAGATTGTTCTGACCCTTTGTTGGTGCATAGGTTTTTATACAATTATATTAGCTGTACGTCCTGATTTCATGAGAGTTGAGGTTTGGAAATGGCCATTGAAATATATGTTAAATCTTAGAAATGTTACATGTATCACAACCTTAGCGAGCTGGTCATTAGAAGTGAGGTGTTGAGAGCTGAATACAGGATGCTTTTGCAGTGGTTGCAGTGGCCTTTGCAATCTTAATTTCCTTAGTTTAACGACTACTGTAAGAGTCCCTCTAATTTACTGTGGTTATTTGTAGTATTATATGGCTATGTAATATTTTCTGTTTAAAAAAAAACTCAACTACCCATCACCTGGGGCCTAGGGTCTTTGTGTCGAACTATAGACAGTGAGTTACAGTAACAGTGTGAATCATAAAGCTTAGCTAGAGGTCTGTCTAGGGTCCAGAGGCTTTAGCTCATGATCTGACAAGAGTCACTGGCCACTGGTTTTGATCCAACAACCTTTGAATAACTGTACCCGTGCATTACCCCTGAGCTACTGCAAACTATGATTTGTCAATTATAGTTCATCATATCATAGATCATCATTGGGTAAAGCTAAATTTAGATTGGCTATTGGATAATGAACTCTAGGCCATCCAAAAAAAACTCTTGTACTTTTCTCATACTTATTTGTATACTTGTGTAGATCCTATTTGAAGCCTTGCAGCCTTGCAGCTGTGGTTGTCAGTAATTGATTGATTTCTCCATTAATCTTCTGCCAGGCATTCATGCAGTATGTAATATAGCCTTCTTCGCAGATAAGGTTTCAATTTCTTAAATGCTTTTTGATTGGAGCAGTTTCTAACATTGGCCAGTAACTTATTGTAAATTTTACTTGTTGTCAACTGTGTCCTTTCTGAGCCAGATTGATGTTATGTCTATTCATATTTAATTTACCTTTTTGTCTTGTGTTTTTTAGTTATGGACTAGTTTCTTATGAAGGAGTCTCGAAATCTAAAAACCAGTAACGCTGATTCGAGATGTAATCTGAGGTTAAAGTAAGGATCTTAAGATTTTGGAACAGGGGTTTACAATGGTGTAGATATCCTGCATAGTTGACAGTTCTGATAATCATTTGTTGCCATAAAAATACTCGTATCGCCTCTGATGATTCTCCCCAGAAAATATTCTGTGGTTAAGTATACACTGGGAAAGTAGCTAAAGTAAATATTTAGTAAAACTTCTCTGTTTACAACCCTTTTGTGGTCTTCTCACAAATAAATAAAAATTTTACTGTCATTTGACCATATACACAGTGATGGACAAGGTCAATTATTACCCGATAGTCATACAGTTAATAATATTAGAACAACAAGACAACGTAGAACAGACAGCTTGCTCACAACATGATAAATATGTTCAACCCATCCTAGGTTACCACTTAGTAAGATTTCTAGGTGACTTCAATTACATGTGTTCAGATGTTTGTTTCCAATTTTTAGAAGTTGACTGAATTTATGTCCATGACATCAGATCTTGCCCCTTCAATAATTGACAAATATCATCGGCAAACAGCCAAAGCCACTCCTCACATACTTCATGAGGTTGTGTGTTAATTTACAATCTTTAAGAAGGTTATTGGTTCTAGGTGTATTCACTGTGAAACTTCTGTATATGTGCAAGATCTAAGCTCTGATCTGTATTGTCTTATCACATTGTCTCTTCTCATGTGTCACAACACCACAATCTCTTACCTATCCTTTAGATAGGTCATAATCCAATTTAAGAGAGTTCTTAAAAAATTCCTATTCTTATTTTTGTTTTCTTTTAGAACATCATATTATAGGAAATCAAACACCTTGGTCATATCGTAACAAAGCCCATAGACTTCCTGAAACCAGTCAACACCTTTAAGTTGTGATATTTATATATAAAATTTGCATCTGAAGTTCACCTCGTGATGTGAAATCCGTATTGATTGTTTGATAATATTCCATTATTATCCAAGAAAAACCCAAGCCTATTAAAAACCCCACCTTGAAAATCTTGGAGAAACACTGATTGCTTTGGAACTGGTCTGTAGTTGGCTACGTGCTACTTATCATTCTTGTGGGCATCTTTGATCGTTATTGTTTAGGTTATCGTTATCTTTAATATATTTATGGCTTCAAGGACCTGTTTATCAGCTGTGAGAGTGGTTCGGACAGAATGTCACCCAACGTCTTTACCATTCTACTAGAAACACTATTGGAACTTGCGTTCATTGTTCTGTAGACCACCTCATTTATCTTGAACACATCAGAGTCGTTAGTGGCTCCAGTTGGAACCTTGTGGCATTGTTCCTCCGAGTCCCACCAGGCTATGTTGTTACCCAGGTGATCCATCTCCTCTCTAAAAACATTGAACATGTTGGAAAACACACATCAAAATCATACTTTAAAATAACAAAAAAATCTTGGCAAAATTTCATAGATTAATTTTGAGTCATTCACCCCGTCCGCTCTTCATTCCTTAACCTAAAAAGAAATTCTTCTATTCCCGTTTTTGTTATCTTGCACTTTTCAATTGAAGTATTGCTAACTTTATCACCATCTGTAATGATGTGCATGTAAAACCACTTATGGTCTGAAAGTGGTGTGTTAAAATTTCCACTACGGTACCTGAATATCTCACATCCTTACTAAATTATTTAATCTATTAAATCTGTGACTGTTGATCATAGTTTCCTATAGGAAATTTGTCATAAAATCTTGTAAACAGGGAATAAAATTTTCCATTAAACTTTAAGTCACATTGGGTCAAAGTTAATGATATGACTCAAAGCATCTTCAATCTCCATGAAACAAAAGAAATAGCCGTCATAAGGTGGGTGATGAATCACCAGCAAAATTAACTTATTTTTGTCACAGATTAAAGCCGTCAGTAGTCAGGAAATGGTCGTGTTTTGTCTAGAGGAAATGACAATCATCTACTTTGAAGCTGATAGTTTTATCAGTGTTTGACCAATTTTCTGCTTATAAAACCATCTCTGGATAATATTGACTGATTTCCACCTCAAGTTCATCAGGCATAGTCTCTGAATCACTGAATCATTTTGGTTTCCTACCTTGAATGAAGCAGGTATTATACTTAGTAGGAAGCTTCTAATGTAGGAACCTTAAGACAAAATCATGAGCGTTTTGCTGCCACTTACAGTTTTACATTAACTTTTGATTCCCCAAAAATGTGTTTATTTGTCCTAGACTTAGAGTGCTCATACTTGTTTCCACTGTGACATTTACCCTAAGATTTTCCCACTTCCTTGTTATATTTATAGTTTTTTACTACTTTTCACTCTTCCTTCAATGTAGGAAATTTGTCCTTGTTATAAAGAAATTACTCAATTGATACTCAGGGTCACACAGCTAGACAATTTTTCCAACTAGTCCATCACGCACGAGATGATTGTTCATGATCATTCCTAATTTCCAATCCAGTTTCAATCAATTCCGCTACCTCATCATTCACTTTGCATTTGATAGTGGGATTTGCAGCAAATACAGAAATATTCTTATTTACTTAATCTTTCATCTGTAGACAGTGTGTCAGCTCCTGCCTTTAGTTCCTCCTTGTTTCTTAGGAGTGTGTTACCTTTAAACTAGAACATTCTGAACTTCACTCTTAGATGGAACCTCTCAGTTGAGGGGTCAGTGACTCATTCATCCTTTACCGATAACCCAATAATTGGGTTTGTGTCGTCACTTCTACTGTGGTGTCTTCGACTTTTACCTGAGTTTGTCAAGTTTTATTTACAACACCCTTTTTAGGATGACTTGTGCCTACTCAAAGATCGAATAAACATTGAAACTTGGTGTAGCTTATGTATTGTACTATCTAGATATCTACAGTAGTAGTTTTTCAGTGTTGTTATTTATTCATCATGGTTTCGTATAGCTTATTTGACAGGAAGATTTTCTGATATTTCCAAAATAATGTACTCTAGTTACATAAAAACCTAAAATCTTCACTTAAGTTATTTCCAGTGACACTCTTCCATGCCATTAAAATTTACATAGCTTTAAAGCTTGGTAGGTACTCATAACGAGACCTAAAACCCTAAAGCCATAAAAGTTTACAATGCTGTACTTAGAGATGTAAAATACCCATCTAATTGGTAAATATATAAGTTAATCACAGAACAACAGGGAACAGAAAATAATCTATCAATCAATAAAATCTTTATTTACAAATTCATCAAGAATTGTAAAGGTGTCTAATTACAAATACAAGTATATCTTCTTTTCTTGCTTTACAAATGTTTACTTGCTTGTTCGAAGTATTCCTTCATTGTATACATTGGTCGTTCTGTCAGCCACTCTCAAAGTCTTTTTTTCAGCTTCTGTCCTCTGAGGGTTTTCAGGTGCTGCGGCAGAGAGTTATATATTTTTCTCACTGCATAGGATGGCTTCTTGCTGTACCTGGTTGTGTGGTGTGCTGGGAGGATGAAGTCTGTTGCTCTACTTGTGTTGTATGTATGTACATCACCCCCCCCTTTGTAGTATCCTTTGATCCACATATATCACTACAGCAAGAATATACAGACCAATAACAGTCAATAGCTTTAGGGACTTGAAAGCTTCCATGCAGCTGTCTAGGGGGTTCAGCCCTGAGAGTGATCTGATTGCCTTTTTTTGCATCATCATCACTCTACCCAGGTTCTGCACAGATGTTCCGCCCCAAACTGCAACCCCATATCTAATATGTGCCTCGGCTAGTGCATGGTAAACCACCTTTGCCACCTCAACTCCTTCAATCCACTTCATTCTTCTAACCACATAGATTCCCAAACCCAGTTTCTTGCATAAGCTATCTATATGGATTGTCCAGGAGAGATTATCATCAACAGTTATCCCTATCCCAAGTTATCCCAGGTTAGTGTTGCTCTCTTGGTTGTTGCCAAGAACTTCTGGGAGTGGGTCGTGCCTTGTACTAAAATTGATCTGAGTTGTTTTTGAGGGGTTTATAACCAAGTCATTCTGCAGGCAGTACTGAATAGCTTTGTTCATCATAGGATTCCTGTGTAGAGTTCTTGTGCAGAGTCGTTAGCTAGGATGAGTGTTGTGTCATCTGCATACATGATGGTCTCCAGGTTGTCATCTGCCATGCAGTTTGGGAGGTAATTTGTAAACAAAGAGAAAAGGGCCCAACTGACCCTAAGACTTACCCTAGGAACTTACTCTAGGAAATGGAATTTCCATCTATTTCCATACAGCTGTTTTCAACTCAGCAAATCCCCTATATCACACAGCACACAGCTGGGGTGCAGGTGTATCTATTTCACGCCCAATTACCCCCTCCCCCCACGGGGGCGTGTGTCTCGTAAACGGTCCGATCTGGAGATAAAACCACCCCCCGCATTTGGTCACTTACATTCTAATAGGTTGTTATTTTAAATGGTAGGCCTAGGTTGTCAGATTCATCTGGATGGGGTAATCTGCATTTAAAACGTTGTTCTTATTTCTTCTAAAGCATTTAAGTGTCTGCATTACCTCCGCCATGTTGGATTTCAGTCTATCAGGGTGTCTAGCAACAGGAAAAATAGGGAAACAGGGAAAAGTCAGAGAATTTAAAACTGTAATTAAAAGTCAGGGAAAAGTCAGGAAATTTCTAAATTGGTCAAGGAAACTGTCCAAGGAAATCTCTGTTATGTAAAGGATTTTTTGTAGAAGTTACAAATTTGGTAAAAGTGGCAGCATTGAAAACCTGAGTTGGTGAGTTTAGTTGTATAGATAGTGGCCGCCAGTTTTTCTTCTTTCTACTCATCAGCGAGCTGGTTTGTAAGTGAATGAATAGTGATTTTCAACTTATACTTGGTATTTTTCTAGTTCGTTCTCCAATTAATATGATTCGGTTTAGTTGTACGTTTTAATTTAACAATTTGATTTTGTGTGTGAATGAGTTCATGGAATAGATACTGATTTTGTGTTTATTTTTTAATGGTTTCTCGATGTTGTATTTAAAATTAAGCCGATAGTTACACACGGTTTTAGTCAGGGAAAATGCTGCATCTAATATGAAAAGTCAGGAAAAATCAGGGAATTTCCCTAAGATGACTTGCTAGACACCCTGTCTATAAGAACAGTAGCAATTTTGTAACAGCAAAACTGTCATAAAATAATATTTACTAGTTAGTTATCGTATATTTGCGTGGTAATTGTTTTTATAAAAAAATATAGTATAATTCCCTAGATAATCACTTTATCTTTAACTTGATTCGTCAACCACATTTTTACGACCAACGTAAAACCAGTAGGCCCTAATGCTGTCACAAAATAAACATTGTTCTTGCGCTTACGGGCGGGGATGGAACGAAATACTTTTTTATTTTCGCCATATTTTTTACTTCGCCATTCCTGTATACTTTTAAGTAGGTTTTCCGGTGATCTATATTACCAGCCAAGATTATTTATTTTGTCTCATCTTTAGGATAGTTTTTACCGTGCCTACATTAGGTAATTTTAAGAAGTTAATTTTTCTAGTCTCCACAAATCAGTCAATTACGGAGGGGTTTTAGTGCAAGGGGTTTAAATGTAAGGATGTAATGATTCTATTTTTGAGTGTAAGGATGTAAGGATTCAGAATGTAAGGTTTTAATTTACGAGTGAGGTTTTTAAATGGCGTACCTTCATGGAGTCACAAAACGCGTAGCGCACTTTGCAGTTCTGAATTTTACAACCGAAAATAAGCTGTAAATGTACTTAGCGATTTTTTCGAGTTCAGCTTAGTTTCGTCTTAATCCGCTATTTCGTATTTGTTGCAAAATATTTCATATATCAATCATTTGTCAATCGATTGTTTGGAATTTGGCACGCGTCTTTAAATAGTAAAGATTCAGTAATTTAGAAAAAATATCAACGCGATAAAATGTTTAGTTCTAATGAAACTAAAATGTAATTGTAATCGGTCACTAAACAACAGCGTGTAAATTTTACCAGTATTAATTGTGTAAGAGTACTACAACAGTATCATTGCCACGCCACTTATGTTGGACCGGCCGAGAGACCATTATTTATTTTTTTTTACTTTTCCTTCCGCGCCAAATGTTTACCTACACTACGTTTCGGGAGGTAAGCAAACTCCTCCCGATATCAAGTGACCCTAATTGGAATCTACATTACTCTACCTAACCTACATTTTTTGGGGAAGTGGGTTTTATTTTATTTTATTTTTTTATTAAAAGAAAAATGTAGGTTAATTAGGGTAATGTAGATTCCAATTAGGGTCACTTGATAACGGGATGAGTTTCCTTACCTCCCGAAACGTGGTGTAGTTAAACACTAGACGCGGAAGGAAAAGACCAAAAAATTAAATAAATAATTACAAATCCTCGGTTTTTATGAGTTTTAAAAATAAAGGTAACCATTGTTGCAGCATTTAACCTAGTACGCGTACATACATTAATACTGGTAAATGCACTGGAACTCCATCGTTTATTAATCGATTTTCAACATTTTAGATTCAACGGATATGGAATTAAATTTATCGTGACTTTTTATTCTTAAACATTTTGAAAATAATAAGCCATTTTAAAGTTTCTTTAGTTAAAAAATTAAATAACAGCAATTTTAAAACTAAAAATGTTATCGCGATGATATTTATGCCAATTTTCAAACCAATCTTTTGTAAAGTGACTAAGCAATAAAATATTTTGCAAAATATACAAAATGGCGGATGACGTCAAAACTAAACCGAAATCGAAAAAATGTCAAGTCTGTAATCGACTTATTGTTGGATGTAGAATTCGGTAATGCAAAGCACGCTACGCATTTTTGTGACACCCTGTACTTAAAAGTTTGTTTGTGTGTTCCGGTCACGGAATTTCATTCAGATGAAAGTTACTTTGATTTGTTTTACTTTAATGTAATTTATAATCGAACAATGAATATATTTGTTTACGGATGGATTATATTTAGTTGTCGGTACTCCATAAGATTTAAATATAGGCTACTGTCGGTCCAGGCTGTTCGAAGGAAAACAGATGGCTTAGAGATTTGGTGCGGTGGTTTTGAACAAAACTCGTAGGATGTAACAAAGAACCCATTTGCACCTTATCTACACAAATAACATTTTCTTGTAATATGCAACATATTTTATAAGTTCAGTATTGTTCCTGAGCAAAAGATGTCCCTATGCTCGCAGTGTTATTTTGTCATTACTAATGACCCTTTATCTCAGGAAGTGTTTGAGATAAATATGCCAAATTTTTAACATTGTTCACGAATATAGTTCTAAATACACCCTACCAAATTCAAGTAAAACATTTTTAAATCTCGTTTTAAAATATTATTTTTTGATATACAAAAATATACTTTTCTACGTATGGTATATGCACATTAGTAACTTGAATATGTAAACATTTCATGTGCATATTTTATGTACTCAACGCATATTTAAATATTTTTTCTCGAGAATAATAAATGCAAACCAATACGTAATACTGTATATATTTTTATGATCACAAAGCATCAAATAATAATAAAACCCAAAAAAATAATATTGTATTTTTTCTAAAATTCAGGTAAGTTACATCTTCTTTTTACGATCGAATATAGGTTACGGGTAATTTTTAAACCGGCTGGGTGGTGTAGTGGTTAAAATGGTTATAATACCCGTCTTCAAAACTGAAGGTTGTCGAATCGAATCCCGCAAGCGTCGAATCTGGACCCAGTTGCCTTTTGTCATTGAGCTATTAATTTCCTTCCTAACAACAGGTCGAAGTTAGGTTGTAACATGACCGTGGTTTGGACTGTTCCCCATCAAAGCTTTAAAAAATGACTCTGGCGTAGGAATACACAGAAGAAAGAAAGAAAGAAAGAAAGAAAGAAAGAACCGTGTTTATTTCAAATTATTTTAAGTACATTTCAACAAAAAAGTCATTTAACAGAACACTACAGAAACAATGGTCCAAAGACCGTCTGCCCGGTTGGCAATTACAATACGTAATATTATTCACCTAACATATACAACACTCGAAATACAGTAACTATTGAAAACTAGTTGAATCTAGTTTTATCTCCAGTAAGGTTATGATCTAAACATATTTCGAGCACACATCAGATAAATAAATAAACATTGACAAATTAACAATATTAAATGAATAACCAGATAAATAAATAAATACAATATATTTAACATAACAATAAAAACTTTTTTGTATTTTATTTATTTATTTTTATATTCATTTATTCATGCCCACTACTTCATTATCATCATTATTATTATTTCCCTATTTCACCTTCATTCATCTATTTATTCTTATTAATTTTCTATTTTTTTCATATATTTTTTTTACAGATTGAACTCCTGTACTAACCCCCATCTCTGATACCATGCTGCTTTTAAATAATTCCCTAACTTAAACCAATCCCCAGAATTTAATAAGTTAATGTACTCTGTTTCTCCAATGGAATATTTCTCAAGCCAATATCTTCTAATATACTGAATAAAATATTGGAATACATACTGAATTGAATGGAATACACAGAATAAAATAAAATACTCCACGGGATGGAGGTGTTGGCGATGCTTTTGACGAATTTCCTATTAGAAATTACTAGCGAATTGACAGTAGGAAATTATGCCATTAGCGTAGGCCTCGAACTGGGACGGATTTTTTCGTTTTGGAGTTCCCAGATGCCACGACACGATAAGACTCGTAAAAATGGTCCGATCTTGATGCAATTTGCTGTTAAATATAATTTGTGGGCACGTAAATTTCGAAAACCAGACACGTCGCTTTATCCGAAGGGGGATTAATACCCTAAATCTTTAAAGAATTTTTATAGGAAATTTATGTTAAAATATGGGGGTTTTGCACCATTATTATCAAGTCAAAACCAAACAATTTTTAATTTGAATAATGGCTCTTATCAAATGGTTACTAAGATATACAGGGTTAGTCAAAAATGTAGGCCTAGATTCCATAACGATTGAATGGGTTAAACGTGGTTTACCAAACACATACCTGCAAAATAATGAAAACACAATTGTTGGTGTGTAATACTGTTCTGTAACTTCCCCCACAATGGGAGATGTGCAGTGTGGATCAAAACTTTTAAATGGAAGTCCTATCAAGTGATACTTAAAAAAAATAACTATGGCAACGCTAGGTCTCAATATCGATACAGTAGAATATTTTCACTTGAGTGAAATATTTTTTTAAATAAGCCTCGTCGAATGGTGTGGATAAATTATGAAAAACGAAGGAAATTCAATAATACTCTTTCATTATCAACTAATGACAAGTTTTTTCGGACGAGACGTGGTTGACCAGGGTAGCAGGGAGCAGTAGCGGTCGCGAGTGAGGGCCTGAGCGAGTTCACAATACAGTACTTTTTGATCATCATCTCAAGGCAGGCATCTGGGACGAGACGTGGTTGGCCAGGGTAGCAGGGAGCAGTAGCGGTCGCGAGTGAGGGCCTGAGCGAGTTCACAATACAGTACTTTTTGATCATCATCTCAAGGCAGGCATCTGGGACGAGACGTGGTTGGCCAGGGTAGCAGGGAGCAGTAGCGGTCGCGAGTGAGGGCCTGAGCGAGTTCACAATACAGTATTATTTGATCATCATCTCAAGGCAGGCATCTGGGACGAGACGTGGTTGGCCAGGGTAGCAGCGAGCAGTAGCGGTCGCGAGTGAGGGCCTGAGCGAGTTCACAATACAGTACTTTTTGATCATCATCTCAAGGCAGGCATCTGGGACGAGACGTGGTTGGCCAGGGTAGCAGCGAGCAGTAGCGGTCGCGAGTGAGGGCCTGAGCGAGTTCACAATACAGTACTATTTGATCATCATCTCAAGGCAGGCATCTGGGACGAGACGTGGTTGGCCAGGGTAGCAGCGAGCAGTAGCGGTCGCGAGTGAGGGCCTGAGCGAGTTCACAATACAGTACTATTTGATCATCATCTCAAGGCAGGTATCTGGGACGAGACGTGGTTGGCCAGGGTAGCAGCGAGCAGTAGCGGTCGCGAGTGAGGGCCTGAGCGAGTTCACAATACAGTACTATTTGATCATCATCTCAAGGCAGGCATCTGGGACGAGACGTGGTTGGCCAGGGTAGCAGCGAGCAGTAGCGGTCGCGAGTGAGGGCCTGAGCGAGTTCACAATACAGTACTATTTGATCATCATCTCAAGGCAGGCATCTGGGACGAGACGTGGTTGGCCAGGGTAGCAGCGAGCAGTAGCGGTCGCGAGTGAGGGCCTGAGCGAGTTCACAATACAGTACTATTTGATCATCATCTCAAGGCAGGCATCTGGGACGAGACGTGGTTGGCCAGGGTAGCAGCGAGCAGTAGCGGTCGCGAGTGAGGGCCTGAGCGAGTTCACAATACAGTACTATTTGATCATCATCTCAAGGCAGGCATCTGGGACGAGACGTGGTTGGCCAGGGTAGCAGCGAGCAGTAGCGGTCGCGAGTGAGGGCCTGAGCGAGTTCACAATACAGTACTATTTGATCATCATCTCAAGGCAGGTATCTGGGACGAGACGTGGTTGGCCAGGGTAGCAGCGAGCAGTAGCGGTCGTGAGTGAGGGCCTGATCGTGTTCACAATACAGTACTATTTGATCATCATCTCAAGGCAGGTATCTGGGACGAGACGTGGTTGGCCAGGGTAGCAGCGAGCAGTAGCGGTCGTGAGTGAGGGCCTGATCGTGTTCACAATACAGTACTATTTGATCATCATCTCAAGGCAGGTATCTGGGACGAGACGTGGTTGGCCAGGGTAGCAGCGAGCAGTAGCGGTCGCGAGTGAGGGCCTGAGCGAGTTCACAATACAGTACTATTTGATCATCATCTCAAGGCAGGTATCTGGGACGAGACGTGGTTGGCCAGGGTAGCAGCGAGCAGTAGCGGTCGCGAGTGAGGGCCTGAGCGAGTTCACAATACAGTACTATTTGATCATCATCTCAAGGCAGGTATCTGGGACGAGACGTGGTTGGCCAGGGTAGCAGCGAGCAGTAGCGGTCGTGAGTGAGGGCCTGATCGTGTTCACAATACAGTACTATTTGATCATCATCTCAAGGCAGGTATCTGGGACGAGACGTGGTTGGCCAGGGTAGCAGCGAGCAGTAGCGGTCGCGAGTGAGGGCCTGATCGTGTTCACAATACTATTTGATTATCAGTCGGAAGCATCGCTATCGTGGGGTTTAACGGCCGCAGTTAAGTCGAGGATGACAGCTGATGATTTACAGCTCTGGACGCAGAAGGTTCGATCACGGCACCACTGTGTAGCGATTGATCCTGTTCCCTCGTCTCCTATTGGTCGGCGGATCCACCAATCACAGCCCACCCCAAGGTCTTTGATTTACTGTTCTCTTCCTACGGCTTATTCGTCGAATCTTCATGTATATGTTTCTGAACTTGAAAACGTTGATACGTTGGATACGTGTGTAGATAACATCCACGAAGGGTGAAACTGTCAGTTGCATTTTGATGTTAAGATAGTGTAATAAGTTAGTGCCTCCAATATTTTGTGTTTACAAGTGACCAAGCGAAGTCGCTATGGGAATAAAATTCTTAAAAATAAAAATTAAAGCACGTTAAATACTAAAGTGATATATCTTTTAAGAATTTAAGTATAAATAACAAAACACTTTTGAATAAATATATTGACTTGAATATAGAACTAACGAAACTGATTAATCAATGTCAGACGAACTTAAAAAACCCATGAACTAGGAACCAAGGTTCTTCAACCTCTATAACGTGTCAGCTTCGACCCTTGGAACACGACCTAAACTTCTTCTACCTTAATACCGAGTAAGCTTCGACCCTTGGAACACGACCTAAACTTCTTCTACCTTAATACCGAGCAAGCTTCGACCCTTGGAACACGACCCAAACTTCTTGTACCTTAATACCGAGTAAGCTTCGACCCTTAGAACACGGCCTAAACTTCTTCTACCTAAATCCCGAACCTTGACCTTGAAGTTTCTTCAACATGAACGAACACCTTGGTGTAGAGTTCGAGTGTTGGAATTCAAATCAAGATTTTCCCAACGAATACCGTGTAATCTTCGACCTTTGAAATACGAATCCTGTTTCTTCAGCCCAATTACAACGATTGCTAGAAGACTTACGGTAACGGTCATAAACAAAAACAAACGACGCAGGGAATTGAATGTAAATAATCCATCCTACAACACATGGTTCTGACTTTAAATGACTGTCAAATACTATATCAAGAAAATGACGTTGTCCAATGTTTATTTACAAATCTTCACGGTAAAATATTCGCTTGGATCCTTTTTTAAGACAATAACTAATAATTTAACTGCTGCCGTAAATTACATTTTCGTTTTAAAAATTCTCTGTATTTGTTGATTACAATATTCTAAATTGTGTTCTTATATCTTTCTCTAAAGTTTTCATAATTTTATATAATTCTTATTCATCGTTGAAGGTTTTAGTGTACAGTTATTGAAATATTTTTGAAAATTTTCATAATTTTTCATCGAATTTTGTGGCTAAGTTATTTTCTCTATTATGATCCGTTGTGCCGAGTCGAGTTATTGGAAGTTATTGGAGTTATTGTGAAGGACAATCATGAAAACCAGTCAACCTTAATCGAAAATTAAATCATTTAGTTCAATATTTTGTGGTTCTAGCATAACCAAAACCTAGAGAAAACTCTTCTGATTTTATTCAAATTATAATGAAGATTGATAAATTGACTTTTCTAATTTGTTTAAACGTCTGCACAGCTGAAAGGTAGGTTTAATGGTTTTGGATGCTTCCATATGTAAATAAAACAAAACTGATTTACGTTTGATGCATTGACGTCATTTGTTTTTGACGTGGATATGTCTAAGCTCTGGAGTGGGGAGTGTTAGCAGATTTGTGGAACGCAAAAAGTGCAACGGAAGTGTTTAACGGAAACGCCGTCATATGGTTATAAGAACGGCTGTTTAGATGAACTGAAAATATTCCCGTTAGACATATGCATGATCTAACCTAATTCCCACAGGGAAGTAAATACAATCATTTAGTTTGTGATCTCTACCGTGTGTCTTCAAGTAATCGTGCCAATTATCGTGTTGGTATCGACCCTTTGATTATTAACAAAGCTTCTTCGATCTGAGTTCCGATCGGCTTCGAGCTAAGGTTTAACAACCGTACTTCCGTCTAAGATTCAACCTTTCGTATACAAACTTAGCTTCATACTACCGGAATTAGTATTCAGGAGGAAGAAAGTTTATAAGCTTTTTGACCGGAACACTGCGTTCATTCCGAGGTTTCATTCATTCACATACTAACTATGGACGATCACCTGGGTTAATGCTGGGCATTGGTAAGTTTAATGTTTCAGCTGGGTGTCCCAAGCTGACGGCGGCAGGTGGAGGAGGGTGGAGGGTGGAGGAGTTAGGAGCACCGGACCGGGTAACCGCCCCACACTACTCGCTACTCACTACTCACCTGGGTCGCGAGGGGCGCTACTCACCCGTGGAGACGTGAAGGCGTGGAAGCGAGCTACTGACACAACTAGGCGTAACCACTGCCTCAGTGAACAATATTTATAATATTTACTTATTTATTTCAACGGAAATTCCATTTCATAAATTGAGCTCAACAGAGAAATACAAGATGGCACATACAACAGTAAATCTGTGTTACACCAGCTACGTCTCGTCATATACAATGTAATAATATTTAAACTAACCAACAGACCATATACTACATACTAAATGACAATGTCGGATTAACATTGATAAACATCAATAAATAACAATTCGACAAACATAAAAAAGACGTGTAACAACAATTAATACCGAAAGTGCAACCAAAAAACAAATAAGCTATAAAAAATGTTTGAAAAATTAATGCAAAAATATGACAATGATGTAAAACCATGCAAAACACAATAGGTACAGTTTGACGCGTAATTGTTGCAAATTAAGTTTGTTTTAAAATATTTTTATGTTCGGTTCTTGACACTATTTAGGTTATTATAAATATTATACATATAGTAATTCAAATGAAGTCTATATTTGACTAGTATAAGATTACAAAATATTGTATTGTAAAATATCTCCTTCGAAGTGTTATTTCCATTTAAGGTAAAACGAACAACTTTACTTAGGCCTATTTCTGTTTGCTAATTAATATTTTAACAGTGAATTTTGTTCCACAGTAACTTAAATAAGCTTTAAAATAAATCAAGGGTAACAATGAAAAATTAAATAAAAGTTAATTTTATATATGAAATATATATCTCGTTGCCTGACCACAACTATTCTGGTTCAACATTATTGCCGGCAGATGTCATGAATAACTGGCAGACAATTGAAACTAATAGAATTACTATTTTTGGAAATATTTGTAAAATAGTACTTAAAACATGATTATGGGAAATCGGGATTAAATTTGACATTTTAAAGGCACCGGAATGATGAGATTATCAGGATGGGGATGGTTGGATAAGGTTAGTGGACTCAGATAATTAAAAAGAAACATCCTCACTAATACGTATCCGGCCACGGGCCTTTTAGAACATTCTAGGAGGATTCTTACTCCAATTCAGTTCATCCAACCCCCTGAGGCCAAATGGTCAACCCCAGGGATCCCTCAACTTTTCATTTTGGGGTATTCGTCTTAGGAAGTACATCGCCTCCACTGGCAGACCCTGAGAGCACGCCAAGAAAGCATCCCTTCTCCAGGACACACCTCCCAGGTGAATATCATGGAGATATACCACTCCCTGAGAATCCCCCCTGAGATAAGACTTGGTGTCCAGGCTGACAGGGAGTCTAGACAAAGGAATTAATTCATTTAATTAATTAATTTAGTGATTGAATGTACCCAATTTAGATTTTTGAACTGGCGAAAATTCAGTCACTGAGTTGACTATTATTATTATTACATTTCTGAAACGGTGACCTAGCCTGGTAGGTATTGTAAGCCAAGTATGAGTGTAAGAAGATTGAGGTGCGATCGTGAAGACTCGTTACTAACTGGCTGACATCTCCCTTAGACACAAGTGTCAATCAATAGCCTAAAATACAATGACATCTAGTTACATAACAACACGAACATCAATACAATGAATATCTATTACAGTTATATGTAACGAAATTGCGATATTTTTGAGAGTTGGATACTACGATGAATATTAATTATTTAACATAATAAAGAATATAATATATAACTAAAAAAAAATAAAAACTAAAAATTAATTATATAATAAAATATGATAAAACAAAAACTAAAATATAAAATCAAATTAATTATCAATTAAAATCGTTAGGTTTAATTGTTGCACGTACTTAATGATTAATTTTCTATTATGTCAGCCCGAAGAGAATGTCAACACTAGTATTCGTGTCTTAGAAACACGTTTTCTCAGCAGGTTTTTTTTTAAATTCAACGTTCGTGTTTGGAAAAAGTTTCGCGAACAAAAAATACAATCGGATAAGAGGGTAAAAACTGTCGACGAAGAGGGGGAAGTCATCGATATTGGGGTGTTGGAGGGAATCTAGTCAGGGGTAAATTCACCCCTACAATGTTTTCATTCTGGTTTCAGACCCTTTGTTTACGGATTTACCTGAAAACAAATAATTTTGTGTCGTGTTCAATTAAGGACGACGGAAGTGAAGTCCACATCATTACCAGACTAGCGAGATAAATAATAAATACAGTGTTCCAAATTAATCAGTTTGATGCATTGTGGGTTTATAATCTTACCGCACAACAGGCGGTGGCAACTTGTAATCAATCATCAATCAATAAAAAACTACTTAATTCCACATGTTTTTAGTACATTACATTTGATGAAAACCATTTTTACCAATTAAATAATAAATTTCGTCTTATTACAGTTCACATAAAGTTTTGTCCACTACATGTTTCAAATATCGTAATGCCATCCATGTAAATGTAAGCAATTTCTGTAATGGTTTTATTGTTAGTGTTTTGTATCGCTTGGTTTGCCATTGTAAGAACAAACCTTTGTGTAAACTATGATAAGATGTAAATTATTATTAAATTACTACAAATAACACAGTTCGGGGCTAAAATAATGGATTTCAATTTTTATTGCGGTAAGCAACAAATCTGGGGTCACTATGACGTTCTGTTCGGTTAGCACAACTTGTGCTATATTAAAACTGTCTCGAGGGGAATACCTGTTAATATATTTTATTGAAAAACTAATTTTTTACTAAAAATTTAAAATAAAAACATTTAATTTAATCAGTTAAAAAATGGTAATACACGTGTACGTATACATTGTTTGCATGGAGAGCGGAAAAGATACGTACTATATTATTTTATTAAATTAAACCTTTGTCCCCAGGATTCTGTTATAAATTAAACGATCCTACAGTAATGCTTGTTATTCAAAATATTCTATCGGGCTGAGGGTAGTTTTACCCTAAAAAATTACATTATTCAACATTTGACCGCAAAACGGACGGTGATAAATTTTAAAGTATCAATACAACTGGAACAAAAACACGTAAATGTGAATTATATGAAGTAGAATTTCTGGTAAAGAACATTGTGTGATGTGTAATTGCCAAAGGGCAGACGGTCTTGGACCATTATTGTTCATAAAGTGTTTACTAAGATTTAGCGAATTTCCCATAGGGAAGAAGCTATTACCGTAGGTCTCGTGGTAAGGTCCGGGACCATGTTATTTTTTCGTCTTTAGGTACCTAGAGACCAAAAACAATCGTCGTTAATATATATTTATATATATGTATATGTGTGTCTGTGAACACGATAAAAAATAGTCCGATCGCGACCAAATTTGGTAGAGACGTGTATTCCTACATTTGCTCGGACGAGTTCGTAAACCAGACATAACGGTCTACTGGAATGGGTAGTTTGGGGAGGTTTTGTACTCAAAAGCTGGGGTTTTTGTGCTTATCATATGTAATTTTAATAAAATTTATCTCTTACAATTACAATCAGCTTAAAAAACTACAGTTTAGTTCCTTAAAGTTTTCTCTATCTTCAACGGTTACTGAGATATTAAAAAATCTGAACACAGTACTTTGTATTTTGGGGCTCCAATGCTAATCTTATGGAGGGTAAAGAAAAATTAACATTTCACTTATCAATCAAAATTATTGGATTAAACTTGGTATTTACCTTCATGTGGTTGAGATTTTATTCTTCAAATGCTTAAAAATCATAGTTTATGTGTTTACCATGGCAGAAAATTTGCATACTCTTTTCCCATGTTAATAATATAGGGAATTGGCAAACTCCTTTATTTATGGACAGATTTTGATGAAAGTTGGTATAATTGTTAAAAATAAAAATTGTTTATGGTAGAAATGCCTACTTTCAGTGTTTATCACAGCAGCAAATCTGGATACTCTTTCCCATGTTAATCTTATGGAGAATAGGCAAATAATTCTCATGTTTATCGACAGATTTTGATAAAAATTGTCATATATTATTATTATATTATTGGTTTGGAAATTCGCGGAGTACGCAGGTCTGCTACGACGGGGGTATTTATTTATTACAATGTACTTAAATATTATGAAAGGAATCACAAAGATTCTTTCTTTCTATGTGAAGTAGAAATAATGTCCCTCCCATTTCCTAGTTGATTCTCTTTTTTGTTTGGATTTATTTTTACGTTGTATCTCTCCTTGTTTTTACGTTGTCAGAGGCAGGTAGGGATGTCACGACGGTTGGCAATGGTCCACACGTCCGATGCGGTAGAATTATCAGAGGACCTTGCCCGGCAGCTATATGACTGGCTGATTCTTCTTAGGTTGCTGGGTTTGGTTGAATACATTACCTTTAGACATATCCATGATCCAACCTATTTCCCCCTATTATAAACATTTTTTATATGACTTTTTTTTTTACTTATTTTTTTCACCTGCACATAGATTACGTGCGGGACGTAACAGCAAAAATAGGGGTGACCGACATGGTAAAAGTGGGATTACTGTCTCAGGTCAGTCCGACGTACCAACTATGACCGAGTCACTTGTCTCGTCACACGCTACCAACTAGACCGAGTCATTATGTCTCAGGTTCAGAGTTGGTTAAACTTAAGTGTCATTAAATCATTCAGAATTGACGTTCCAATTGACGAGTCATTAAATTTTTTCAGAGGGCACGCTACCAATATACAGTCATTAAATGTCTCATTCAGAGTCGGCACGTACCACACAATTTTAAATGTCTCAGGTTCAGAGTCCGGCACGCTACCAACTATGCCACCGAGTCACTTAAATGTCTCAGGTTCAGAGTCCGGCACGCTACCAACTACGCCACCGAGTCACTTAAATGACTCAGGTTCAGAATTCAGCACGCTACCAACTATGCCACCGAGTCACTTAAATGTCTCAGGTTCAGAGTCCGGCACGCTACCAACTCCGCCACCGAGTCACTTAAATGTCTCAGGTTCAGAGTCCGGCACGCTACCAACTCCGCCACCGATTCATTAAATGTCTCAGGTTCAGAGTCCGGCACGCTACCAACTCCGCCACCGATTCATTAAATGTCTCAGGTTCAGAGTCCGGCACGCTACCAATTCCGTCACCGATTCACCCAAATGTCTCAGGTTCAAAGTCCGGCACACTACCAACTACGCCACTGATTCACCCAAATGTCTCAGGTTCAATGTCCGGCACACTACCAACTACGCCACTGATTCACATAAATGTCTCAGGTTCAGAGTCAGGCACGCTACAAACATCGCCACCGATTCACCTAAATATCTAAGATTCAGAGTACGGCACGATACCAACTACGCCACCGATTCATTAAATGTCTCAGGTTCAGAGTCTGGCACGCTACCAACTCCGCCACCGATTCATTAAATGTCTCAGGTTCAGAGTCCGGCACGCTACCAACTCCGCCACCGATTCATTAAATGTCTCAGGTTCAGAGTCCGGCACGCTACCAACTACGCCACCGAGTCACTTAAATGTCTCAGGTTCAGAGTCTGGCACGCTACCAACTCCGCCACCGATTCACCTAAAGGTTTCAGGTTTAGAGTCTGGCACGCTACCAACTCCGCCACCGATTCACCTAAAGGTTTCAGGTTTAGAGTCTGGCACGCTACCAACTCCGCCACCGATTCACCTAAATGTTTCAGGTTTAGAGTCTGGCACGCTACCAACTCCGCCACCGATTCACCTAAAGGTTTCAGGTTTAGAGTCTGGCACGCTACCAACTCCGCCACCGATTCACCTAAATGTTTCAGGTTTAGAGTCTGGCACGCTACCAACTCCGCCACCGATTTACCTAAAGGTTTCAGGTTTAGAGTCTGGCACTCTACCAATTGTTACACCCAAGATTCCAACTGTATGAAGACTACAAGTAGATAATCGCATCTGTAGTTAGTAGTCCGACTACATGGTTCCGTAGTAGTATTTGACGGGACTGAATATCTGGACCCTACTTAAGGAAAATTAAACACCCTGGAGGTATCCGTTTAATTTTGATAGCTGAAATGTTTTATGTCGGTATAAATGTTCAGTTTATCATTTTGAATATGAAATGTAGGTGGTCGGAAGTGAGTCGTGATTGGTGCACGAGGCAGGCTCCCCATTGGTCGACGCGGGGGTGGACTGTGTAGGCGTCTGCGCCGGTGGCCGGTGGCCTCCCCTCGGGCCAGTGTTCGTGTGATTCTTGTATCACCAGTGATCTTTGTATGCTATTGTTTATAGTGAACTTCGATTAGTGACTATGGCTTTATTGTGCACCTAATATGGTTTCCATGTAGCATTGGTGACGTCGAATTTCCCAAAAAGTATTAGCTTTATTTTGAACTCTTTTTCAATCGGTTTAGATTACGCGTCTTTTTTCCTGTTGAAACTCCTCCGATCTACAAGTTTAAACGTTCTGTTTTTCGTATTCGATACATTTCGACTAAATTATTTTTTTATTTTTCCCCTTGAAAATATTACGTCACGAAATCAGTTGTATTTTTGTAGCTATGGATTATTTATGTTCTGTATTGTGATGTGGCACTAGTCGGGACGGAACAGTGAGGTAGTGATGGTGCGTGGTATAGTGGCCCGGCTAGGAGGCTAGGTGATGGAGTATTCGTGGACTCTGGTGGAGAGCAGCGGGGAGCTGGCTGGTGCCGGGGGTGCCAGCGAGAGAGAGGCCAGCCCCTCGCACCACCGCCTGCAAGGTAGGCTACCAATAGGTCTATAGGAAATGTGATTATTTTTAGTAGAACGTAATTGGAGAAAGTGTGTATACAATAAACCAATAATTTAAAGTATTAGCCCTAGTTGGATATATAACTAAGCTCGAGTCTCTTATCTCCACTGACTACAGCGGACCCACCAACTGACAACCGTTCGACTATGACCAACTCCCGTCCGTCACCCTCCGTGCAGCTCAGAACTTATATTGGTTATTGGTATCATCCCATTGCATTCGACTGGGACGGTGGCGTCGTCCTGGAGGTTACGAATTGTGTATATTCGTGAGCGATGATTGGTGGATGTAGTATTCTCTTGTGTAGATTAACGTCCGCACTATTGAATACTACGTTAATCCGCAATGACCATATTCATAATTAGACCAGTACGTAATTCAGAGGCAGTGGTTCGGATCTCACGTTAAACTGTAGGTCCCTTAGATATACCAATGCCTGTTGGGCTAATATAGTCTAATTTTTATTCTTACTGTATTTTTATTCATTTATTTTCTATCTTTAGCTTTTCCTTTCTACATATATTTCACTGTGGAAGGCTAGTTACGTACATTTTTCTCACTTGTAGCAATACATGCTTGTAATTCACATACACTTTTTTCTAAATTTTTCAAAATTTAAATTCAAAAAAAGTTGTTTCTTCAAAATTTCAAATTCAAACAATTTTATATTTACATAAGTTTTATATTAATGAAAACAACTCGGGCCTACGCACAGACCGTTCTAGGTCCATATACGCCATTTCCTACTTTTTACGTTTTTTTATTTACTAATTAACTATGTTTACCTATAGATTTTGTTATGTTTTTTTCCTAAATTTATTTCTGTTGTTAAAAATTGTATAATATAGTAAATATAATTACTAAATATTATTCATTGTATAAATTTGTATAACTTATTTCGTAAATTATTTTGTTTTTTTTCTGGAATAAATTTGATTTTGAATTGATTTGACTTGAACTGATTTTTGACAGTTTGAAAGTTGAAATTATGTACATCGAAAGCAATTGTTACGTTATTGGTCAGTCATTTGGCTATCAGTGTAACGGGATCCTCCCCCAACATCTTGGTTCCTTCTTTTCTCTCTTGGGCGCTTGGGGTTATATCGGGGTTTACGCATCTCCTTACTGTCCACATGGGAGAGGTGACCTAGAGGAAGGATGTAGCGGGCAGGGGGATTGTCTTTTCTGGAGTGTGCATCCTCAAATGTGAAAGTTAAGGGCTCTCTAGGTTTGACCTTTTCCGTGTCCAGTAGACTGATAGGGGTTGTTGAGTTGGATCATGAATCCTTCTGGAGAGTTCTAAAGCCCAGCCTTGATCTGGATTGATTTGAGAGAGAGAAAAATTATTTATTTATTTACATCTTCCTACTATTGTAGGTTGCCTTAAATTAAAGAATACTTTCTCAAATTTTTTTCTTAATTATTTAAATGATTTTTAAGGATGATCGCTGATTGTTTTACTCCCAATAGTGCTATTTCATATAGTTTATTTTGGTTAAGGCCGAAACGTTTCCAAAAATTCATCATACATTTTGATATTGTTGAACCAATAAAAATCCAATAACTACAAAATTTTGTATTTTGTATTCATTTTTATAAAACTCAATTGTTGAACTATAATTTTTTTTTCAATGTTCCCTTCTTCTGACTGTTTTTAATAGATTCGAAACGAATCGATGAATCAATAATTATGAAGCCCTTGTTATTTTTATGGTCCAGCATAATAATGTCGCTTCGTCGTATTGAATCATCTGTAGTTATTGCTGTATTTTCTTCGTGTAACTTTTTTCTAACTTAATCCGCAATCAGCGATCTTATTTTATTTTGCCGGACATTCCTCAAAAGGCTTCCATAGGGACATTTATTTATTCACGGTAAGGATCATTTACAAACATTGTCGAAGGATGTTGATGCGACAATTTTTCAATGATATAGGTCTCGGTTGTAGTGCAATGCCTACACCGTTTGCCGTTCCTGGATCTTCCCCTGATGCCTTTAACTGGTGCAATATTTCCAACCATTTTAACGTAATCTTTGTATTCCGAATCCTTAAGACCTTGGAGTTCATTCAATTTTTTGTTGATGGAAGTGTATTGCTTGTATAGAATGGTTCCTCTTCCCTTTTGTTTTAAGGAACGCCATTTATCAAACTCTAATTTTTTAAGATACTGTCGAATACGCATAGACCGTTCGATGATCAGAAATCAAACTAGAGAAAAATAAATTACCAATAAATAAATTATTTTAGTTGAATTCCAATAGTTACAATACAATAATTAGCCCTACCGTTATTCACGTGTGTCCATTCTACGCCAACACTCGACATACAAGATGTATAACAATGGAAGGTTACTTCTGCGTGTGTATTCTCTGTGGCAAAGGCTCAAAATTACTAGATATTAGTATTTTTGAGCTGAATAAAATGGTGTTATAAGTTAATTATAACATTTTTGGGTCTCCTAATAAAGTACTCCAGTATCTAATATGGAACATACGTATGCTTCTTTTGAGTTGGGATATCGTACGCGAGAAGTCTATGAGATATAGATTCGAAGGGATCTCAGAATGTCCTGGAGGCCTGGACCTCCAGGACATCCTGAGACTCGTGCATCATGTACGACGAGGACGGCAACATCAACACCCGTCACGGGCCCATGGTTAATTCAAGTTGTTCTATCGTGCGAATACGTCCCCGCTTCGGAACCTACCTCAAATGTATTTTTTGTCAAATTAAAAAATTATTAAAAAATTAAAAATTATTTATCCTATTTAGTGAAACATATTTAACGAACTGGTTCGATTGCGACCTAAGCAGAGTCTTTGACTGACTTACCATGGGATACTGCTGCAAAAACTTAAACTCTGTGGCTTTCACGGTGCTGCGCTTGGTCTCTTTCAGTCCTACCTGGAGGTTAAAGCCATCGATGGGAAGTGGTCGTCAGTGCTGCCGCTGGAGTGTGGGGCGCCGCAGGGCTCTGTTCTGGGACCGCTGTTGTTTCTGTTAGCAATACATGATCTACACAATAGTATTAGTAATAAACAATAATGTATGCCGACGGTACATTTTTTGAATTTGCGAAATGACATTGATGCTATTAAAGTGTTTCAGCTCTTATGACCAACATTTCTTCCTGGTTTTCTGCAAATAGTTTTTGTTGATTACTGATAATACCCAAAATGTTATTTTCGCTCTTAGGGCTATCCCTGAAACTACGCTCAGTCGTCAAAGTGTTAAGTTCTCTGGAGTGGTCCTTGACCAGAAGCTCTCTTGGATACCCCACACTGACCAGCTCTGTTCCAGATTGTCTAGGGTAGTATTTCTGTTTAGAAGGATATAATGAGCTGTGTCCCACCCAACTATGCCTGAACTATGTATTTTGGACTATTTTAGTTCCTTCTTAGCTGGGTTTAATCATTAGCATCTTGTTTTGGGAAAACAGTAGGCCTACAAGGGTGTATGATGTTTTGCTCATACAAAAGAAAATAATTAGAATCTTGGCTGGTGCAGATTACTTAAGCCACTGCAGACCTATTTTTGTTGAGCCTGGGATATGCACAGTTATTAATTTATACATTTTTAAATGTATACTGTATATTTATTAGGAACATGATAAATCACAACTAAGAAGAAATATTCACAGCATACAAACTAAATAAACAAACAAAATAATAAATTATTATAAATACCTTTTGTCAGATTATGTAAGACCAAAAATAGCAATCTTGTGACGGTATGAAACTTTTAACAAGATTCCCCAGCATGCCAAAACAATTAATTTTAATACTTTTAAGAGTTAAGTTTTTTATTCCTTGGTTTTTCATACGTTTTATAGTGTTAGTGAATTTTTAGTATAGATAGCAAGAATATTTGTGTGTGGGTATAGCAAGGTTATTTGTGTGTATATTATTTATTGATATTGTAACAGTTTTCATAGTATTTATTACTGTTATTTTTGCACCTGCTGTTTGTTTGCTTGGGATTTGTTTATGCATGCATTCTTAGGACCACTGAATGGTTGCTGTGATTTTTACCTTTTTTAGCATGCATTTTAGTGTATTTCTTTTTCATGTATTTAGAGTTTTGCTTGTTGTGATTTTATAATTTATTAGTATTGTTGTTCTTCAGAAATATTTCTACGTATGTATTTCCACATTGTATTGGTATTGTTTATCTGAAACATGATGTTGTATATGATGATGTGAAGTGTAAATGATATAATGCATAATATTATTATTACAATGTCAATTGTTCTTTATGGCTGGAAGACAAATAAAATAAGTAATTTCATATCTCACTGGAGGAGTCCCCTCCTAGCAAGAGTGACTGTGTGTTTTCTGTCTTCAATATCAATAATTTAGTTCCTCACACTTTAACATGAGTAGTCTTAGCAAGTCAGTGTCTGGCTAGAAACATTGAGGGGTTAGTTCCTAAAATAAATACGCGAGGAATCCCATCTAAGCAAGTCTGAGTCTCGCTAGAAACATTGATAGTTCCTCATATTTTTATGCGAGGGGTCCTATCGATAGTTTAGTTCCTCAAAGTGATACGTGAGGAGTCCTGTCCTAGACATGTAACAGTACTACTGTAGTTGCATTTTGATTTCAAAAAGTAAAGAGCACCACTAGTCGCTGTGCGTGTCTGCTCGTTGCCCGCCCCTTGGGGGCTTGCCAATGTTTACGAGCAAACATTAACCGTGACCATTACACGGTAATTTCTACAGTAAACATTTGCTCCTAATCCCCACAATTACCTTTATTGGCTGTCATAATATGGCTGTTGTTTTAGGGGATTCCTATTCAGAACCGAAGCTATTTGTAGGTGATTTTCAACGTTACCACGCCAAAGTTTAAACAGTTTTTCTCCCCTTTTTTATTCCTTTTCTCCTTTTTGGCTGTTATAATAGGAATGTGGTTTTATCGGATCCCTATTTATAACCTTTTGTTATTGGCAATAATATTAATACTGTAAGAGTTAACTTACTATTAATAATATTTAATCATGCTCTGTATATGTTATGTTTCTTTTCGTACAACAAGGATCTTGAATAATTTAAACTGGTTTACGCAAAACCAGGCATGCTTACGTATTTAGATATAATTATTTTTTTATCAAATGTTCAAATTATCAAACGATCTAATGGTAGCTAAGAAGCTTTCTAACCTATTATTTGTTGTACTGACATGATCCAACAATAGCAATAACAACATCATAATGAAACAAATAATGTTGCCAGCTTTTAATGAACATTTCGCACAGTAATTAGATTACCCATATAGTCAATATGGATTTTTCCTCATCAATGGTTGTATGCTTATAATATTCAGCAGTGATGGCTTGGATAGTTGTGTATGTGGTGCGGGGGCGGGGGCGGTAGTTGGGGGCGGAGGCTCGGTTTCTAGGGGTTATCGACCAAACCTCTGAGAAAATCACTCCCCCTTCTTGTAACCTCCAAAATTCTATAGCAACCCAGGTTCGAGTATGTGTATGCAAGAACTACTCTGACGACTGACTCATACAGTCTTCGGACTACTGTATAGTCGAGAGACCCCTACAGTTTTGACCCGCTACATAGTCGAGGGATCCTACATTTCGTTGGGACCCCTACAGCTTTGAAACACATTTAGCCTGGGGATCCCTCAGTCTAGGGAACCCTATAGTTTGGATACCGGTACAGTCTGGAGACCCCTACACCTTGGAAGCCCATATATCCTGGGGATCCCTCATTCGACCAAACCTTATAGTTTGGGGACTAGAAGAGTCTCATCTGTACAGCTTACAGCGTTGGGGCCCATATCAAGTCTAGGAACCCCTACATTCTGTGCGGACCTGTACATTCTGTGGGGACTTTTTCAGTTTGAGGGAAACTTTCCATCGTTACAACTAGCAGTATATTCTGACAAATTCGTTGGCCCTTGACCATAGTGCTCAAATGAAGATAATTTATTCCCTTATGAAAATATCAACTTGATGGTACAGTTATTTAGTAAATATAAATCTTTACGATTGCATTATTTAAACTCTTCCCATGTTTACCTTACCTCCATCCAGCAGAACAGATCAGCTCAATGAGCACGGATGCCTTTCGAGTGGTAGACCTATGAGGTTACGATGTGGTTGTTGTATACATCGGACCACATAGAGTAAGCAAACCGCAGAGGGAGTGCGGATATGTGTTGAGCGATGTATTTATACAGTATATGTGCAGTAAGGCTGATGTATATATACATATTTTTACCTGTATTTTTCGACTTGAAAAATTAATTTTAAAACATTTTCCACATTCCCCCATGTTTTTGTACTTGAGTGTCGAGCGTTTCAGACGTCACTGCCATGATCAAGCGACCTCTGGTGACTGGATGAAAAACTAAAAGTACGGGGCAAAATATTGTTATAGGCGAACATTGTGAGCTAGGGATTCACAAAAGTCAAAATTTTAATCCACTTCTTGCTCTTGAATTGTAATGTACAATTAACAATCATGAAAATTACTTTCTGAAAATCCTCATGGATTACATCGCACGTTTCAAGCACACAGGACAATTTTATGTTTTTGTGCACGAACACTTACATAACTCACATACAAGCATGTAAAAATATCACAACTAGTGCATTTACACTTAAAACATTTTTACAAAAACTGTGTCGACGCAGTGGTCACATTGAAATAAATTTCCGGACAAATATTGGCGATGATGTTTCTTTACAAATATGTTTAAGTGTAAAGTTGTGCTGTTACGTGGTGTTTTAAATGTGTGTTTATAAGTTTTCAATTAACTATAAATATGACGAAGGGTTAATGCGCAGAAACCTGAATACGACTGTGTGGTTGAAACGTACGGCGTAATCTGCCAAACCGTTAGAAGAGAGTAGAAATATTAATCGTCCTGTATTATATATATGTTTTTGAACATAGTGAGGAAATTAACTGTAGTTTGGTGAGTCATCCCCTTCGCTGATACAGGATCGTTTCCTTGACTTACCGTTCCGATAATATAGCCTTCGTGGTTAAAGTTCTTCTACGGAATGATTTATATATCCTTCTTTGAAAACCCAAAAACCTGCATTTTCGAAACAGTACTTCAATAGATGTTGGGAGTTTTGATGTCAAATTAATATTAATATGACCTACCTGACCTCCGAAAAATGACCTATATTTATTTATCCATACTATTAATTACCAACCTAACCTAACTCCGCAGAGCGCTCTATATGTCGGCAAAATCGCGTGTACTATGATAACGCAACGGTATTGGTCGCCGACAAATAGCGCTCTACTTACTAGTTAAGTTAGTTAGTTAAGTGCTTACTAGCTTAGTAGTTAAGTTAGGTTGGTTATTGATAGTATAAAAATATTATTAGCAATATAAAACTATCAATAACCAACCTAACTTAACTCAGAACGCTGAACCCTGTTTGTCGGCAATATCGCTAAGAAGCCGTATTCGTGTCTCTCGCAAAATTACCTATATTTGACCTATAGGTCTTAGCAGAGGTCAGGTAGATCATATTCGAGTTGTCCTCGGTGAAAGCTTTAATTTGACACCAAACCCCCGACATCTATGCAAGTCCTTTTCCGGAAGTGCAGCTTGCTTCACAACAGAATAAACCCTGGTCTGAAACCACTTTTACCTCGAAGTAATATTTCCCCGATCGAAAATTTTGCACAGGTGTATTTTTGTGGAAAAAATTAGTATACCATTGTGCTTTTAAATTCAGTTTTCTCTTATGTATTAGCTATTTTACATAAACACTGCGAATAAAAAATATAACAACAGACTTGATGTTCGAAGTCGTTCCAAGACAATAAAATTGAGTGGGTCGTTAAGCAAGTTTTTTCTGGGAATCACCGACAATTATGGAGGCCAATAATGACGGTTTGGACATCCGGGACATAACAGGGACATTCTTATGGCAATCCTTCACTTACGTACATTTCACTTTTAGCATGATAATTCATCTTTACTTAAGTTTTGTCAATCATTAAGATTGTTAAAAATGTAATACGAACATATGTCGCTAGATAAATCATGTTTTTTAATTCCTTACTAATTTAAAAGTTTAGGGGTGACCTTCATAATAAATAGTATGCTGAACTGCAAATATAAATGAAAAACATTCTTGACTATTTATTTTTAGAATTGTGAAACGGGTTCAGGACAGCGGAGCTTAGCCGTATACACTATATTAGCAGTAAAAATTTTGTAAAACTTTTATATGATTGACGAAAAAGATTTAAATCAAAAACTCCAAACTTGGCACCTAAAATCGAGAGGGCGAATTATTTAATTTGAAAAAACGAGTATAAAAATGGGAGCCATTCGTAAAAACTGTCTACCGAGAACAACCCTAATTTCCTCAAAGCATGGAAAAGCGTTTTACTGCATTTTTCCTCACCGAATCCTGAAATTAGAACAATGTTTGCTTCTCGGAGCTCTAATTTCTAGTAATGTTTTACCAAAATACGTGTCTTTTTGATATATGAAACTATAATTGACCTAAAAATGCAATAAACTAAAAACTCTACCGACCCACTTGAAGTACACATTGTGTAGAGGTTGAGAATTTATTCAGTAGAACGAAGGTAAGACCGAACAAATTTTCTCGGACTGTTTTAAAATCTCTCGTTACTAATCGTTGTTAAAATCAAGTCGCATTATATTAATAATAAATGTTTACTCCCACAGCCAAAAATATAGTAAGTAATAATAATAACTACAAATAAAAATCGCCTTTTCTACCACAATTTAGCGAGGAAATGTCTACATGGGCAGATGCCTGTGCCTGGTCCGCAATCGTTGTCAAATTATAGTGATGAATTAAGGTCAAAAAATAAAAATAAAACAATTAACTAAGGTAATAATTTTCATAATATTACTTCGGGATTGATTTCAATCGTATAAAATGATATGAAACAAAATTAAAAACAATAAAATGCATAAAAGATGTAGCAGAAATCACTAATTAGTATCGTGCCTAAATAATAAATATCAAAGTGCATCTTAAAGCTAAGATTGGCGTGCATAAAAAGAGAGAGCTTGTGCAGACTAGAGCTAATTAAATTAAGTATACAAATGTATAATAATATAAATGACACGCATGAATAAAAATAAATAGAATAAATGATAAGCAATGACTAGCATTTGAGGTGGTTAACAAATAAATAATGAAAGGTAAAACCTAATAACAGCAACACCAACAATGAGACAAAGGGGAACAATCCAACTAAACATGCGTAGAAAATAAATAATTATTTAGATACAACTGAGGCTTGTTCTGAAGGTTCAGGAGTGAGGGGCATTGTGGTAGGCCAACATCTTCCTCTTGATAATATGAATGGTAGTACAGAACAGATCGACATCAGGGGGAAGTATGCTAGTCTGGCGTTGGACACGGACCATTGTACTACTCAGGTCATACAGTGTACCGTGGTGAAGTCTAACGAACATCTCTTTGGACGTTGTGTTCGCTGGTACACGAAGGTTGACTCGCTTCAGAAGGCCAGGACAGTCGATGTTACCATTCAAGATCTTGAAAATAAACAAAATATCTTGCATATATCTCCTTATCTCTAAGGGCAGCAAGCGAAGATCCTGGGTGAGATTCTGAACAGGAACCTCTAGGTAGCCATAACCCATGCGGGCACCCGCAAGACGGAGAAAACGAGATTCGGTCTTGTTTAGTTAGTCTGTGAGCAACAATAATTTCGGTGCACATTTTCAACAATAGTGAATTTTATAGATATATTTTTTGGCTATTAAAATTCGTTAAATTTCATTGGCGTTGCTGTTTGATCTACGTCGTTGTTGATCTACTGCCGTGGGAAAAAAGACTGTTCTTGTTAATGTAAGTTACAGAACGAAAAATACATTTTGTTCCACGATTTGGAATAAGTTATTCATTGATTCTTTTAAGAGGATGACTAATAAATATGCCAACCCACCACTTTTGATTTTCTATCGTAATTTACCACTGTTTACATTTCGAGAAAAGATTGAATGAAATTGTAATTGATACGTCTGCAACTTTGTCAACACATTGTTTTCAGCTAAAAGAGCCTAGAGCCTACGTAAGGGTAATGCTAAGGGTTTTGTGGTTTGATGGGCTAGCACCCCGGACAAAAATCATGGATACGCCACCGCATACTAGTAGGACTGGTAGATATTGCCAGTTAGAACTAGATGCAGGATAGAGTCCTGAAGTGTGGGTCCGCGAATGGTCAATTGACTGACCTATCTGTTCCGTGCCCCACCATTTCCTTTCCTGCTCTATCCTATCAGTTACTATCAGGCTCGTGTCAATTCATACGTACCAATCTCACGGCACAATAACAAAAGATAAATGACTCGGTCTTAGTTCATTTCAAAATTTTAAAACTGAAATTTACTAATATATTGGTTTTTATTCATTATTTTATTTCTGGTTCCTATGTTCTCTGCACTTGTTTAATGATGATACAGTCATTATATCTGCATGTCATACCATGTAATTGCATTGTTTATTGAATGTAATTGCATTGTTTGTTGAATAATGTAGTACTCAATACAGTAGTTTATGTACCCAGTTGATGTTACCAGGTTGTTATAGATGGTAAACAATTGTCCCTCGTATTTCACTTTAGAGAGTAGCTACGTAACGAGGATTTCCACTCGATTTCGTAGAATCTCTTCCCCATCTTTGATCTTACAAGGGATTTTCTCTCGATATGCTGTATGTAACGGGGGTTCATTTTCGATTAAGCAGGATATCTACCCCATCGTTTACCTTACAAAGGATTTTTTTCGATATTCTCTACGTAACGGAGTTTCCTTCTCGATTAAGGTGGTTTTCTTCTCCCAACTTTTCAATTACAAGGAATACTCTCTCGTTACTCTATGCTAAGAAAGTTTTATTTTCGATTACTGAAGTTGTTTTCTCATTTCTCACGTTATCTTACTTCACTGCAGTTTAGCCAACCTGGACTGAGTTATACTTGTGATCGTTGAGCCTATTTTTGTTCAACTCTTGAATTTTTCGGAATCTTTTCACAGTATGCGATATGTCCACGACTGCCAACTTGGACTAACGACGACCCTTGTACTTGCTTCTGAATTGGAACTGTCCAGTGCCGTGACGTGTTCGACAGGTTAGGGGTTTCGCACTCTATTTAAATGACCCCTCATTTCCGCACCGCATAAACTTGACGGATAATTACCAGTGATGAGTGACGAGAGGGACAGGGTGGTCCCACCCCCATCCCCCCTCCCCCCATCACCCTATGCCCCATCGCGTCGCGTGCTTGGCTGCCGACTAAACGGTCATTTCACCCAGACAGGTGGAGCGCTCGCACGCCATGTTTGGTCGATAGCCTATTGTCAAATTCTTTATCGAGGGAGGTGCTGCATGTTTGTTGACCATCGAAACCGACTCCAAATATTAATTCGACCCCCCGGACAAAGTCTGTTTACGTTTTTTGAGGTCGAGGGAAAGGGAAACCACCATGTGATTTTATACTCTCACGTGTTGACTTTGTAAGTCTACATTTTACTGAATACCTTAATGCTCAAACTAAAGAAACTTTGAACAAAATTTTTTATTTCTGTAGTATATTTCTTATAGGCCGAAAGTTTCAAAGCTGTTTGAACTGGTAGCAACTGCAGGCTCATCATTCCTAAACCGCCAACGCTAGCACCGTAATCTATATTTTAAGTTATGCTTCTCCCAAACCTTTCCTCTTCGTGTACATCCTACACAATGCATGTCGGTTGTATCTGTGGTAGGCTCTAGAGAGAAATTCCAAATTCGGAACAGTTGCGCGCGTTAAAATTGTTATACGAGAAAATTTTACTGGCAATAATTATGAGTGCGTTTGTACTCAATATATCAGAGTTTCTCAAAGTGCAGAAATTCTGATAGTGAAACTACCCAAATGTCTGAAACCTGAAACTCTGGAGTGAAGGTGGAGGGGTCCGTGAAATCATTCAAATCAAATTTATATTGATTTTATCACTCACATTAAATGCCCCTATTTCTGTAAATAAACAGTTTTTTTGTATTACAAAGTGCATACGTAGTAAGTTCAACACATCAGCAGGAAATATCGTTTTTCCTTGTTAATGTAAAGTCGTCGGGGGCGGGGTGAAGATTGAGAACCCCTGGTCTATATTATCGTGTTGAGGTTTTGTCTAATAGTTGTTTAAAAGTGGCCTATTCTTCCTGGAAGTAAAAATAATGTCAGCGAGATCTGAGAAATAAGATAATACGAACAATCAATTATCTTATCTTACAATCTATTATTATCTACAGTCGTATCGATGCAGGGGCTATTTTTAGTGATGGTAACGTGCTTTTACTATTAGTAAACGCAAATAAATCAAACTGCTGACTTGTTTTTGCAGAGGGTGACTTTGGTGGAGGATTAGACAACAAGGCCTCGGATGTTGGGCAACGAACAATATAAATGAAGTCGTGCTCTAGAGTGCAGAGTGCAGAGAATTACATTGCGCAATCAACAACTTAACCTTGGCTGTATCTGAACCCGAGGAAACTGACTAAATTAAATTGTGTTAGCTGGACATGTAACTCAAGAAAAAATGTTTCACTCGAAATTATTTTTGTTGCCAATGAATTTACTGAATCTAATTGTTGGCAAACTTTGTTGCAGGGCGCAGTGACTTTGTTGGAGGAATCGATAATGAGGCCTTGGATTTCAGTCAACTTGAGGACTTCATCAATGACGACACTGACGATAATCACACGTAAGTAACATTTTTTAGTCAAAACCAACGGAATTCCCAAATTGTAATAATCCTCAGCATTCATTTTGGAAATATTTAGAGTTGATTATAGTTCTTATCCATATATTTAATGGGGCCGATGCATATTTTTAGCACTAGAAATGGTGGACTAAAATCATTAGCAGTTTGGTTTAGCAAAAGCTAAACTTCCTCTTCCCTCCTGATTTTCATCAGAATAAATATCTCTGGAGGTTTATTTCACCAGCGGAGGTTAAAGATAAAACTGCCTCATGACTCACTCTTTGGTTGTGAGTTGGATCACTCAATTTCCTACCCCAGCAGCACATATCGTTGACCAAATCATCGACCAACGATTCGGCATGTCGCGCAGCGCGAAGTTGGCCTATCGATGGAATAGCCGACCATTATCCATAAATTCCAACCGAACCCAACAGTAAGCCAATGGGTTCTTTTATTGAAACTTTAATATTTGTTCGGTTTTCAGTGCTTTATTTCGGAAGGTGTATAATACGGTTGCTCAAATTTAATCAATTCGATTTAATTGGCACATAGATCACATTGTGCATTTGGCATATTGATGGAATAGATTAGATTAGATTTTGAAATGGCGACAAAGATAGGTATTTTAAGCCAAGTATGAATGAGGATTGAGTGTAAGATGATTGTGGTGCGATCTAGTAGTCTTCTTACTGACTAAGGCTGACATGTTCCTTAGACAGGACTGTTAATTAATAGCCCAACAGCCGATGGCAACTAAGGGACCTACAGTTTAATGTGGAATCCGAGATAAGTCCGTTTTAATCACTGTCTTTCTGTAACATGCTACAAAAAACATACATGTGTAAACTTACAAGTGTACACTCTACACATGTATGATTTACTTATCCTGATTTTACCTTCCTAATGAGTTTTCTTCATAGAGCAGTGAGTCTGAAGTCTAATTTTACTAATTTGTAAATTACTGTACTTGAACAAGAGAACATAAATCTATTTTAGAAATCAGCTCATCCACCAAAGTCAGCCAAATCCAGAACCAAGCCATTTGGTGCCTTTTTTCTTCCGTTTTCACAGGGTCATAAATTATAAAATTCAGTTTTTTTAGTACCTCTATTTTAAAGAATTTTCGAAGTTTTAAATATAAATATAATACACTTATAACTACTTTCCCTCAGTAAAATTCAACTGAAAGTTAATCGTAATGTTCCAGAACAACAAAGTCTACAGTGTTTAGCGAGTCTTATACTGTCAACAGTGTTAATATGTAACACTAGTGTTACTTTTCTCATTTTGATGTTGCTATTACCACGTTATGTCAATTATCTTATGCAAGAGAAAAAAGTGATTTTTCTGTTCAGTTTGACAAGCTGATTAATTATTTTTCATTAAATATTTAATGATATATCTTGATAGGATACTTCTTTAATTTGATCAAAACTTACTCCCTCTGTAGAGTATTCCAAAAGTTGTTGGTGTGGTGTACGAGAGCTTTGACAAGATACTAGAATAGAGAATAGATTCATCATCTGGATTAAGAGAATGGTCTCACTTAAGCATCCATTGATGTCCCATTTACAATTTTATAATGTTAAATCTTAACAACATATAAGTTTTCACTCCAAAGTTAAAATTTTTGTTTTCAGGTATTTTGGGGACACACTAACCAACAATGAGGGGGTATCCACAGCAGCACGCAACCTCGCATCCGTGGTGGTCAGTGTTGACAACCAGAGCAACCATCACCACCACCACCTCAAGCCAGTTCCTAGTCAGCCAACGGTTGCCTCGGCAGTTCTCAGTAGTGCTCCCTCTGCCTCCTTCACTCAGCCTGCGTCCTCCGTCTTGGTTGATGGAGCTGCATACACTCACCCGTAAGTATTACAGTTCAGATTATCCAAAATGCTAATCTTTGCAACCTATGGACTGCTTTTTCCATTTTTTTGGGATAAGCTGTCTTATGTTTTGGATGATTTTTCAACTTGAAGGGAGTTTTTCAATGATCTAGATTTTATTGTCTGCCAGATCCTTTTTTAAAGTTTGACTGCTCTCCTTAAAGTCTCTTTGGTAACTTGATTACCGGTTTATCAGGATACTCTGTCTGATTTTAAAATGAGGGAATATATGATCCTTATCGTGGGCCAGGAGTCCATCAAGTAAGAAGGCGAGTATCCTGGTTCTCCCTTCCCCAGGAGGACTCTCTTTTAGCTGTACAATATTCCCAAGGTAAACTTTCCTGCCTTGCTTAGACCTCCTAATCCTTACGTACCAATATTAGGTATCCCAATACCGGTATTACGTTTAGGTATATTAGGTATTAGGAATATTATGTATCCTTATATTGTACCGAACTCATTGTATTTACTTGAGGTTTTATGTTATGTATTCAAAAATCAGTTCATGGATTAGCTTAATGCTTTTGAAAATTTTTTTTGGCGATTTCTTTCGGCAATGTGGGCATTATTTTTTACGATTGAATTTTGATAATTTGATCAGGTAGGGTTTATGGAATGTATGTAAATATTACTATGGCTTGGATACCTGAATAGCCCAAGCTCTATGGGATGAGAACATACACTTCCTAGACAAAATTGGTTCTCGTGTTCATCAAAATTAATTCTTAACTTTTATAAATATAGTTTCTAAGCAATTTTGTTGTAGTTACTTTAAAATTTGATGAAGTTAAAAATGGTAGCTTAAAGGGAAAACTCTTGTTCAGTAACTCTTACAAGGCTGATTTGATTCTGTTGTTAGAAAACCTCTATTAGATTAAAAACCATTCTCATTGGCTTTCCCTAATGACTATACTGTTAGGGAATATCGTTGTTGTAGTTATTTCCCCACAACATCACAGCTCATTCTTTAAGATGCATGGTGACAGGAAGTTCAAGAGTATTTCCAAGTTTATTGGCTTTTATTAGTTGGTTTCAAATAAACATTAAAGACCAAAAGCCATGACTAAATCATTTAAAGTAATATATGTTTTGTTTCTTTATTTTATTGTTGGTGTCGGAGATTTTTACCAAATGAAAATGACTAAACATATCATGTTTTAGGTTCCCTGGATTCATGTGGAAATTTTATGCTCTATTCCAAATGTCAACACAATATCAAAAAACTGTAAAATCTGATTCAGTAGAACCCCTCATAACTGACCTCAGTTTTCGTGGCCATTGGAATATCCGGTAGTTTCCTAGAAGAGAACAGATATCAAAATCTATTTCCCACGACTTACGAACGTGTAAAGTATGCACTATCTTCCGCTACTCGACCGCTCTCACCGTTTTTGGAGATTCCCAGTCAGTTGAGCTACTGTAAAAGTTATAAAGGCCAAATTTCACCAAAAACTAAGATCGCTTTGAGAGATAGAGAGTGACAAGGTTTTATCCGAGCGACAATACTTGAGGAAAGTGTACTATGAGATAGTTGATGACACTTTGTATTGATTTTACAAACATGTGCATTTTCCAATAACAATCATAAAAGAACCTTCATTATGCCTACATCTATCAACTGCATATTATTATTAAGTATAAATTATCGTTTAAAATATCGTTTGTCAATTATCGTGGTCAGATATGAAGGGTCCTACTGTAACTGTTCACTGATGCTGGTTGTCAGGTGCTAGGTTGAACTTGCCAGCCTTGACATATCAAAATTAATATAATTAATAAATTTTGGCAATTAATATATATCTATTCTCCTTTTTTTAAATTCTGATTCCTATTGAAATTAAAAAAATACCTTTAGGTAGGCTTGATTTTTGTACCCTTAGGCTTGATTATACAACTGTCCCATAGTTACTAAATGCATCTGTGTCAAACAAGAGGTTATGTTGCCTAAGTGTTCACTTGTTATATTTTTTATAGATCTAAAAAATCTTGGTGTCTAGTTTATGTTCATATCACCCAAGTCAAAATTGATTACTGTTATCTTTTGGGTTTATTTTAGGGAGCCCCTGTAGAGGGGTTATTTTCCCCTTAAACTTGAACTTAAATGTTATTGAATGTCTGGAATAAACTTAACAGACCTTTGATAATATGATACATATGATAAATTTATTGATATTATTATAAGTACTGTATCTTTTTAAGGGGTGAAATATGTTGAATTCACTGATGTTGTTTATTTACAATGGAAATTAATCTCTAAAACTAAACACAAAGTACAATAAAACTATTTTCTGTCACTCCTTTCAGTACTTGGGCTTTAAATTTTTTCGATCAACTTCCAATTCAGATAAAATATAGGCTTCAATAAATTTGCAGTATTTTTCTAAAAATTGATCACTTAGCAACAGGATTTTTGAAGTCTCGCCAACATTTTAGTAAAACAGTAAAAAAATTATAGTCCTCACATTTAATATGTTATAGGGATATAGAGATATGGTTGCTGCACCTAGTTTTCCTTCAGTTGTTGTAAGCCAAGAGAAAAATGTTCAGTTAACTTTCGATGGACTATGGAGTTGTTTGTTTATAATTTCAATTTTTTCTAATGGGTCACACTATGTAACAAGTGGAAATTGATCCGGGTTCGATTCCTGACCACGACACAAATGAAATTGGTCTCAGACTGTCACCGTGCTTTCAAAGGCATGTTAACTGTTAAGCTGTTATGCAAATAACGCTACATACTAGCTAGTTATTTGGTCACATCTACTGCAGAGGCACTACTGCAGCCTGAAAACTCTTGACACTAGATCTTGACTAGAATGTTATACAGTGGAACCTCTCTATTACAAACCTCAATGTAATGATGTATTTTTTCAATCCCATATTCAAAAATAAATATGAAGATGAAGGTGGACCTTCTGGTCAGTGTAAAAAGGCTAGACGACCCGAATTACAGGACATTGATACTGCTGTCATGTTATGGTTTAAGCAATGCCCTGAAAAAATGTAATAACGAACGTATAAACGTACAATAATACTGTATACATATTTACTTTCCACAAATAATTACTGTATTGTTAAAATCTGTAACAGTAAAACATATAACAAACACAACGTTGCCTAAAAATCTACTTTAAATTAGAGGTTGGACGCGTTCAATATTCTTTATTTGGAGGTTATAACTAACCCACATATTACGAATTTCGGCAGAATTTAACAAACCTAATTTTTTAAGAATACCCCTATATAAGGAATATATTTCTTAGTCCCTCTAAATTCGTTAAATCGAGGTTCCACTATACAAATTACATATTAAACATTTAAAGTCTCATTTTCGAATATTAAAATGATAGTTTTAATAATTTTTAAAATAAAAATAAGAATAATCAAGAAGTTATTTAATAAAAATAAATAAATTTATTCGGTTTTGGTGTGGTAAAACTGTTGAAGAGTCGTACATCAATTGATTGACATGGGCCTCTCTCACTGTGTATGACCCGGGCCTGTGATAACTCCATATGGTTGTTGTTGGTTTTCAGACACAGCCTCCCAGAGAGCCCACCTGACTCCGGGTCCGAGCCACCGTACTCCCCTCAGGCCCATTCCCCTCGTAAGTATACCCCTCATCAGTGAATCTTAGTGAATGTCTATTATACTATAGAATTAACACGCTGCTAAAATACATGCAATAGAGAGTAATGTATGCTGAAATTGATGGTCTTTTGATGGACAGTGAAGAAACGCCATCCAGACAAAAAACTAACATTTACAGCCATTTTGTTTTAACAGTCATTGTCGCCCGCACCTGGGAATGTTCTTTTACCGATCCGCACACTTTTTTTGTTCTAATATTTGAAAAAACTCGCTTTTATAAGCCAAAAACACATTTATATGATTTTAAATCATAAAAATACTACACTAACATAAAAATATACCATTTACAACACTGCCAGCTCACCCTGATGTGTTACATTCACTTGTGGCAGTCATCAAAACACTTACATGTGACGCACAATCCTGGCTGGTCCTCAAACATGGTGCAATACCAAACGACACTTCTGTCGATATTTCTCTCGCTGCATTCGCAGCACCTTTTATTTTTTACCCTTTTGCCATAACTTGCCTTTTCGGTGATTCAAGACAACAGTATTTACTATTTACAAGTACACAATGTTTGCACAAACATATGTTTCCATATAAACGTGTGAATCAAAAACTGTCACCGCCAAAAATGAAAGGAAATGTACCTCGCCAAAAGCACAATAACAAACACGGGCACCGGAGAACTGCTAGCAGCTCATTGACGTATTTAAGCAACAATGGAATGGCGGCAACAATGGTTGCCGCCCGAACCTGGAGAAAGGCCAACGAGAAGGGCAATGATCATTACCGCCCACAGGTAACGTGTTAATGATAAAAAATAGATGTTTTTATAACAGTTTTTTCCAACCTCAGTCATATAAAAAGAGGTTAAACTTGACTTCATATTAAAAAGTGACATTTAGGTTCAGTGACTATATATTATTTGCTTACACTGTTTTAACATTTTTAATTACTTTCTGTATTGTTCAGTCATACTGTTTATCTATCCTGGTGGCGGCTGGTTTAGATCAGATAATCAAGGCTCTGTGGTAGCTAAAGCTGTGTTAAAATCAGTTATTCTCATTTTCACTTATCTGTTCACTATCATTGAACAATTAATCCATAATCGATGTTCTACAGTACATGTGATATATTCTTCACTCAGATTTATAAAGAAACTGAATGACAAAATTCGTAAAAACTTTTCAAAATTAGTTAGGGAACAGATGAACGATACATTTTTTTAAAAATTTCCTATAACTTTCTGGTAGAACGTAAGATTAAAAACAAATTAAACTGCACTATTAGAATAATATTTAATATATTCCTCCATCAATAATTTTTTTAAAGTAGCCTGAGTACTTGACATTTTGGATGTTATTTTGCCTGTTACTTATTATAGAATTTACTTCAGAGGTACGTTGTGATTTTTAGTTATTGGACTTGACCTAAATAACTCTCTGGGTGGTTTATTGGTTATAGTATCCACTTTATATTCTGAAGGTTGCCAATCTGATCCTGAGCAAAATCTTTGACACAATTATGATAAAGGTTTGATACTGGACCGAGTTGCTTTTGTTCATTGGGTTATCAATTAATGATCTTGCCAAATTAACCTCTTAAAGCAGTCCCGCTAGCAGTCTACAAACGGGCCAGTGCGTCCCGATATTGTGATTTAAACTTTGCACTCTTTCTAAATCAGGGGAAATCAGAAAACTTAGTTTTTAGGTGAGACACGTTCGGGAAAAGCCAGGCTGTCTCTGGGGTATGTTTTTCGTCCTAGTTGGTTTGTTCTCAAATTGCCTGTGTTATTAAACATTGCACCATGGCGGATCGAATACGACTAACTGATCGCGAATATTTTGATTTTGGTGGTCTCAGTGATTTTCCCATTTTCCCGATGATACAGAGAGTGAACGTGAACGTGACAATGACAATGAAATAGATAGAGAAAGTGATTTGGATGAAATAAATTCGCAAATTCAAGATGTGTTGTTGTGTCCTGGGCAGATGGGAAATACACTCAGTGTACTACAGTGTGTTAGTGAAAATATAAATATTTATGACAATCCTGTCCCTAGCACTAACTGTGTAAGGGATGAAGTTCATATCGAAACTAGTTTTTAGTAAAAACAAAGCTACAGATGAACAAATTCATTACACTAGCCACACTCCCTCTTTACTCTTATTCACTTTAAAATACCCACTTAGTCATGGGATCGATCGGTTTCTCACAAATATTAATCAAATATTTTTTATTAGTTGTGGACTTAACCAGCAGTGTATATCCATTTCAGATCAAAAGAACGGGTCGAACTCAGGTTTGACAGATCTGCTGATGCAGTCACCAGTTTACGGGAAGCCTCCACACACAATACACATTCAGGGTGCTGACACAATTCTGGTCCAACACCCATCAGTGCTGACTCCATTGCTGACCCACCAGCAGCAAACTACTACCACTGGTTTGTATACAACAGCTTCCCTTTACCTTTTTTTCATTATTTTGGGGAACGATTTAAAAATCAAATTACATTTTTTCTGTTTAAAAATACTGTTAACACACATACTCTGAAAAACAGGGAACAGTGTATGACTCTTTACTAGATTTTGATAGAAGTTACCCACTAAAAGCCCCTTAGCCCTCACTCTATACTGATAAAGTGATGGATTGGCTGGAAGAATATAAGGAATGAGTTTCTTTCTCCTAATACAAAAATATTCCATATACTCCCTATAGTTTCATTTTTCAATACTTTGACACCCCTGAAGTTCAGTATTTGTCAAACTATCAAAGTATTACTAAATCTGATAACCATACGTTGGTCAAAACTCATGAAAGAGAAAGAACGCAGTTGGTCGAAGAGTGGGCTCCCCACTTACCACCAGTTTTAAAATTTTTCCGAATGAAAAACTTGTGTAATTATCAACAGAACAATTTTATTTCTTTATTTCACTCTTTTACAATGTTGTTGAAGTTATAATATAAATTAATCATAGTAAAAATATACACATCTTATAAACTTAGAATAAAAAAATCTTTTGTAGTTTTCATCAAAACTTCCATCACGTTAAGTATAATTGACTGAGGGGATGTTTCTGATCTAGGATGACTTAGAGGTTCTTAGTTTATATTATTAAACTGTTCTTTGGTTGATCAATTTTTAAGAACATTAAATTTAATTTCTTCCTTAAAAGAAATACTGGGAGAAGACTTAGAAAGAATGGGAAAATAAATATTACTAAACCCCTGGTATTGTTGATAGCAGATCGGATTTTTCAACATTAATAGGAGTAAGGTATTAATTTCGTGCTATAATCATCTAAAATTTTTATAAAATGATTTTAGGAATACAAAACAACACATTAGCGCTGGCTGCAGCTCATGCAGGCCTTAGTACAAACACACTGACAGATGACCAATCAGAGGGAAGTATCACAGCTATCTACACTTCTCTAAACCACGGCTCCAAAAAACGAAAACTCTCTGAGGATAACGTTCGTGTCAAGCAGGAAACTGGTAAAGAATCACTCCTAACTCGAATATTGTAGATTTTTAAGACCATTGTGTATTGTTAGGATTATTATAGTTTAGATTTTTATAGTAGAATGAAGACGTATCTCTTGTACACTGCAAAGTCACAAAATGGTGAAACTATTTGTTAAAATTAGACATATATGCTAAAAATATACTTCAACATATAAATTTGACATTTATGTGGTAGTTACTACTGCTTGTGATCTTGTGATGCTTGTAGTTACTTAAGTCCTTGATTGTCGTTTAAGTGATAGATACTCCTGCCATCCGCCATCAATTACATCATAGTGACTAACATGCGTGATCAACGATCACGCATGTTAGTCACTCGTGATATGGTTAATATGGTAACTGAATGCTATTAACCGCACTGATAACTCCTATTATGTTTGCTTAGCGATTCTTGTTTCAGGTCCAACTTTGTTGCTTCAATTTCTTTTCTTGTCTTGCGGGCAGTCTTATTGTCTTGTTTGTTTATTTCTAGTGTTTCTTTCTTCATCGAATATCTATTGTTTTCTGTTTCCACTCATCTTCTTTTCTGTTTAACGTTAAATTCATTTTTGATATTTTTTCCTCAATGTGCAAACCCAATTACTGTCGGCCATTATAAATATGATTAGTGCTTCAACTCAAGGCCATGCCACACCGACATCCGCCACTACCGCCATGGGAGTACCGCACGCGGACGTTTTACCTCGAGCCAGTCCACACCAAAATTACCGCTACCGCGCGGTAGCGGTAGTTTTTTTGGTGGTGGGGGGATCCAGCTCTCTGCTATCACTTCGAATATCGGTCACTAGTGATTAAAATGTCGTCCGATGTTCCTTGGTTGAACCACGACTTGGTGAAAAATAGTGTTCCATGGGTTGGTGACGACTCGAGTAGTAGCGACGAACTAATACTCTTATACTCGGTGGCTTGTAAGAGGTCCAAGTGGATTAACCCCATAAATGAGAAGAGAGAGACGTATGGGGAGTTCCACCATCTTGTGGCAGATTTGGAACTAGACGATGAAAGGTTCAAACCTACTACAGGCTAAACCCAGAGCAGTTTAGTGAAGTGTTGTCACTAGTTGGAGAACATATTAAGAAAAATGATACCAACTACAGCAAAGCAATATAACCGCAAAGGAGAGATTGGCTGATTGGGTCAGAAGCTCCTTTGCGCATGCCACAACGAGCAGCGGTAGTCTAAAATTCACTCAGGTGAAGGGGCTCTACGGACACCACACCGTGCACGGTGCTCGGTGGGCTTGGCCCATTTGATAACATGGTGATTTTAAAAGTTTTCGCCGGTGCGAGCTCGTATTCTTTACAGGTTTTCAGCACAGGCACAGGCTATTTTTTATGTATAATAATTATAATTATTTAATTATTTTTATATTTTTTTATCTAATTAATCATTATAAATAAAATATTTAATTTTTTTTTATTCATTTTTACGCTAGGCAGTGACAGATAAACAATAACATGGGCGAGGAAAAGACAGGGTGTCAGAAGCTAGATCCCGCCCACCCCACTCACTATCCAGTTTCTCCATAAAAAATTTATGGTGCTGCAAAACTGTGTGGTGGATTTATATTCCAGATTTCTTTATTTTTGACGTCTGTTGTTTTGCAGGATAAAAATTTGAGTTTGCAGATTTGGAGCATGAGGAGAGGAGTATTTGTTTGAATAGCAGTTTACTTGGATTCCTCCACAATTATTCATTTAAAAAAGATAAATATAAAAATTAAATTAAGTAAAAAAGTATAACAGCAGTGTTCTTTATTAAATCATAAATTTTCAAATGTTAAATAATCTGGCACATTAAATAATTTATTATATATTATATATATGATAATAATAATAGGAGGAATTAATAACTCACGTCTTCCAACACTACTTAATATGTTTACACTTATATTGTAATTATATGCACACGGTAAATATAAACAAAAGTTGTTATGAAAAGATATAAAAATCACTTATCAGCATGGAAAAATATAAAAACCGGAGGGACATACCCTATCAACAATCGATAAGGACCTAGATTATCAAAATTTGTAAAAAAGGAAATGGAATGAATGCATGGGAAGAGTTATTTATTTATAAATCTAATTACTTATTATAATCTAATTGAAAATGTAAAGATAAAGCAAAATTAATAAATGAACAAATACACTTTGATTCTGCAAGAACGTATAAAAATCTGTTTCCGGAACTCAGTAAGCCAGTAAACGCTACTTCCGACGCCATAATAGGAGCTTCCGATAGCCAATAGTATTTAAGCAGGGACGCCATCTTGTTTCTTTTGGTCTCCATTTGGACCTGATGATGTCCGGTGTGACTGGACAAAATTGATCAACAACTTTTGTATATATTTACCGTTTGTATATAATTACAATATAAGTGTAAATATATTAAGTAGTGTTGGAAGACGTGAGTTTTAATTCATCCTATAGTAAAACCAACACGTATAATACTAATCAAGAAGTTTTTGATTAATAATAAAAAAGTTTTTTTACTTTGATGAAAAAACCAACTTCGATCAATTTCATTTAGAGAATATTCCTGGAAACTACAAATAATTTGTTAACTTTAAAAAAAATTATAAATAAAAACAATTTTACTTACAAAATCGTCAGAAGTCATCCTGTTTACTTAATAGAGCTGAAGCTATCTCTAATGCAAACTTACTGTCTTTGAAACACATGGTTAATAGTCACTAAAAAAAACAAATTGACACTATTTACAAGTTATTATATTCTTTATTGACAAAAGTTAACTTCACAAAAATGGCACAAATTGAATGTGTTCACCTAAATAGGTTTTTCCGCTGTCATAGAATCCAATAGATGACTTTGGAACTGCCTAAGATTGATAAAAGTCAATGTGTGAGCAACTAAATCATATTTTATCATGTGGTTAACAATGTGACAAACACTAGAATACTATTTTTTAATCTTATCAAATTATAAACTGAACCTATGGATAATCCAGTGAGGGGTTAGTTTCTTTCTCAGGTGATCAGGTGACAATTTCTTTTGTTGCTGTTATAGGCTCCCTCCACATTACTGAGTAGATGCTGACAATTTCTTTTGTTGCTGTTACAGGCTCCCTCCACATTACCGAGTAGATGCTGACAATTTCTTTTGTTGCTGTTACAGGCTCCCTCCACATTACCGAGTAGATGCTGACAATTTCTTTTGTTGCTGTTACAGGCTCCCTCCACATTACCGAGTAGATGCTGACAATTTCTTTTGTTGCTGTTACAGGCTCCCTCCACATTACCGAGTAGATGCTGACAATTTCTTTTGTTGCTGTTACAGGCTCCCTCCACATTACCGAGTAGATGCTGACAATTTCTTTTGTTGCTGTTACAGGCTCCCTCCACATTACCGAGTAGATGCTGACAATATCTTTTGTTGCTGTTACAGGCTCCCTCCACATTACCGAGTAGATGCTGACAATTTCTTTTGTTGCTGTTACAGGCTCCCTCCACATTACCGAGTAGATGCTGACAAGGGTTTCAACTTTTCAAACGCTGATGATGCTTTTGTTTGCCAGAAGAAAAATCATTTCCAGGTGAGATTACTTAACTAGTTGTATCAATAAAACTCAATGTAGACTCAAAAATGTATCCAACATCGATTATATCACAGATTTTCAGACCTACTAAATATTAAACTGATACAAAAGTTTGGGATGTAAAATTTACGTAGTACCGACAGATGTCAGACACAAGTATTCCCTCAAGTATTGTCTCAAGTATTCCCTTGTAATTTAAATGGGAACATTACTAACTTTGCCTGGCAGTATATGTCGGTAGTTGGTTTTTGCTCACTAAACTCCCAATGGGTTTGGCAAGTACTAGGTTAGGATATCCATGATAATTTATAGAATTCTGAGTTTGGGAATAAAGATTGAATTAAGGAGGTAGAATTCTGAGTTTGGGAATAAAGATTGAATTAAGGAGGAATTGTAACTATCTAAGATTTACTTTAACTTAAATATATATCTATGAATTTTTAACAGATCACATGCCATACTCAGCTCCAAGGCGATGCTCAGTTTGTCAAGACGACCGATGGCCTCCGTAAAATATCCAGCTTCCATCTCCATTTCTACGGGGTCAAAGTGGAGTCCCCCTCCCAGACCATCAAGGTGGAGCAAAGCCAGAGCGATCGGTCCAAGAAAGCGTTCCATCCAGTCTTGTAAGTCCGAGCCACATGATTTTTATCGAATGAAATAAAATAGGAAAATTGGTTTCATATTCTACATCTTTTCATTTTGTACTACCTTAACCCTTCAAGGTGGTAGTTTTTTAAGGCCGCCAGACCCTGCTACGTTAGTTTTATACAGAGCGCGGGCGAATTCCACTCACTCATTTAATAATAACCCTACATCATCTAGATCCAACCAACGATCTATTTCACTAGATCTAGACATCAAAAAAACTACTGAAATCAAAATTAATAGTCTAAAAACTAGCCACCCAATTTCCAGTTACAATAAACCGGATCACTAACATTACACTTCAACGCATAAGTGTCTCTCACAAAAACATCATCAATTTACATTTTCAAACAAAAAGAAAGACACAATGAACACCTAATTATCCAGGCAACAGCTTAGAATATAATTTGATATCAGTTTACATCGTAAAGATTATAAATATATGCAAAAAACTACAGTAAACAGGACGTGTGAACACCAATTTAACCCAACAAACAAAAACTGTCCTTGTAAACAACATATCTCTATCTCTGTCGCAATCACAGGTGATCAAAATTGGTTAGTAAATGTAGAGAAACTCATGAGGAATCTTCTCCACACAGTCCGAGTTCAAAAAAGTTCACTAGGACGTCGCTAGAATGCGCCACCTGACGGGACCCCTGATGACGTGAAACTCACGTCAAATCACAGCAGTGTCTTTTTTACAAGACGTGGGACTCACATCACACCCCCTTGAAGGGTTAACCCAAATATGTTTAATATAGTGGAAGTGGATCAGAAAGGGCTGAATAAATTATTGTGTTACAGTCTCATCTTCTAAATCGAAAATTATTTTCAAACAATTTTAAAATCATTTGTTGTTGAAATTCCCCATGTTCTAAAATTTCTTACAGAAGCTTTATCCATTTATGTTTTTGAAGGAAAAAAATAAACATAGTGAAAGTATATAAGGGAATATGTTGCAGGCGTTTTTATAAGGTAAGAATCAGAGAAAATGTTGATATCCAGCTGTCTTGCAGTATTGTAAGAAGGAGTAGTTCCAGGGTTGACTTGCACGGAGAGCAGGTCACCAAGGTGACGGTGGGGAGGCTACATTTCAGCGAGACTACCTCAAATAATATGAGGAAGAAGGGGAAGCCAAACCCGGATCAGCGATACTTCTACTTGGTGGTTGGCCTGCATGCCCACTGCAGCGACAATACTCACTACCCCATTGTGTCTCATGCTTCTGAACGAATTATTGTGCGGGTAAGTAGAACCCTCTAGTAACCGTAACAATTAATTGTGCCTATTTTTGATTGTTATTTCAACATACAGTAAAGTCCGGTTTATCCAGATTCCGGCTTATCCGGATCAGGTAAAAAAAAATTAATAACAGTTAAAATGTGAGTTTCATCTCAAGCACCTGCAAAATTTTAGACGCAACCACAGTACTTGCGGATCGCGGCAGGTATAAACTATATAAAACGATGATTTTTGTGGATGTTTTTATGGTTAACTTTCACAGGGTGTCCACCGACCGGGAATTCCGGGGGAAGTGGGAATTGTACGGGAATCTTTAATAAATACGGTTTTGTTTGGGAAATCGGCAAACTGCTATTTTTTAAATAATAATAATTATGATTATTATAATAATAATGCTTGTTGACAAATCACAGATATTATTATTTGGGCAATGAAATCAACTTGTTTTTTAAGTTTTAAGAGCACATTACAGCATTTGTATAGTTCAGTGGGTAGAACTTTCATTTTGTTGTTTCTTTTCTCTGGGATGAGTCAGAAAACATCTGGAAACATTCTTTCTTACTTTTATTTGGTTTAAATAAATAGAAATAAATGTCACAGCTGTTTGTGAAAATGAATTTGTTTAACTATTTCTATGCTCAACCCTTTGAGGATAAGTTTTTTTTTTCAAAATTGTTGAAGATGCTAGTTTTACACATTTGCACTGAAATATCACAGGTTAAATAAACGGTATCAGTGTACTGACACATACTTTCTCCCTTAAATAAATTTAAAAATGACAATCTGTAATTGAACTATCATATTCTTTAAAGTTTATCTAAATATCATTAAAAAATGTATTGTTTCAAAAATAATCATCCAATTTCTGAAAATAACAACAAGATAAACAAAGTAAAATTATTGTTAGAATTTTATGGGGACCCCCACCCTCGCAGTAATACCAAGCTTTTTTGAGTGGGTTTTGTTGGATAATTTGACCTTACGCTTCATAACAGGTTTCATGGAAAATGGTTAGAAAATAAGGAAGAAATTGATTATTTAATATTCTCTATAAGAATAACATTGGGCACTCTGAGACAAAGTACTGCGTTTATCATAGACACTAAAATTAACTTTTCTCTGGACTTATAGACAAATGATTCAAAATACTACTTTGTTCAGTTTTTAAGCTGGTTTCAATGGTGATAGTCAGATTATACTTTACCTTGATTATTTTCGCTGAAAATTAAAAAAACGATTTCTTTTTACTCTTAAAAACCTATAAATTTTGAACTGTCATTTAAGCAAAAAATCATAACTTATCTTTTTTTGGTAGTAGGTTATTTGTTTTGACATCTAAATGAAGGAATTAAATTGTCTATTGATTAACCCATTCCTGTCTGGCAGAACGGTCGACACCTGAGGCCACCCGGGCTGAACGAAATCGAGCCTCGTTCACTACGACCGCGCGTCACTATTAGCGTGAAAGAATTAACAGTAACTTCATGAATTATATGTTTTGATTTCTTTGCTCTGTTCCTTATACTCTTTAACTGCGTATACAATCACTTTTAGCAAGAAAAAAAATTATTACTGTACTTTTTCACCAGTTCCAAGCTGTAGACTTAGAAACCAGTAAGTATTTTTGTTTCGTCAAATTTTACTTTATTTTCAAAAGATTCCTTTATTTTACTTGGCAGATCTACTTCTAGTTACCTGCAGTAATAAATAGTTAATGATAAATCTTTAAATAATAATCATTATAACTGTATTATCATCAATAAATACAATCGCTAAACGAATTGTGCGAACGAGAAAATAATTTACTGTCAATACGGAACATTTGACACTAAATAAGATGATAAAAGAGGACGCCAACACCATCTATCGGATGAGAAATGAACTAGAACCCCTAACGGCGGAAAAAAGAACTACGTCGAAATATAAGCAGGCAACGTACATTGTTTGCTCATAACCACCCCGCGGCCCGCGCCGCGGGACGCACGGCGCACTTCATTAGACATCTGTCTAGCGAAATACGCTGACGTACAATGTACGTCATTAGACGGGAATGGGTTAAAGTATAAACTCATTTTAGAAAGAACTAGGAACATTTTTAGTGTTGGGAACGTCATTATTATTTAGAGTAGGTTTATAGTAACTAGTGTGCAAGATTTAAAATATTCCCTCAATAAAAAAAGCAAATTAATAAAATTAACATTTGGCTAAGCCCACATATACAGGGTGTTCATTAAAGTCGGGCACAAACTTCGAGGGGTGATAGTACTCATCAAAATAAACAAAAAATCACCTATAACCATTTGTCGAAAAATCCTTCGTTTAGCCGCTAGCCGCCATTTTGTATTTTTTACAAAAACTATATATATCAAGAAATATTTAAGATACAGAAACCAAATTTTGCACACATATCTATTGGTTAAAGAGAAAAATATTTACAATGTATCATTTAATTTTCTTTTATATTTTCAAAATGGCTGCGGTTAAAAATATTTAAATTAAAATAACAAAAAAACCATTAACTTTATAAAATTTTTACAAGATACAAAAAAGATTGGAATTTTAATTTCAAATTGAACGGTACTTTGGTGAACAAAATCCGTCCACGGATAAGGCCGTGGCTAAGAATCGGAGTTTAGCTGGCACAACGCGGCTTCTTAGCCACGGCCGCTCCGCGGTGGCGTGTGGGCCCTGTATTCTAACTTTAAAAGTGCATTTTCTCGGTTATCCGTGGACGGATTTTGTTCACCAAAGTACCGTTCGATTTGAAATTAAAATTCCATATTCCATATTATTAATTATTCCATGAAATTAATATAAACATATTAAATATATAATATGTATAACTTTCAGTCATTTTTATTTAAATATAGTTAATAAATCAATTTTTCACAAAATGACGATTATAAACTGGGATCCGTAGGGGTGGATAGGGTCTAAAAAACGGTAGTGGAAAGGGTTAAAATAAAAACCAGCTGTATTTATAACTCGTACCTTAAGTATACTAAAAAACCACAACATAAAAATATTATTAAGGAAAACAATTAATCGAAAGAAACCGAGACTATATAGCATATGGGCGGCGGCGGGTATATTTAACCGATGGGTCTTTCTCGCACTCGTTCATCGGCGACTATAAATAGCCGTCTTGTCCTCAAAGGGTTAAAATGGAAAATTCATTTGATTAGACCGATCTTAGTGTTAATTAAAATTTGCTTTGATTATCAAGGTTTTGTGCCTTAAAAGCTTTTTTGAGTACAGAAAGAAGCTGAAGTTACTTAGGCCTTTTTGTTTCAGGCATCAAACCCAGGTCAGTTTGAATCAGATGTGGTTTCTGTGTGCAGCACTCCATCTATCACGGATGGGGTGAGGACCGTGTCGAAGTTGGCTGGCAACATACACGGGACATTGTTCTGTGATCTGTGAGCCAATATAATGAGCTTCTATTACTGGTACTGGTATTATCTATAATTTAAAACCGTCCAGACGAATTATGGTCCATAACATTGTAAGACACATTGTTCATAGTGATCTGAGAGCCAAGTTATAGGAGGTGAGCTTTTTACTGGTACTGGTACCTTGCATCTATCACGCGGGGAGGGTGGGGGTGAACACGGACCGTCCGGACGAAGCTCTGGTGGTCCATGGCAACATGAAGGTCACGGGACACATTGTTCAACCCAGTGATCTGAGAGCCAAGCGGGATATACAGGAGGTGAGCTTCCATTACTGGTACTGGTACCTTGCATCTATCACGCGGGGAGGGTGGGGGTGAACACGGACCGTCCGGACGAAGCTCTGGTGGTCCATGGCAACATGAAGGTCACGGGACACATTGTTCAAAGTGATCAAGATCTGAAAAGCGGGATATACAGGAGTGAGCTTCCATTACTGGTACTGGTACCTTGCATCTATCACGCGGGGAGGGTGGGGGTGAACACGGACCGTCCGGACGAAGCTCTGATGGTCCATGGCAACATGAAGGTCACGGGGCACATTGTTCAACCCAGTGATCTGAGAGCCAAGTGGGATATACAGGAGGTGAGCTTCCATTACTGGTACTGGTACCTTGCATCTATCACGCGGGGAGGGTGGGGGTGAACACGGACCGTCTAGACGAAGCTCTGATGGTCCATGGCAACATGAATGTCACAGAACACATTGTTCAACCCAGTGATCTGAGAGCCAAGCGGGATATACAGGAGGTGAGCTTCCATTACTGGTACTGGTACCTTGCATCTATCACGCGGGGAGGGTGGGGGTGAACACGGACCGTCTAGACGAAGCTCTGATGGTCCATGGCAACATGAATGTCACAGAACACATTGTTCAACCCAGTGATCTGAGAGCCAAGCGGGATATACAGGAGGTGAGCTTCCATTACTGGTACTGGTACCTTGCATCTATCACGCGGGGAGGGTGGGGGTGAACACGGACCGTCTAGACGAAGCTCTGGTGGTCCATGGCAACATGAATGTCACAGAACACATTGTTCAACCCAGTGATCTGAGAGCCAAGCGGGATATACAGGAGGTGAGCTTCCATTACTGGTACTGGTACCTTGCATCTATCACGCGGGGAGGGTGGGGGTGAACACGGACCGTCCGGACGAAGCTCTGATGGTCCATGGCAACATGAAGGTCACGGGACACATTGTTCAACCCAGTGATCTGAGAGCCAAGCGGGATATACAGGAGGTGAGCTTCCATTACTGGTACTGGTACCTTGCATCTATCACGCGGGGAGGGTGGGGGTGAACACGGACCGTCCGGACGAAGCTCTGATGGTCCATGGCAACATGAAGGTCACGGGACACATTGTTCAACCCAGTGATCTGAGAGCCAAGCGGGATATACAGGAGGTGAGCTTCCATTACTGGTACTGGTACCTTGCATCTATCACGCGGGGAGGGTGGGGGTGAACACGGACCGTCTAGACGAAGCTCTGGTGGTCCATGGCAACATGAATGTCACAGAACACATTGTTCAACCCAGTGATCTGAGAGCCAAGCGGGATATACAGGAGGTGAGCTTCCATTACTGGTACTGGTACCTTGCATTTATTTTGACAGAAGTAGCATCATTGCTCTTTCTTTATTCAAGTTAACTACTGTTTTTCTATATCTTTTATATTAAACAATAATATGTGTGTAGTTAGTAGTACAAGATGATCCATGAAGAAACAGAAAAAAATTAAAAACGTCTTCTACTAGTGAAAATTGTGAAAAAGGTTATATAAACATGGGTTCCGTAAGGAGTTACGGCTAGCGAAAGGTTTCACCTGGATTTTGAATAAAGTTTGAATAAAATTGGTCCTGAAAATGTAAGTAGAGTTTTTTTTATATAACTGGCGTAAAACAAATATTGTAGCCGAAATAACTCAATAACTGCTATTTTTGAAATAAACAAATAAACTTCACACTTCAAATAAGTTTGAATGTTTTTGTCAAGTTCTGGGACCAGTTTTATTTAATTTTTCAGTTTAATTGACATAAAATACACTACATTTGACACTTTAACTAACACCCAAAAAACCAATATGACCTCATTTTAATAGGGGTACTAAAATTCGATTCAAATATTTTGCTAGCCATAACTCGCTAATGAAGCATTTCAGAACCCATATTTATATAAACTTTTTTCATCACTGGTAGAACACATCCATCAATTCATTCTGTTTCTTCGTGAATCACTCTGTATATAAATAATATGTTTGTGTAACAACAATATTTGATACCTGAAGTGTTGATCCGGGCTGAACACACCTTTCAACTTTACTCTAAGAGTGGACATGCAATATGATGAACTCTTCCCCACACAGATATTGAGTCTTTTGGATAATTTTTTTCTGTTATATTAATTTGTCAATTTTAAGTATTAAATTGTATAATTCTTGATTACAGTGTGATTCAGCCCAACAGCTGATCAACGTGAGGCAGTTGCGAGTGGTGAAGTACAAGTACGACCCAGAGTTCAGCGACCACTGCGGACTGGACACCCAGTCAGATACAGGCATCATCGCTCAAGAGCTGCGCAACATTCTGCCTGAGGCAGTCATGCCAGCTGGTGATGTCGTGCTCCCCAGCGGCACCAGGATTGACAACTTCCTTGTCGTCAATAAGGTACAGTAGAATCTTGTTATTTGGGTTTTTATAAAACTGAATAAATTTAACAATAACCTTGGAGAGTCACTTTTCTCAGACCTTGTGCCAACGAAGTTATAGTAGTTTCTAAACCCTTGAGTACCTGCGTTGCCTTTTGAGATGAATATACTCGGATAGGGTGTTTGAAACGCCCCAAGTATTTTTGTACTTATAACCTCATATGACTTTTAGACTCAAACATCATTTTATCAAAATAAATTCTTTGATAATTTGTTGTCTTCTTTTTTTTATTGGAAGGGGCGGATTACTCCCAAGGCACTTCAGCCGTAGTGGCTTTTTGCACACCTTTGTGTGGGTTGCGGCATTATCACATAGCGAAAAGCCATTGGTGATTGGCGGGATTTGAACCGGGGACCTTGGGCACCAATGCCCCGCGCTCTACCCCTAGACCAGCACGCTCCCCAAGTTTTTGTCTTTAAAATGAGAAATATGTTTGAAAATAAAATGAAAAGATATGGTATTCCTTTTAAGTTTTTATTAAAAAAAAATTAAATACAAGCATGGTTATTAATCAATTTTTTTTACATGTTGACTTAACTTAAATTAGGAATTGAATTCAATACAAGCTTTGGTAACAAATTACCAAGAACCTGTTTTCCTTGTATTTTTTGTTAAGACTAATCAGATTTATGCTATAAATAACAAAACACATTTTTTACACACTTCAAAAACTTTATTTACATCAATTCATAAAGGAAGGAATCAGTAAAATCTATAAATATCAACTGTCAACAACAATTATAGAGGCAGTGCTTTCAAACTTAGTCTGAATCTTTGTGTTTGAAATCAACAAATCAGTTCACAAGTACTCGTACGTGTTGTTCTAGACACTACAGACCACTTTCAAAGATTGATACAGAATAAAAACTCATTGCATTCTAACGAAAACCAATTTGAGTCAGAATACAAACTATAGTTTGAAAGTACTGAAACTGATGGCAGTGTGGCTTACTTTGATGACAAATGAACACTAAATTTATCTTTCTGGGGTGTCTAAAACACTCCTCGTCAGTACTCAAGAGTTAAGATATTTTACTTGTCTCTGAAATGGATGTAACAAGTAAAATGGTTTTATGTACCTTTGTTTTCATCTCCAGTTAGATTTTTTATTGTCGTTTATGACAACCTTGGTTTCAGAAACTTTGTGCCAACATCAGGCATCAGGTTTCATCATGAAATATTGGTCTAGAGGACCTCCTTATATCTTTCAACACATACGAATCAATATCAACCAATAAATATCAATCAATAATCAACCACATCACGAATAGACAATCAAATAACAAATATAAAAACAAGCGGTTTGCCAATTGACCACGACTCATTACTCGTAAAACTAATTGCAACGGCGCTTGTCTATCTTGTACTCATCAACAAGGTATCACAGTAAACATATTTTCTGTCTCATGGTGTACTGAACAGCCTTGTTATGGAGACTTTACAGCATTTATTATTGCCTAGATGAAAATTGTGTCCGAAATCGAATAGGGTGAAACATGATATTTATCATCGCTGACGTTTTATAGGAGAGGATTCTAATGGAAAGTGTAGGAGCTGTGAAGGAGTTGTGCAAGGTGACAGACAACCTGGAGTCGAGGATCGGAGAGCTGGAGAGAATCAACAAGCGACTTGTCAAGCTCAAGAGACTCGACAGCTTGAAATCAAATACCTCTGGTTACTCTTCAGGTAACGTACATTGGGCATTGGTTACGAGCTAAAATGAGGGGGAGTTTGAAATCCCTCTGGGCCAGCCTAAAGATGCTAAACCGAGTGGTACCATTCCTGGCTTGGGCCCATGTTTGATATAGTACCAGCCAGAGCCTTGGTTGATTGTGATTGGTGATTTTATGTCTAAGGATTTTAATTATACGATACCTCCCCATAATATAGGTATAGACATAACCCCACACATAGGCTAGCTAGAGCTCCATCGCTAGTATTCAGATCAAACCTAGTGTACACGTAAAATACACAACAAGAACTTTAACACAAACACTGGGTGAGACGTCTGAGAGGCCGATAAACTGGAAGTGAAAGTCACTGTAAACACTTGTATTTGTCAAGGGTGGCCGAACAACATTAGTAGTAAAAATCGTTGTACATAACCTACAACCTAGCGATGTAGTGATGTAGTGTCATTGCCTGCAGACTCCGTGACGTCACTGCTACCAGCCCCTGAGCTGGTTTTAGGTCAAACAGATGTTATCCCCCCCTTGGCCATGGAGGGTGAAGGGAAAGAGCCCAAGGTAAGACAGGAAAGGCTCAGGCAGTTGTGCCCTGGCTCCTGACCTGTTCGGTTCCAGAGAGAAGAGTGCAAGCAGTTAGCGCGGTGATCTAGTGATCGGTGGTGGTTGTAGAACGAGTAAGTGTTCATCTACATTTTCTTACGTTCGGTAACACTACACTAGGTTGTCCTTTAATAGCTTTTCTACCTTTTGTTAGATTTTCTACCAAGGAAATTGAATAAAAACGAACTTAGGAGTAGCAACTAAACGCCGCTCCGGTCGTAACAGGATCGTGGTGTCACCTGTCGAGACAGGAACCGTGTTCAGACAGCATTGAGCGTTACGATCATTTTTGATCACACAAATTATTATTAATACTAGCTAAACATTTAAATTTACATTTTTTCCAAAATGATTGAATTGGCTTTCACCACGGGGAAAGAGCGATGATGAAGGTACTCTACCGATTTATTCGTGGTACTAAGCTCACCTCGCATACCCGAAAGAGTATTGGCAAATTTTTCAATTGCTCCTAAGAACCCTGGAGTAGCCCATCTGCCGCAAAAGAGCAATCCGGTGGCAAGTGGGCTTGAGTCTGGATTTCCCGGGATAGGTCTGGTGAATTTGTATTTCCCTCTACGGGAAATTCATCATACAATTCCACAACTGCAGTTGTCAAAGACTCAATTACTGTGAGAAATGTGGTGTTATATTAATCAATTTTTTTTATACTTTTAACTGAATTGGCAACCTACCTAGGTAAGTATTTTAAACCAAGTATGTATGAGAAATGAGTGTAAAATGATTGTGGTGCGATCTTCTAGTCTTGTTACTGACTAAGGCTGACATGTTCTTTAGACAGAACTGGGGCTGTTAATTAAGAGTTCAGTCCATGGCATATCTAAGGTACCTACAGTTTAACGTGGAGGCAGAACCACTGCCTCTGAATTATGAACTGGTCTAGTTATGAGGATAGTCTTTAAGAATTAACGTAGTATTCAATAGTGCGTATGTTAATCCACACAAAAGAACACTACACCCTCCAACCATAACTCACAACCATCCACAATTTGTGACCTCGAGGTAGCTGGATTACAGGACGTCGCCACCGTCCCATTCTTTGCACCATTATATCTTGTTTCTGGAACATTATATCTGTGAGAAAACTTCGAATTATATAGAAAGTATATAGAAATTTTGTTACTTAAGTAATATTTTTATAGAACGATTGATATTTTTACAGTGGGATAAACAAGTGTTGGACTACCTTTGATTTTAACCTGTTGGTCAGGTATTTCTGTATAAAAATAGACAACCAATGAATTTTTAAATATATCCAATGAAAAAAAAAACTATGAGTTTAAGGAATGAATAGTCCTTATACTGAATAGTTATGTTTGAATCTCAAATACTACAAGGTAGTTTTTTAGAGAGGACTATAAATAAGAATCTCAGCTGAGTTTGAAAATTACTAACTATGTTAGTTTGATAAGCTGAGTCCTTTGGGGGTAGAAAATCGTATGTGGCTCCCTCCATGTCTGTTCTGATGATTGAGTCCAATTCTTGACTTCCAACTCTTCCTTGTGGGTCTGATAGGCTTTTATTGTCCAGCCTATCCTACATGAACCCCTTCTTTCTGGGGGGTCATACAAAAATCTATCTGGGAGATGCCAGCCAGCTTGTTGCCCCAGACAACTAGTTCTCCCTGGTTCTCCTAATATAGTAGACGTCCGGTAAACCGAGCTGGTTTTTGAAAAACAAATTAAAGATAAAGCTCTTAAAATGAAGAAAACGAAGACAAATGATTTTATTCGTTGCCCGAATAATATTTTTAATTGATCGCCGTTATCAGGTCGAGTAATTTGCCTCTACTGGTTGTTAGGTCAAGTAGTTTATTTCCGAGAATATTATTTCTGCAGAATCGTTCACCCACACCCTTAAAAAGAAGGCACATAGTAGAATTAAATTGTAGTAAAAAGATGACCGTGTTATTGATGATGAGCCGCTTACATCACACCCCAAAGTTGAATCCTCGATTTTTGGTGTAAGCTTAACCTCAACTCCTTCAACTTCAGTAGTGTACAGACCGCAGCCGACGCTCAAGGTCAAGATTGGCCTAAATCTTTTGACAACTTGTTCACTTATGTATTTTTATGACAGTCATGTGAAATTGACGATTTAAAGTTTTTCTTAGTAATAAATTAGTACTCCACATAAAATGTGTATTTTCTCAATTTTTTTGTTAACTACAGTATATAACCACCGTATCATCTGAGTTTTCGCGTATCTTAGGTGACTTCGGTCCCAATCACCTCGGATAATCGGGAGTCTATATAAAAATTTGAGTTATACCTGATATTTTCTATATATTCACTTGAGATAATTTGGTTTCTCTTTGTGACCGTAGTGACAACCAGGACCAAGCTGAAGGGGAAGCACTGGCAAGAAGAGGAGGATCACATCATCTGCTCCAATCAGCTGATACAAGTCACCATCGTCATACTCATCCTCATCATGGCTATGTGGTATGAATTAAAAATTATTTTTATAAACCCCTACTGTAGTGTTGAGTATAACTAAAAAAACACCAGAATCCTGTATTCTTTTGTGATTCAAAGAGACAAAGAGTTTAGAAAAAGTTGTGGCTGGCTATTTATTTTAAACAAAACGGCTTTTATTTGATAAATCGTTTAGTTTACAATTATGTTACAATGTGTCAAAATTGCTTGTTTATTGTAGAAAAACAGTAACAGCAATACTATTGCGTCCCACTGCCGGCCTTGAGTGACTCTTGGAGCTCACCAATCAGTCTCAGTTCTTTTATTTATTTTACCAGCTGGTAGATTTCCCAATCTCTATTTGGTGGCTCCCAAAACATTCGGCTGTGAATCTGACTGGATTGCACCTCGGACACATGTTTCATGTTTCTGTCTGCTCCCATCAATCTGCAGTTGCCCTCTTACATGATTCTTATTAAGTATGAACTAACTAAAATAATAATAATATATTTTATAAGGAGAAAATGTGTATTGACAAACTTGCATCATTTTATAACTAACTTCTAAATAATGAATGTAAACAACAACAAATAATTCAACAGTTCTATATGTGTTACATTTAAGGTATGTTATCCGTTATCCATCAATTTTCATACGTGTTAAGTCTACATGCAAATCTGACAGATGTAATATTTTCCAGCCTAATGGCTATGGTGGCGTTGTATGTCATGGAATATCAGAAGAGGACCACCACTTTTGGATTCACAGAAATGGCAAAGAGCAGACTAAGGTACAATGTGTTCTTGATTATAACATAACACAAGCCAACTTTTTTAAGACTTTCTAAATAGTTAATCAAATAATTACAGTCTGACACTTATAACTGAATCTTATAATGTATTTCAAGAATAACCTTAACTAGTCACCAAATATTGTTACTGAACGTGTCAGAATATTGGGAAGAATGTCATTGCTCTGTAAAACTATTTTCAGTCTTAAAATTTTGTTTGTTTTAGTAGTAAATCTCAAAGTACATTGAGTGATTTGAATTTCATCGCAATTAACATGTTCGATGTGAATAACGTGTAAATGTCTCATTGCGTACATCCCATATGCGGACGACGCATAAGTGTGCCCAATTTTGGAGCCTTGAATCAGTTTGAAGGTTATGTTTGGCTTTAATTGTTGTCTGTAGTTGTTCCTTTACCATGTATAATGCTTCGTTTGCGATTTTAATGTTTAAAAGATATTTAAAAAAATAGTAACAAAAACCCTAAAACCCTTGAGCACAGTGCTTGGTATACATAAAAATTATCAGCATTGAACGTGTTAACTTAAAGTTCATAAAACATTTTCTTTTTCTCAATGTTTTTATTATTTTTAACCCAAAACATCATGAAAAAATTAAGTGCTTTGTGTGAAATTGAACTTTGGAACTTTTAAAGCACAGGCAAAGGACTACCAGTTACAAAACTTCTTTAAAAAAATTTATTGACAAAAATATTGGTCTACAGTACATAATCAAAATGTTTAAGTATTTCATCTTCACATATTTCTTTACTTTGTTCATTCCAAAATCAAACGTTATCTGTTTCAACGTTTGAAAGATACTGTACAACTAAAATTATTAATATATTTGGGATAAAATACTAACAGAATAATCTTTGAACTAGTCTAACTTGAGTTTGGGTGACAATTATTAATTAGTACTTTGGTTTTGGTAGCAGTGAGAACCTAGGTCAGAGTCGCTTCAGGTCAACAACAATGACCTCATATTGGACGCTTGATGTCAGACCAAACAACACTGATTACATCAACACCAAGAGTGACCCAAAGTACTCAGATCTTTGGGCGACCGGCAAAAAGCATCCTGGGTCAGTATTAATACTAAAAGTTTTATTTGTACCAAAGGCATGATTTTAATACACTCAGAAGGAATGCATTAGGTGGGATAGAATACGGGGATTTTACATATTACTTCTATACATAATTTGTTTGTATCTGTGCCATTTTTATTTATTGCTAATGTATTTTATCTGTCATCAACAGATAATTATTGCTTGGGTATTTCTTATTTTGTAAAGTTTCTACTGAGGTCATCATGTTTGATTACACATTACTCTGTTTTAATTTATGTTTTAATATAACCTTGTACCAATGAACTTCAAATATTTCAAATTGGAATTAGGGGTAAATCATAGAGATAAAACACTGGTACATACATTTTTAGTGGGTGGCAGCCTTTTGGTTTTAAAGGCTCTGCATGAAATCAAACGAAAATAAATTTTATTCAAATATATGTTTACAGTTTTTAGATATTTGTTCCCCCAACACTAAACATAATTAGAGGTAACATGAGAGGTGCAAAAGGTTTGTACGTAAGTAGTATACATACATTATATTTTGCTTTTTGTCCAAAGTGTTGGACAAAAAATGCTCTTTAAAGGGTTTTAACTTTAAAGTTTTTTAACTGGTTCACATGATACAGTGTGACATCTCATGACAATCAGCTGATATAGTTGATACAAATTGTAAAAGGAACATATCCTAGTAGAGCTATAAAATCACTTATCTCATCCTAGTATTCTAATCTGAAATTACTTTTTTATTATAAATAAAACCCAAATTATTAAAATATTGGCTTTCTTGAAATAGGTCTTACCCTGGACTTATTAGATACACTGTCTATGAAAGGTATGTAAATTTTATCATGGTTTGTTCCTAAGGTAGGGTTCTATTTATGTAGTTTACATCACACAACAAAGGCCATTTTTGGAGGTGATAAGTTAAAAATAAACAGACCCATATGACTTTGACTGGGTTTATGAGTAAAAATAGCTTAATTTATGTTAAATATTAACCTGTTGAGTAGTAATGACAAATGATCCCAATTGAGTACGCCCGTCATGTGACTTGTTACCCCATGAGAATTCACGTCATTTGACGGGATGTAATATACTTAATATTTCTTAAGAAATTACTAATAAATTTAACATTTATAATGGTTTATTACATCTGAAAACATTTAAGTAAAATTATATTATTTAAAAATTAGTAATTTAGAACTGATGCCTGATTTACTAGGCATGGTAAACTATGTTTAATAGGTTGGTACAGTGAGACAGGCGACAGAAGCATCAACGTTTCTCGCCAATTCGCTTGGCACCAATGTAAGGGTGCGGCGCTACTTGGTGTCCAACTGATCTTCTATCTGTTAGGGTGACCTAGTTATTTTTTTTGCAGTTCAGTTAGCGATTCCTTTGTAATCATCAATAATGGGTTATTTCCGCTATGTCCGCCTCATTGTTTTGAAATATATCACACCCAAAACATGTTCTAAGAGATGTGAATAGTACGAAAGATGTCAAAATAGGTTTGAATTAGGCTTTTTATCCATTTAAAATATATTTTAAAAATCTATCATTTTTTTCTCTTACTCCTGGGGGTACTTCTTATGACAATATATTCACTCGGCGTCGCCCTGATATTAGTCACGTCACACAACGGACATACTCATCAACAGATTAAGGATAGGCTCTAGGATTATAGCAAGATAATCTTAGAAAATAACAAGACACAAATAAATGTTTGCCTCTACATCCCTACATTAGAAGAAGTTCTCAGAAGTGAATAAATCGAGAGAATCACTTTATCGTAAAATATAGAAACTGCTTAAAACCGTTTTACCACAAAATTTACCTAAGGTAATTCCATGGATGAAATTAACAAACAAAAAAGAGGCAATAATTGTCATGTAGACTTGAGTCTTGAGGGTCTACAGATTGAAGTGCGAACAGAACCCTAGACAAATATGGACAGATTGCCATTTTCATCATCTCACCATTTTCAGTAGAAGTCACTTTTTCATTCCATGCCAGCTTTTCTAGGGGTTACTTTTATTTTTGCTAAAAGGGGGAAGAAGACCTGAAATCACCAGTGGTTATTGGTTGTGGCAATGGTTTGAAGTTAGAAACTACGGTTGAAGCAGCGTTCTCTGTTGATTTTGATTGTGATTGAGATATTTTCTTAATGTTCTCATTCAGCTTTCCTGGAAGCTTTGCGGGTGGCTTTGGAGGCCACCTGGCACATCCTCATGATAGGCTTGCTCTCCGCTTCAGCTCTTATATTGTTGAGTAAAGAGGTAGTTGTCTCACAAGGATCCTAGCTTTCCCCTCCATTAAGGATACATCAAGGATTGCATTTATCAGGTCCAGGTCCTTCACTTGACAATTGACTGAATCAGTTTTGTACGTGAACCTCTCGCAGGTGACTCGACTTACACCCTCCTCTTCCACGTGATATTGCAGTTCCTGCTTCGGGACTAAATGCCCCTGGTTGTAAGGACAATTGACATACCACATTACTGACAGACAAGCCTTGTGTCGTTTTTCAGGGGATTCAGCAAGAAAGGCTCCTACAACAGCGGTGGAGGAGTGATCATCAACCCGAACACTCCACCGGCACCAGCTCTAACTCCAGCCGACTGCGGGCTCTCAGACTTGGCGACGTCTTGTCAGGTGAATCAACCTAACCTAACTTGCTACACTAGTTACTTAATAACTCATTTGGTGACTTATGTTCTTATGTAACTCGTCACATTCATGGGGATTTTTACCCTAAACTTTAGCTCTTGTCGGCTGAATGTTTTTTTTTTCTAGGGGTGTTCTAGTCTAGAATTTTAAGCTCGAGCCAAGCCGAGCTTATTCAAGCTGAGCTTTTTTTAAACCATAAGAAAATATCCCTCCTAAAATACAATTTCTTAAATTTTTTAAAATATGATACATTTTTTTTATTAATAGCAATAATAAATTAATTTACAAATCTATCAGTAGGAAGCTTATTTGTTGTGTATCCAGCCTAAAGTATTTCAGTAATCTTAAGATAGAAGTTTAGGCCTATGAAGTGAAATATTTAAAAATTTAAATTGAATTGTATCAAAATTAATGAAAAAATTCTATATAATCAGACATTAAGTTACCATGTTACCTAAATCCTTATAATTTGCCCACAAATTGAATTTGCAGGTTTAAAAATATCAAATTTGTTACTTTTATTTGCCTGTAGATCTAAGAAAGAATGTAGCATTTCGCTACTTTTGTAGCGAATAAAGGTAACAAATTTTATATTTATAAAGGTCTAAAAACTCGAAATCATAAAATATTAAAAATATCAATTATAAACCAATGTACAAATTGCAGATCAATTCAATTTAATGAACAGTTTCCATTTTTAATTTAATTTTTGTTTCAATTAAAGTAGGATGAATTAAAAATTCACGTCTTCCAACACTACTTAATACATGATACTAGCCATCATGTATTAAATGTAATGTTTATGTCATCATGTAATGTTGATCTATGAGTATTTATTAGGGTTAGGTTAAGTACTTAATAAATATATTAAGTAGTGTTGGAAGACGTGAGTTTTTAATTCATCCTATAGTAAAACCAACACGTATAATGCTAATCAAGAAGTTATTCAATTAAAGTAGCTAAAGACAAAGAACTATGGATCCATGATTAGTCGGCGGCAGATGCATGGACACCAAGTGTTTCCTGGTACTGTGATAATACCTGCGAAATTAAAACACCTTTATCAACAACAAAATAGCCAAAATATCGAGTATGGTATAACTCAAAACTGGCATGTTTGTGACTCAGATTTAGAGAAATAGTCCATTATATCGGAATAGTGAAATCATAGCAGTAAATAAAAAACAAAACTATTAAGTTATTTTCTGACCAAATATCCCGTTACATAAATTAATAATCATGGAAAATGAATATACTTTCCTGTTGAATTGTGAAACTACGTTTTAAGGTTATTGTTGCCTTGAACATATTTTTCACAGAATAATAACTAACATTATATAGACATTCGAAATACCTCGTATTTCGAAAGTCAATATCATATTGAAGTTTATCGGTAACTAAAATCTGAATTATGTTGTAATCTCGGACCAACCAGTGATGTTCTATCATTATTTTTAGAAGAATAAGAAGTACGTCATTTCACTGTATGCTACAGCACTTTTGTGATCCAGCAAAGATGATCTGCATCGCTGATATAATCTAAAACAAAACGTTTTAGTTTAGTTTACTATCTATCCTTAATCTCTGATGATTCTCTAATTTTATCAGGTACTTGACACACCTTTATGTCTGAGACGGAAATCTGTTTTTTTGCCTCTTGCTGAGACGAGATTTAAAAAGCTTGATGACTCGAGCCTTCGCCCACCCCTAGTTTATTTTTCCTAGTTCAGCGTAATTAGGTGCATTACTATGATGCTGTTATAATACTGGTTTCTTCTTATGGTCTCCTCGGGGCTTGATTTTAGGCTCAGCGTATATACCCATCTTGACCAGAATTCTCAAGGATTGATGTAAACCTCCTTACCCTGGAGGAATGTGCTTACTTTAAGTGGTTTAAGGGTTTGCTTAACCCATTGGCTATTGAATAAATGTACACTTTTGAAGCATACCTGTACGGAATTAAATGAGTATTTAATATTTATTAGGGTTTAAGCTTAATACTCAATAAACACACATAAAATGAATATTTACTCCCCATATATCTAACTAAATGTTTTCTAATTTTGCCCTACAAATATTTAAATTTTTCACTGCCTATTTACACTGTATAGGCCTAAAAACCTTTTTATTCTGTAACTGTTATTATACACAGTTCCAGATGTCCAGTTCGACTGTTGAAGGTTAGGCCTACTTTTAGGTTATACGTCACTTTCACAGCTGGAAACACTCAACTCATCACTATCTTTACTTTCCGGATTAATGCTTTCATTTAAAATTTGTCTAACAAAATCAGAACAATCCTCAGAAACTAGGAATGTATTGCTGCAAAATGACCATTGTTGTCAAACTGCATACTGCACGACAATGTAAACAAACAAACCGTTAAGTCGAAAACAAAGAACGATATAAAAACGATCGTGAGTCAAAATATAGCGATGCAATATTTTGAATATAATAATCGAGAGTCAAATACCGTAATACAACAGTCAAAGACCGCAAAATACAAGAATAAATCAATAGTTACGTCGATCCGCCCATCATCCGTAGTTACGCATTGGCGATCCCGTGACGGGTAGTGCCCGTCTATCGAAGCCAATGGGTTAGTAGAAAGATGTACTGTTCTAATGAAAAGTTGAGTGTGCTCTAGGGTATACCCTTTTCTTGTCCTGTGTTCAGTGACATTTTTTCTTTCTAAGAGAAAATTACAGAAGTATAATTATTCATATGATGATTTCTTTTCAGAACTATTGCTGTACTTCAACTCCTGCCTTATCAGACAATTCCATTTCTTATCAAGAACAGCATTATCAATGTAAGTATTTCATAGATGATTCTGGATGGATAGTCATTCTTGAAAGGTATTTCAGATAGAGTGTCAAAAGTTTTGGTCACTTTAAAAAATTTGGTATATTAGTAAAATGTCATAATCTGCTATTATCTTCAAAATAAAAAATATTCGACCAAGTTACATCAGGTTTGAAGAAGCAAGACTAACATAGTGTTACATGTGTCAAATTAGCGTGTCAAAGTGATACATGTGTCACTAATATAACATTACAAAAAATACAAAACTTATACTCAGTTCTTTTCTGTCATTCAGAACTGACACTCTGAGAACTGGCACTCTAATTGGGCACCTATTATCGGGGGTTATTCAGATAATGAAGTCGATAGGGACCAGCAGACAAACTAAGGGATAAAAAACTGCTAGTTGACAATTCATGGTATTTTAATACCTGTGTATAGCGGCGCTTTACATCAATCTGAGCGTCTGATCTATTTTTAAAGACAAGGATTCATTTGATAAATAAATACGAAAGTATATGATACACTCACTCATTATAAAAAGCATTATGAAATAATTAAGAAGGCATCAGTCTATACTAGACAAATAACATTGACTGGGTATTTCCAGAATTTTTAGGCTCCTTGCTCATTCATAAAAATTAAATGTCACAAGATCATCATTGATTACTGTACTGCATTTTCATAGTTTTGTTAAACTTCAAGCAAAACTCAAAACATATTTCACTTGTGAAATTAATATGTAGTAATATTTAAAGACAATACTCTACTTGATGTTTAATACATGCAATTAAATAATTTATTTAATGACTTTCGTTTTAACTGAGTATTGGCTAATTCAACTGGTCAATACGTAAGTCAATTAAGTTAACTGAGTTATATGTTAATGAAGGGTTGTTCGTGGGAAGATTAAGATGTACGTATATTTAGAAGGTAATTTTCATTTTATTTTTATCAGTTCAAAGACCGGATGCAACTCCTGGAACCAACGCAATAGAAGAGCTGTCAGAGAACGGGTCACAGGATACTTCCAGCAAGGAAACTGGAGCCAAGCAGGTATTTTTTTTAACTACAATATATTTGTTTTTCATGAGTTAGATTTAATTGGAATTTTTACTTTGAAACAACTTTCGGATTGTTAAATTTTTATTGCCTGGTAATTCATAAATCATCATAATCATGTTCATAATGCTGCAATGTCTTGATTATATATCAATAGAGAGTTTGTCTACTGTCAGTGATAAAAAATTTTCAATATTATAAACAATATCAAATAAGAATTGCAAATGGAGTCAGCTGGTCTTGACTGTAGTTTAGGGGCCGAATTTAATCCAGAGATAGACGTAAATGTCATGTTTTTTTTTTGTAACATGTTTAAAAAATTGAAAGTTTGCAAAAACCTTTCAGCAGCGGGACTGGATGCCCAGCAAGGAGGGACTGCTGGTCCCACGCAAGAAGCAACCAGCCGATGACTTCATACAACAGGAAAACTCCTTCTCCTCCTCCGACTTCTCTGCTGGTAGGTTCTTATCCTTGTTATCTGATAGCCTTCACACCTTTCAGCTACTTGGGTGTAAGAGAAACTACCGTATTACTCACACTTACTATGAGTCACTTACCTAACTAAGTGGGTGTGTTAAGGTAAAGGGTGAGAGTGTGGTGAATGTATTATAATTTTTTGACCACCCACAGACCTAGGGACCGTGAATTATTCCTTCAAGGTGATAGTTTTTAAAAGGCCGCCAGACCCTGCGGGGTAAGACACCCCTGGGTTAAAGACTGTGAAATATCGTAGCAACGTGAGTCTTGTAGGCTAGCCAGAGGATCATGGCCTCACCTCCTGAAGGCTAGATCATGGCTCTTGAACTAATAGGAGTCGCTGGCTTACAAAGTCCAATGCCCATCTTTATCTTTACATTTCATTAATAAAATAATTCAACAAAAATTTAAAATTAAAAAAAACATGCCCCCCCTTATAACCACTACCCACAAAAGAAAAATAGGTGTTACTCTGCAATCCCAATTTAGCCTACAAAAGCCAACAACTTTCGCCCATGCCGGTCACCGTTTATTTAAGATGGGACACCCCTCCACTATACCACACATTTGCAAGCCAAATTGGGATTGTTCGTGGTCGGGATTCGAACCCTAGCACTTCCTAATTGCTTTGATTGTATGGCTCGTCAGTGACATGCCTCAACCACCTCCGCTACCGTGCATAGTGGGAGAAAGTGCTTACTTGGCTATTATAAAGCTTACTCTAGCGGCAAAATAGTGAACTCTGTGAGATAGTTCCAAGATTAGATCATAGGGAGCAGTATGGAATGTAGTTTACTAAGTTCTTAATAGATACCACTGCATGATGGGCTACGTTAATCGTTGAACATAGCCGGTAGTTTTCTTGATACATTAGATTTTTTTTATCGGTAATGAATGGGTTAACAATCACAGACTTAAATTTACTTCATAAGGAAGGAGTTGATTTAGAATATTTTCACTAAGTAATTTTTGAGTTATTTCAAGTAAGCTGACAAGATGTATGTTGTGTTGAGTAGCAGTAGAGCGAGGTGGCATCAGCGTGGTGGTGATAGGCAGTGCATACAACTCCTCTGTAGACCACTGCAGCACAGACCCCTACCTGCCACCTCATAACATCAGCTGCGCCGAGTCTCTCAATCACTATCTACCGGACCCCAACATCACTCTGCATTTCAAGTGAGTTGCAATATCCATGAACATCGGAAGAATTACATTGTAGGGTTTTATTTAGACATCACACAATAATATGCAATCCTGTATAGTATAGTGATGGGGTAGTCGGCTAGTGGTTTAATAGACTAGTTGCCCATCTAGTCAACTAGTCTGTTGTTTTGTTGTTTTGACAAGTTGATAGGGATGGGGAAGTCGACAAGTCGCTTAACCGACTACTAGCTCTTGTAGTCGGCTAGTCTTGAGTCTAGTAGGCCTAATCATTTAGAGAGATGGTCATTAGTTCAATGTATCCTGAATTGCGGCCATACTGGAGCAGGAAAATATGTTTGCAAAGGTCACTGCAGTATTACATGTAACATGTAAAACGAAAAATTAGATGAAAATGTTGGTATAAAGTTGACTTAAACCCAAAAACAAATCTGTAAAGTTACAAAAAATGTATTTATCGATATCCTAATCTCTTGTAAGCTAATAAACCTCATAGGTTGAAAAAATCTTTGAAATATTTTTTTAACCCATCAACTGGTGACAGTCGCAAAAAGCGACGGTCTATCACTCTCAACAACTGGTGACCTGGTCAAACATCGCTATGTATTATCCACTTTTTATAATAAAATAAATGTTTGGTCGACAATATATTGGTATCATTCGATTACGGAAAAGGATTTTGAAAAGGATAGAGACTATTTAGATCGATCTAGTGACATTAGAGAAATATTGTATGAGAGTGAAAAATTGAGTAAATTTGCCAATTATTATTAAAGTGTTACTATGGTAATGGAGATTTTGAAAAAATTGCCAATTATTGGTTATGGTATTATTATTGACATATAGATGTGTAAAAGTCAATCAAACTGTATATTTTTAAAAACTAGATAAAATTTATGACAGTCTGTATATTTTGTAAATCAAATTTTACAAGATTACAAGATCTTTATTGGCCGTTAGATATCAGAGGATACAATAGGCTTCGTCAAGTTACAAATAATTGGAATTCATATGGTATTACATATGCACAATGTCTTTCATGTCCATGCAGTTGAGATATTCTTCTGTTGAATAGAACGAATATACGTTTCAGGGGGATGAAGGTTAATGAATCTACTTGGGGAGTGTAATGGTGTAGAGGTCGGCATTTTTTGAGGCCTCAGGCTCAAAAAATGGCTTTTCATTATGTGATTCTGCCACTATTGCCACTGCCTTGATCACTGCTATTATTACTGTCATTATTTACAGGTTGAACCAGAAAGTATTGTTACTTGTAATAGTACTTTGTGGAACTGGGCTACCAGTAAAAACACTTCCCTGAGCTACTCCAAAAATACCTCTTGATACACCAGAGTGCTGTTAATCCAAACTAATTGGGACCAAACCTTGTTTGGATAACGAAGTAGTTTGGATTATCCAGAAATTCAGTTTAACCCATTCCTGTCTGGCAGAACGGTCGACGCTTGAGGCCACCCGGGCTGAACGAAAATCGAGCCTCGTTCACTACCACCGCGCGTCATTATTAGCGTGAACAGTAACTTCATGAATGATATGTTTTGATTTATTTGCTCTGTTCCTTATACTCTTTAACTGCGTATACAATCACTTTTAGCAAGAAAAAAAATTATTACTGTACTTTTTCACCAGTTCCAAGCTGTAGACTTAGAAACAAGTAGGTATTTTTGTTTCGTCAAATTTTACTTTATTTTCAAAAGATTCCTTTATTTTACTTGGCAGATCTACTTCTAGCTACCTACAGTAATAAATAGTTAATGATAAATCTTTAAATAATAATCATTATAACTGTATTATCATCAATAAAAACAATCGCTAAACGAATTGTGCGAACGAGAAAATAATGTACTGTCAATACGGAACATTTAACACTAAATAAGATGATAAAAGAGGACGCCAACACCATCTATCGGATGAGAAATGAACTAGAACCCCTAACGGCGGAAAAAAGAACTACGTCGAAATATAAGCAGGCAACGTACATTGTTTGCTCATAACCACCCCGCGGCCCGTGCCGCGGGACGCACGGCGCACGTCATTAGACATCTGTCTAGCGAAATACGCTGACGTACAATGTACGTCATTAGACGGGAATATTAATGACGTAAAAATTGCTGCTAAAAACAATCTTTCATCGATAAAAATATTCCTTAATTCCTATAACTTATCGCTCAATCTTGAAAAAACTAATTTTATAAATTTTAAGACAGCACAAAGGAAGATTTTAGACCCTTCTATAACTATTAACAATCATAATATTCTAAAAGTGAATCAAGCCAAATTTATGGGACTACTACTTGATGAGAATTTATCCTGGACTCCACATACAGATAGTTTAAGACGTAAAATTCCATCTGGTTTATTAGTTTTAAGAAACTTATCAAAATTTTGTTCACAAGAAATCTTGTTGAAAGTTTATTTTGCCTACTTTGATTCTCATATCAGTTTTGGTATAGAGTCATATGGTGCGACAGATAAAAAAATTTATAAATTACTTTAACCCTTAAAAAAAGGCTATAAGAATTCTATTAAATGTTGACAGTAAAAAATCAGTAAAAGAACATTTTTCTCAATTAAATGTTATGACAGTGTATGGGAAATACATTTTTCAAACAATTAATTTTTTTTTTTTTTTTGTTCAAAGGCTTCCGAAGGTGTGCTTCCTCAATTGGGCACACACCATGAGTATAATACGCGACACAAAAAGTACCCAGCCATAAATAAACATAATCTGGACTTTTATAATAAAAAACCAAATGCCGCTGGAGTCAAAGTTTTACACAAACTACCCAGGGACATAAAAGAAATTAATGAAATAGACATATCCAAAAGAAAACTGAAAAATTACATAATTAGTAAAGCGTTTCATTCTTTGATGAGTATCTAATTGCTTGAAGATGGTAGAACTAGAAACTAAACTTTCTGATCATTCTGATCATGTACATGTGATATAATGAATAAAGATTGTCTGATTCTGATTCTGATACCCTAACTGTGTATTTAGACAAATAAACTTTTGTCTTATCACAGTTTCTCATATAGGTTTGTCCACAAGATTTTTTGCCTGATCGGCATCAAGTGTTCCTGCCGGGACGTTCTATCCATTAAGGATTGGTCATCATAAATTTAAAACATGACATACACATTGGCACATAAAAACTAACAATGATAAAACAGTGCTGTCTGTAGGTCTACTTTTTATATGATCGGGGTCATCGCTGGAGATGAACTCAAATGTTCAAAAAGTAGTTCATCGAAAAGCGATGATAAAGAGTCTGACCGTGAGAATCAAGTCTATTTTGAATGTAGGTAGACATCGCCCTACGCTACCTCGAGCAACAGTGTACTGCTACATCCATATACTTGATGATTATGAAACAATGGCACAACTTTGCATCGGCTAGCAGGATTTCATTTGTTATGTTAAAAAACGATGACTGAATTCTTATTTTCAAAAAAGTAAGTAATTTTGTTTAATTAACACTGTGTACTTAGTACAGTATAATTGATGATACCGTGATGTAGATTAAAGTATTATAAATCAAATTACATTGCTTCATTTTTAATTTAAACTCAGTAAACTTTTTCCCCATAAGGTAGTTCGGGTTTGCCGGACGTTCAAATTACCTGGGTTCGGATTACCGTATATATGATTGTTTACTGAATACATTTTTTTCATTTCCTTTAAATTTTATATGCATTCAAACAGAATAAATTCAGGCTAATGAATCTGGATGGGGTGTGTAATGGTTTAGGGGTCAGCGTCATTTTGAGGTCTCGGATTTTTTTTTTATGTAACAGTACTGACACTATTATCACTGCCATTATTACTGTGTGTGCTGATCGTGTTGTGGTGGCAGGTTCTCGCCAGGGGGCCGGGTCCACTTCTGCCGAGAGATGAGAGTGCACAAGTGCCCATGGACCAGCCAGGGCCAGCCTAGCATTCAGCAGGTGGCGAGTGATCTGTTCCGAGTCGACATCCGCCACTCCATGGCCATCATGCTGTCCTTCCGTCTCGCCCACTCTGACTCCTCCACTCAGGTCAGTTTTGCGAAAACATTTACGTTCTCTATTGGAGTTGTGTAACAGATAGAGCTCAAGAGTCATCGAGCTTTTTAAAACGTTCATTGCTATGAAAACATTTACGTTCTCTATTGGAGTTGTGTAACAGATAGAGCTCAAGAGTCATCGAGCTTTTTAAAACGTTCATTGCTATGAAAACATTTACGTTCTCTATTGGAGTTGTGTAACAGATAGTGCTCAAGAGTCATCGAGCTTTTTAAAACGTTCATTTCTATGAAAACATTTACGTTCTCTATTGGAGTTGTGTAACAGATAGAGCTCAAGAGTCATCGAGCTTTTTAAAACGTTCATTGCTATGAAAGAATTCACAATCCTTTCTCCAGGAGCTGCATCATAATTTACAAAGGCATTTAAAATTAAGTATTACGAACACACACAAAACTACGAACTATTAACACTTAAACATAACCAAACTCATCAACAAGAATACACTCTAGTGGAGAACACATTAAATGAACGATCAACTGATATATTAGCGCCAAATTGAATGTTGCGCAAGACGCCAATCGGTGTTTGCCACAAGCGCAACGTATACCACTTGGATGCCCTTCGGCGTCCATCGCACTGAACGTGTTAAAGCTTGGTTTTACTCAAGTTAAAATTAACAGGTTGATTTTTAAGCCAAGCCTAATGCTCAGATCGAGTTTAACACATTGTGCCCTATACCGGAGTACAGCTGGGGGTACTGCATTTGCCGTTGAATACAAATCCTGAGTGTAGATCGGGCTCAGCCTTTTAATTCCATACCTCTTAATTTTCGTTATAATTATATATTTTAATGTATTAAAATGCTTCTCAATACATTCACTGTTATAAAATATGTCAATTAGACATTTTTGATCAGCTGTTTATTAATAATAATATTACTACGTAAAGTGAAATTGCACAATATCAGCTCTCACATTCGAGGAATTCGTCGATTTCGACAATGACTTGCCTATATGCGGGGAACTTTGTGATGCAGACATCATCACATCTGTTACACAATCAACGGGAGAGGATGTCAATGAAGATTCTGAGGAGAACAGCGAAGCCGAGGTTCCAGATCCCGAACCCGACCCTACTCTGCGTGATGCGCGATGTGCCATTACAACTTCCTCCAGAAGAAGTTCCTCCAAAAGAAGACGGACATCAGTGACATTGTGATCCAGTCAATCACCACTCTCGATGATGCTTTGGACAAAGTAGCCCTCACAGATAGACAAACTACAATTTCAGATTTTTTCCACATATGTACTTAGGGCTTTTTAATGTTTCGTGACTACAAATCTGTAGGCCTAATTCATGTACTGTAACAATTTGTGTGTAAAACTATATGTCTACTTTATTTCATATTTAATAAAGTATAATAATATTTAATAAACAATTTTTGTTTGTACAGTCCTGTCATAACCTTACGTTCCAAAACGACTACAGTACAATATGCCTACTCAAACAGTACAGTTCTTAACAAACATCTGTTTTTTTTATTCTTTCTTTCGTTTTTATTAATTTTATACTTTTAATTTTATTAATTATATTATTTTTACTAAGCCAACTTCCTTTTTTGTAGACTTTTCGACACGTACTGTATACTGTATTTCAATAAAAAGTCATTAACACAATTTGTACATGTTTTCTTTAATTCCCGTGCACCTCTATATATCGAAGTCAGGCAGAAATCACCTCGATATATGGAACCTTGGTATATTGAAATCCTCGATAAATCTAAGTTCCTTAATTCCCGTTCAGATTCATATATCGAGGTTCATCTGTAGTACTCTGGCAATTCCATTTCGTCAGCAGTTGCTATAATACAAACACTTTGACGAATACAATGACTATATGTTGCCACCCCGAGTACGCCACAACAGTATGAGTTGGTGTAGCATTATCGAGAGTGATGTCACTCAACGCTTTGCATCTTTGTTACCAATGTTTCCATTGTTACAGAGTGTCTGCGGCGAGTCAGATCAGCGGATAGGGTCTTCCTTCGCCGAGTATAACTTGTACCTCTTCAGGGACTGTCAAGGTTAACTCTCCGTCCTTCTCTCAACTCTCTCACACCTTTACATATCAGTTTGTTCGGTTCTATTGTCATATGAGGCATTTCGTTGCATTTATATGTAAAGTTTTACATATTATTATATATATTTATAAAATACCGCATATTTAATATAAATTTATATTTTGTTATTCTTTATGACATTTTATTTGTGTTCCTGTTTATTTGTGCGTTTGTTACGATTTTTAGACCATATATTTAGTTTTTCCGAATTGCACCACCAAGTATTACTGTTCTTGGAATCTCCTGGAATCTCAAGTTATCAATCTAATTTTCTCCAATTATAGTTCACACTGTGAGATAACAATGATGCTGTGTTAAATGGGAGAGGATATAGAGGTTTATCTCTAAAATGTATCAATATAAAATATTCCCTGTATGGTTGGCAGTGTGATTACTGATTAGGCACAGTTCTTGTAAATAAAACAGCTGAGTACAAAATTTTAATTTGTTTCCATAAAATGTTTAGTATTTTATATAAGGCAAACTCGCCAAATATTGTGAGTCCCGAAATGCTGTGAGTTCCTAATTTAGGTGAGAAAATATTACTTTTTGTTCTTTAAACCGTCCACAAATTTTTAAAGAAATTGGTATTCCAAGTTGATACAATGCATCAATCTGGCCTGTAGATACATGAATTATTGGTTGATTTTCAGAGTTTAGTGGTGTATTAAGATTTTATTAGTTTTTTTTTTAATTGTTAAATTAGGAACTCGGATTAACAAATTTGTATACATTGAATTGGCTTATAAAATTTACTGAGACATGTTACCATTTGAATATGCACGTTATATCATATACAATTATCTGCGAAGAAATAAAATATAACACATCTGATTCTTTAATTTAATATAAATTTATTTTATGAAAATAACCAGCTGCTGGTACCCCTAAGATCTCGGGTTTTGGCAAGATTACCTTATTTCAAAATTTGTATTTCATCTTATCGTTAATTTATGAATACCAATGATATTAATTAGCATACTAATAAGACCAAAAGTTTCTATATTTATATTAGTTTTCAGACTCTCAAGTTTAAATCATTCAAATTAAGCATAATAGTAAATGTAGGACCTTGAATTTGTTCCAAAATATTTTAGGATAAGTATCCCTTCAATCGTAGTTTGTAACTGAAGCTGAGAAACCTGGCAACCACATCGGGATTCAATTATAAGAGCATAGAATTTATAGGCTATGTATATGTTATTAGTAAAAGTAATTCCAAGGTAGTATTTTCGTAAATGTCTGTAAAATGAAAATTAAGTTAATTATTGAATGATCCGTGAAAGACAAGTTCCGGTTAGCACAGGAAACCCAGGTTCATAGAGTATTTTATTACTGATAGGTGTAGGTTCATGCATGTTTAGCTAGTTAACTGTTACTTCAAATTTCCAAAATGTTTTCTTCCTTGTAAATCTTTGTATTTGTTTTCACTCAATCGTTTCATAACCAGTGATTTTATATGACATTTATTTGCCATCATCCAATTTTTTTCAAATTTCGTGACGTAGTCTTTGCTTACATAGTATTAAATACATTGTATTAGGGGTAGTATAGTTTTGATAATTGTAGCAAGGTTTTTATAAGGGAAACATTTCCTATCCGAATCCGCAAGTTCGTTGGAAGAGTCAGTTTTGCCTTGACAGAGAGCTATGCCACATTTTTCATGGTTTGGACAACTATGTGTCTTACATGTTGCCTTTTTCAGTGTTTATCACAACTACACAGTATATATATTCTCTCTATGTATTTATGTAAAATATAATAATACTCTTGTAAAGATGACTACCTAAGAGCATGCCCATTCTGGTGTTTGAAACCCCAACTTTAATCAACTGAGACCATTTGGTTCAGCGCCTTATTTTAATACTCGTTTGTGATCCATGTATACTTTTATTATTTAAATGCATGAAAATTATATGCAAAGTTTTGATTAAGTTTATTTGTGATATTTTAACAGATCAGTCATTGAAGATTAATATTTCTTGTAGTGGTGCTAAAAAGACTTTTTTAGGAGTCCCCAAAGTTTATTTTGCTATAGCAGTTGCCTTGGCTCAGCTGTTTTGAGGTATTTTTAGATTTAATTGAAGAAATAACAGAGTTTATATTGATCAGTGTAATCTAAAATTTTCTATTTTTGAATGATTATGTGTTTAAAAATTACAGTGCAAACAGTGTATTTTGTTACGTGTATAAAATATATTGTAAGTGATTGATTTAGTTTTATTTACTGTATTTGTTTTGATAAATTAATTAATAAGATGTTTTAAACATACTCAAATGACTGGATTGCAGGGTTTGCATTTTAGCCAGTGGCTGGCCTCCGCCACTTTATGAAGTAGTTCTAGGGTATTTTGACTAACATTTTATGTATTAATATACCTCATAATAGTGTATATTAGAATGGGTCTCCCGGAAAACGTTCCAAGCGACAAAATTTCAAAAACATATGTAGTCAAAAAGGTACTGGATGCCACGAACTACACCGTGGTAAATTTGGTTTTGAAGATATTTGAGTTTGCAGCCCTGATTTCGTTTCGGTCAGAATTGGCGCGCTCCGCAAAACTCCACGGTCAATTCAACTATCTACGCTTGATTAGTCAAAACTAGGTTTTTGTCGCTTGGAACGTTTTCTGGGGACCCATTCATTTGATCTCCATCATCCTGAAAAATAGCTTTTATCTTTTTCTGAATAAATTCATCTCAAAACAATTAATTATAAAAAAAGAGTTTAAAATCTATACTCAAGGAAAAAAATTAAATAAAAAGTAGTTCAGAGTTAATGTATGAGCTATTTAGTTCTGTAAAATGTTTGGATTCTTAAAGGTCAAATTAATAAAATATCGTTAATTGAAATATTTAACTTGTATATCACTACATTCCACAAAGGATGTAAGGTTTTCACTTTCAGTACACCATGTCAAAGTCATCTTGGAGTGCAACAGCTTTCATTTGTGCATTTTCTAACCTTTGACCTAGGTTGCATAATACATACCTGTATCTGTTATCAGCTAATGCAATAAGACAAATGTCTTTAAAAAGGAACACTGGAACAGACAGAAATGTTTGTGGGACCATAACAAGTAAAGCAAAGCAATAATTTGGGTTCAAAGTATATACAGCAATATTTTATAGTGAAACAGATTATAAAAATAATAAAAAATATACTACAAAAAATAATATATACCTAGAACCATCAATTAACGTGATTATTTTTTATAAGTTATAGGAAGTGAATTCCTAAAATCTTCAACCTTCAACTTAGCAACACTGAAAAACTTAATATTTTTGTGCAAATTTTTATTCTTTATTTTGTTAGTTTGAATCACATTTTACATATATTATTCTAAAAATGCAAACTTCCATATAAGTTTTTTTTGTTTAAAAATAATATTGTGTTTGACTTGATTTGTAGTACCTTCATTTTCTTCAAAGTTCCTTCTAAGTTAGTGTCGCATGTTCTGGTTATTCTTGTGCCCTTTTTTAAATAATGACTTTTATAAACAGGTACATAAAGTTAAACATTCCTTTATAATTTTAATACCTGTGGTGTCTATATCTATGTAGAGAAGGATTATTTTTTGTTACTTTTTTCACGAGTCAGTAAAATTGACATTTTTGTGCCATTTATAATTGTATTAATACATTTTATTCAACAGACTACGAGTCAAAATCTGTACTATTGAAGAAGGACTCAGCCAAATATGATTCTTGTGAAATAAAAATTGTCTCATATTGTAACTATTAGTTTGTAAATATACTAAATCTTTAAGATTCACATAGATGTTCCTTTATTAGATGCATCGCGTGTTAAAGAATTAATTTTCCATCATAAATTCAGTGATGAGGTTACATGTAATTAATAGAAGTACAATATTACTATATTTTATTTGGTATTTCTATGTGTTATAAATAAGTTGAGCTTATAAGATAATCACTAAGGATGTGTATTACTTTAGTGAAAATATATTATACAGATTTTCAAATAATTACTGTCTGTGGTACAAATGTAAAATGTCAAATAAAAAGTGCTAAGAGAGTTATTACATTTGTGTTTTAATTTAATTTAATAAAGATTCAAATCTTATGTTTTACACAAAAGATTCATTTCAAAACTGAAAACAAAAATGATAATTCCTATGAATGTCTGGGAGTTTCATAAGTCTCCGTTCTGGGACCACTTCATTATCATTACAATCAATACCTCAGACTATTTTTACCAACTCTGAAGTAATTTATGCAGACTAGATAACTTTTCTTTCTAAATTTAGTGACTGTACATCTCAGTTGTACAAATTGTAGCTGATACTACTTGATATAATTCTATCAACTGCTTGAAAACTGGTGGTGGTGGTGTGAACTGTAAACTATTCGACTAGGACGGTGGTGTTGTCCTGTAAACTAGCTACTTGGAGGTCACGAATTGTGGTTAGTTATGAGCGATGGTCAGTGAGTGGGTTATTCTCTGGTCTGGATTAACGTCCTCGCTATTGAATACTAAGTCCATCCGCAAATATCATCCTCATAACTAGACCAGTTCATAATTCAGAGGCAGTGGTTCGGACTCCACGTTAAACTGTAGGTTCCATAGTTGTCATTGGCTGTTGACTGTTGGGCTATTAATTACCTGTTGATGAGCAGGCCCGTCATGTGACATGGCTAATATCAGAGCTGCGCAGGGTAGGTGTATAAAAAGTACCCCTGGGAGTAAGAAAAAAATCATGGATTTCTTTAAATATATTTATTTTATTACTACAATAAACAGATGAAAAACATATTTCAAACCTGTTTTGATGTCTTTGATACTTTTTACATTTCCCAGAATGTGTTTTATATTTGTGGGTGTGATATATTTCAAAACAATGATGCAGACATAGCAGAAATCACCCATTATTAACCATTACAAAGGAATCAATTACTAAATGGCAACAAAAATCACTAGGTTCCCCTAACAGATAGAAGATCAGTTAGGGAGGACACTAAACACGCATAATTACATTGGTACCAAGTGAATAGCCGAGAAACACTGACGCTTCTGCCCCTCGTCTCGTTGTACCAACCTAATAAATAAACATAATTTACCGTGCATAGTAAATTATGCAACAGTTCTAAATTACTCGTTTTTAAATAATGTAATTTCACTTAAATGTTTTCAGATGTAAGAAACCATTATAAATGTTTAATTTATTTCTAATTTTTTAAGAAATATCAAAGTAATATATTTGATATTTCTTGTTGATCATGTCATATGACGTGGATCCTCAAGGGGGAAGAAACGTCACTTGACGAGCATACTCAAGTGGGCTCATTTGTCGTTACTCAACAGGTTAACATGTCAGTAACAAGACTATAAGATCGCGCCACAATCATCTTACACACAATCCTCATTCATACTTGGCTTAAAATACCTACCTTGTGGTAGGGTCGCCATTTCAACAATCTAATCTGTCAAGTAAATACTATATATTATCTTAAAATTGTCCAATAAAACAGAGGATTCAACAGTAAGTCTTTTGGATATCATTATTTCTTGTAAACATGATTTGTTCCTGTTACCCACATCGAACTGCTTAGTTTCATGATAGCTATATGTTGTTTTGTTTTTCATTATGTGTTGTGTTTTTGTGTATTGTGCATTTCTATGCTTTGACATTGTAAGCTACGATAATGTTGCACTTACAAGGGAAAAAATTAGCTACTCTACAAATTATCGATATTTACAGAGGTAAGTTCACTGATAGTATTTATTAATTCTGAATTAAATCAGCAAGTAAATTAAATTTGTAAGGAAAATATTCTATGGAAATTAAAAGATATTTCAGCATAACTAAGAAATTTTAGTTTTTCAAGATTTAACTCTTAATTTTAAAAAAGGATGTCATGTCCTAGGTATCTTTTCAGCATATCTATAGGTATATTGTAGGTATATTTTCAGCATATCTATAGGTATATTGTAGATATCTTGATCTTGAATATAAACTTAAGTTTATTTACTTTTACGTATTTTTTTAATTTTGATTTCATCCATTTATGGATTCAGTAATTTTCACTTTACAATGTGTGTTAGAGGGATCATAGATGAAGGAATGGTTTATGTACTGTTCTATGTGAGAGTTTTTATTTTATTTAAAAGGTTCCCATATATTTTATGTACTGGGTATCTCTAAAGATGCAATTGTAACTTTCTGAGTTTTATTCTTTTATTTTTAAATGAAATATTTTGACTATTTTACAAAGATGGATACAATAGAAAACTAAGGATTAAGACAACCTATGGTAGAAACTGATAGGTTGTGATACCCTCAATTTGTTTATAATTATTTTCCAATATTATAAATCTTATCTATTTTAGTAATTATATTATTTAATTTTAGATAGGTTTTATTACTATGCACCATCATATATTCAAAATTTTAGGAACAAAAATAATCAACACACATGCTAGAAATCTTTGTAAAAGACTACAACAGTTTCATAGTTATAAACAGCAATACAGTTAGTGACGTAAACACATCATGTTTGCATGTGAGAGAGACTTGAATATAACTTTTTCCTTTAGAAATAGCCAAAGGATTTTTGGTCATATTGTTATTATACTGTTAATGACTACAAATTTAATTTCTTTTAGCGAATTTCCCATAGGGAAGAAGCTATTACCGTAGGTCTCATGGCAAGAGTTAAGCCCGAGACCATGTTATTTTTTCTTCTTTAGGTGCCCAGAGACCAAAAACAATAGTCGTTAAAATTTTTATATATATATATATATGTATATATGTATATATATGTGTCTGTTAACACGATAACTCTTGTAAAAATGGTCCGATCGAGACCAAATTTGGTAGAGACGTGTATTCCTACTAATGCTCGGACGAGTTCGTAAACCAGACATATCGGTCAATGGGAACGGGTAGTTTGGGGGGGTTTTGTACCCCAAAATGGGGTTTTTTGGGTTTTTCACATGTAATTTTTAAAAATTTCTAATTTTATATTTCACCATTAGAATCAGCTTAAAAAACTACACAATTAAGTTCCTTAAAGTTTTTCTCTATCTCCAACGGTTACCGAGATATAAAAAAATCTAAACACAGTACGTTGTATTTTGAGGCTCCAATGTTGATGTTATGGAGGATTAGGAAAAATTAATTTTTCACTTATTACCTAATATTTTTGGATGAAACTTGATATTTAGCTTCATGTGGTTGAGATCGATACATTTGTGCTAAAAAATCATAGTTGATGTGTTTATCATGGCAGCAAACCTGCATACTCTTTTCCCATGTTAATCATATGGAGATTAGGCAAACTCCTTTATTTATGGACATATGTTGATGAAAGTTGGTATAAATGTTAAAAATAACATTTTTGATGGTATAAATGGCTACTTTCAGTGTTCCTCACAGCAGCAAACCTACTCACTCTTTCCCATTTTAATCTTATGGAGAATAGGCAAAATAACTCTCATGTTTATCGACAGAATTGACCAAACTTGTCATATCTTATTATTATTATATTATTGATTTGGAAATTCGCTGAGTACGCAGGTCTGCTGCGACGGGGGTATTATCATTATAAGGACATAAACAAAGGAAATTGCCTATTCTCCATAAGATTAACATGGGAAAGAGTATGTAGGTTTGATGCTGTGAGGAACACATATATTACGATTTTTTAGCATAAACGTATAGATCCCAACAACATGAAGTTAAATACAACCAAAACTATAGGTTAATAAGTGAAATGTTAATTTTTTCTTCTCCATAAGATGTGAATTGGAGCCCCTAAATAAAAATGTATTCTGTTTAGATTGTTTTATATCTCGGTAACCGTTGGAGGTAAAGAAAAACTTTAAGGAACTAAATTGTGTAGTTTTTAGTTAGTTTTTTTTAGCATTGGTCCGCCGATTGTATAGATCAACTCCAGCTGATTACAATTACCTTTGTTTTATCGAAATTCAGTTTGAGTCTATTGTGATCTACCCACTGGTTGGACTGAGGTAATGTCCAAATGCATTTGCTATACAGTAGCGTTACGTACAGTAGTCTCTTGTACTTTCAAGGGGCTCGCGCTGAATCGGTTGTTCTTGATGCCACTGCACATAGCCTTCAAGGTCTGGATATTCAGGCCATCGCTTGGACGGCCTAAAGTAAATTCAGTTTGTTTACAATGATCCAATGTAGAGCGGCAAAATTTAAAAATATAAATAAATTAAATGAAGTCAGGGTGTATGCGTGCGCGTAGAAAAAAATACTTTGCCCAGTTCGAGGTTAAAAGGTAAAACGTTCCAGAGTTTATCAATTCCGTAGTAGCCAAAAAAGCGCACAGTTAGAACGTTCTAGAGTGTCAGAAGGAAGTTAGTCAGAAATATCTCACACGAGAAAGAGGTCCTAATGTGCGCAGGAGCTTGACTATTCAACTCCAGGTGTATATATTCCAACAATAAAGGCATTCTCACCCGCGAGAACCAATAACTTTACCATCCTTAAGACATCATTCAATACATCAAATTTAATCCAAAACCCCTTTATTAGGTTTTATTACACCATTTTCTAGACTACGACACTTAAAATTTTATATTTAAAAAAAATACAAGTAGTATTTGTTCTTGTAAGTCGGTAATGTAGGCTGCGTATTCCTCGTACAGGTTGCATTCTTTGCCGCCAGATCGTGTGCGGGTAGCGCCGCCAGTTCAAATCTACATATACGCTTAGTGACAGCATTATACCAGTTTACGCTATATTTGTGTGTTTACATTTAGTTATTTCATTGCAAGGTATTATTTAATGATCGAATGTGCGACCTGGAAACTTAAAACTAGTTCAAACACATCCTTTTTTGCAGTTTAACTATGAAATGACGGAGTCATAGACAAATATATTTCTACGATCATAAATGGTGAAATATAAAGTAAAGACATATAGTTAAGAGGAAAATCAATAATCGTCTAATTTATCGTTTACGTTGAAAATTTAATCCACATTTTCTTCACTCACAAGATAAAAAGTAAATCGATATGCAAATCAGAGGATTCCGCAGAACAATAATATTATATCATCACAGAAACGTAAGAAAATATTAGGAAAATAACAATCAGGTGAAGTTGGAAGATTAATAATCTATAGCCTAAATCAATTTAGCATAACTTAAGCAAAACCATTGTACTCCTATGGGCTATACTTCCCAATAGAGCCCGACATAAAAACGGCGCAAGACACCCCTTTTACTTTCTCCCCTTATACATAGTATATGGAGAAAGTATTGTTTTCGTCAAAATTTTCGAATTTGAGTTGAGGGTGGATATATCCGTTTTGGGGTCCCCTGAATCCAAAAAAGTGGGTTTGGACGTGATGTCTGTCCGTCCGTGTGTCCGTGTGTGTGTGTGTGTGTGTGTGTGTGTGTGTGTGTGTGTGTGTGTGTGTGTGTGTGTGTGTGTGTCTGGATGTGTACAGTGCCACAGCCTACCCCGTTGGTCCGATTTAGATGAAATTTGGCATGTATGTATATATTCACGGTATCTCCAGGCGTTTTTTTCATTTTTTTGAATTTTTGATTTTTAAAGGTAGTTCACCCCTAAAAACCCTTAAAAAATGTGAAAAATCCAAATTTCTCAAAAACGGCTCTAACGATTTTTATTAAAATTTGACAGTTTATAGTGTACAGAGTACTAAATAATTTGACACCACCCGCATATCTGTAAAAATGACGGTTCAAAAGTTATGGGCTTTTAAATGTCAAAAAAATCAAATTTTTATATTTTAGCGAAAACAATAAAAGTAAAGTATAACTTGACTGGCACCATTAAAACCAGCTTAAAAAACTAAACAAATTAGTAATTTGAATTATTTGTCTACGACTAACGGTTCCAGAGAAAAGTTAAATTTACTGTCCACGATAAACGCAGTACGTTGTCTGAAAGTGCCCAATGTTATTCTTATGGAGAATATAAAAAAATCAATTTCTTCCTTACTTTCCAACCGTTTTCCATGAAACTTGGTATGAAGCGTAAGGTCAAATCACCGAACAAAACCAGCTCAAAAAAGCTTGGTGTTACGGGGGGGGGGTTGTCCCCCCCATACAATTTGAACAATTAAATTAACTTTGTCTCTCGTGTTTTTATTTTTAGAAATTGGATGATTATTTTTGAAACAATAAATTATTAAATGATATTTAGATTAACTTTGTAGAACATGATAGTTTTATTACAGATTGTCTTTTTTAAATTTACTTAAGGGAGAAAGTATGTGTCAGTCCACTGGTACCGTTTATTTATTGGGGATATGTGGCCGAGCGGACTAAGTAAGGCGCTAGAACTGAAACTAATTTTGTAGGGGCGTGAGTTCAAATCTCTTTACTGTCATTATTATTTATTCTTAGATATTTTCTAGTTCAGAATTTTTTCTAGTTTAGAGATCAAAATTGGGTACATAATAAAGATCTTTCAAATTTCCGGTAAGTTTGTTGGCTATCCACTTTGATGGGCTTCCTTGTCACCTTGGTCCCTCTTTGTCTCTCCTGTGAGCTTTACTGACTCCCAATTGAACCTGAACACCCAAACAGACCAGGTTTCTTGAGAAGTGATATATCTCCTTGGTCTCCAACATGGAGAAGTGCCCTGCAGGAAGGATACTTGCTTGGCTCTGTAGAATATTCTGTCCTTGGGCGTCAAATGAAAAGTCGAGAGCTCCTTGGGGTAAACCCTTTCCTCGTCGAGATGATTTAGGAGTTGTTGAGTTCGGAGTATGAATCCTGTTGTGAATTGTTGCGTGACCCTCCCGCAACACTCTTAAGAGGATCAGGATTGGTTTGGATGTTCTTTTTTCCAAAGAATATTTATTGTTTCAATAATATACAACAAATATTAAAAAATGAATACAAATTCGTACAGATGTTAAAACAATAAGGACGTGTGTTTGTGGGTTTAACATAAACTCAGATCATGATACTCAAGTAGTATTGTCTCATATGGTGGGCAGCGAACCAGTCAAATATATTTACTTAAGACAGTGAATTGTATTAGGATCACTCCTGTAACTTAAAAATGTCATCTATGTAAAACATTCTAAAATACAAAAAAACAAATTATCACTCTTATCCCTTAAAGTCCCTCCCTCACCCCAGAATCACCGAAATCAGGAGATGTAAGAACGAGACGGCAAGGGGCAGTCGATATACACCTCGTTTTGGTAGAGACGTGTATTCTTACAAATGCTTGAACGATTTCGTAAACCAGACATATCGGTCAATGGGAACGGGTAGTTTGGGGGGGTTTTGTACCCCAAAATGGGGTTTTTTGCGTTTTTCACATGTAATTTTTAAAAATTTCTAATTTTATATTTCACCATTGGAATCAGCTTAAAAAACTACACAATTAAGTTCCTTAAAGTTTTTCTCTATCTTCAACGGTTACCGAGATATTAAAAAATCTAAACACAGTACGTTGTATTTTGAGGCTCCAATGTTAATCTTATGGAGGATTAGGAAAAATTAATTTTTCACTTATAATCTAATATTTTTGGATGAAACTTGATATTTAGCTTCTTGTGGTTAAGATCCATACATTTGTGCTAAAAAATCTTAGTTTATGTGTTTATCATGGCAGCAAACCTGCATACTCTTTTCCCATGTTAATCATATGGAGATTAGGCAAACTCCTTTATTTATGGACAGATGTTGATGAAAGTTGGTATAAATGTTAAAAATAAAATGTTTGATGGTATAAATGGCTACTTTCAGTGTTCCTCACAGCAGCAAACCTACTCACTCTCCCATTTTAATCTTATGGAGAATAGGCAAAAATGTTCATGTTTATTGACAGATTTTGACCAAACTTGTCATATATTATTATTATTATTATATTATTGATTTGGAAATTCGCTGAGTGCGCAGGTCTGCTGCGACGGGTATTTTAATTTACACTAATAACCATATTGGTAGGATTTTGTAAATTAAAAATTCCATATATGCATATAAATTTTCTGGATGTTTCATACTTGTATGTTTGTTACTCACGTCAATGTAAATTAATGTAAGGAATAAAGAATTTCATTTCAACATAGTGTATATAAGTTTATCAATAGGTTCTGTCACAGGTTGTATAATGAATCAGTAGGCAGTTCACCGGTAATTGCAAAGAGGTCATTGTCAGTGATTATGGGCGCAGTGAATGGTTCAGACAGGACCAATGAATATTTATGCAGGAATAGAGTATTTAGTTGTTGCCACAGAGATGGCATGAGTGGGTCAAAGCAGCGGCGACCACGTGCCAGGAAAGACTCACATTATGTCCTATTGTGGTCTAATGAGGAGGAAGTGAGGTCGCAGGTTACTTGCTTGTGAGTTTGTGTTTGGCGTCCAATGTTCAACGTAAGTCCTCTCTTCTACTTCTCTCATATAAGAATAGAAATGTTATCCAGCTAGTAAATATTTAATTCAAATACATTGGCATATCATGTTACTAACTAATAAAATTTTAAATATTTATTAGTCCATATTCCATATAAAAATTCTTCCATAGAATAACAAGATTAGTTACAAATAAATTTGTTTGATATAGATCTAAAACCGTTGTCACTAAGTAGTCTGATCTAATGATAACTTAACTAATATAATGGTCTAATATAATGGTAACTTGTTATATAATCTACTGCTAAAAGTCATTGGCCTTTTACTAGTATTTTCATATTTAAATTTAGGTAGTGCAATATCCCTTCTATAATTCATATGTCCCAAATTAACTTTATCTTGTTTTGCAACAATGTAAGAATTCTGAAAATTTTAAAGGGTTCTGTGCAACCTATTTATATCAGCAAAATTACTCTTATAACAAATTTTTGTGTAATCGTAACTGTTCATTTTTACTCCCTCTGCTTTTTGTTTTGTTGTAAAAAACATTTTTTTCTATCTGATTGAACTTTAATTATGACTGTTCAGTGATTATGTTTTGCTGTTTTTTACTTGACGAGACGAATGTACTTTTGTTGTAGTTCTTTGGAATTCCTTTACTAACACCTACCACATGTTATTTCAAACTATAAATTCATTATAATCTGAGGAAAAACTTTTACTAACAATTAAGATTAAAATTTACTGCAAAATAGCTTTTTATTTGTCTGATCTTTTATAATAGTACAAATAGTAATTAATATAAATAAATGTCAGTCAAGTGCCTTGATTGATGTTTTAAAGTACCTGTACCCAACACATTGATATGTTTTGAAACCATTTGCTATTTGAATAGGAAGAATTTTACAAAAATCACACGTTACATTAATGTTGGGAAGGGGTTCATAATGGCCTGGATAGTCTGTGGACAGTCACGCCATTATGACCACAAGAAGACTGAAGAAGAATCAGACTGTCTACTTCATGAATTCAAATGACTTGGTTAATGTATTAACTGTGCGTAACCAAAATTAGTCAATGAAAAGAAGCTGAATGTTAAAATGTTGCAACTCTGTGGCCATGAATTACTTGGTTTAGCATTTCTTTGTTTTGTTAAGATTTCATCAAAGCTGCAATACTGGATTTTACTCTCATAGTAACAATTTTAAATTGAATTCTCTATTACCCCGCACTCAATGATAATAATAGTTGTAAATATGTTGTAAGTATGTAATAATAGTAATAATAATATCAATAAATAAGGATCTATACCTATTTTATTCTAACTTAAAAACAAAACACTAAATAATCATAAATCTTTGCTGTGAAATCTTAAGCTGAATTTGTGAATGTCAAATCCTTCCTATGTGGGGGTCTATTATGTTTGATTGTCTAAAATCTCATTCAACACGTTCGCGACGTAGTGCGCCCGATCGGATACATGGGTGCTTCTTTAAATGGCAGCAGTGTATCCGATGGGCTACACTCGGTACATTCCTAAGCGTGCGGTGAGCCCGACTGGGTACACTCGCTGTGTTTTCTAATGCTGTTGATGACCAACATGGTCACACTAAATACAGCTGAAATGTGTTTCCACTTCTAGAAGACCTTTAGTGAGTGTGTACCCGATCGGGTACACGTTCACATTCATTTGAGGCATAATTAAGAAAAAATACACAATTATTGGTTACACTTAAAAAAATATACAAAAATATATTAAAAAATAATTTTGGCCCAAAACAGTGATAACAACATACTTTTTTCATCAAAAAAAAAGGAAATTAAAAAAAACACTAAGTACAAATTTTGGTAATTTTTTATATATATTGGCTCCGCCTAGTAAAGAAGTCGGCATCTTCACTTTCGCCGTGAACGTGTTAAGCTCTAAAACATTGACCAAGTACACTCCACAGTGCCCTTGAGAAGGACTTGTGGGACTTGAGCAAGCTGAATCCTGTAGAGCCTGGAATCACTGAAACCACTGGTGTGGTGTGGGAACGGCGTGGTGTGGCGATCCCACACTAGTTTTCACAGTGAAAAATTGTATTGATTAATACTGGTATATACTGATTTGAAACGGATTTAAATAATCTTGCTCGCTATTTAGACTATGCACAGGACATTGTAAACTGCGATTCGGGAGTTTACCGAGCTGACAGCAATGGCGCGGCAGCCGGTCGGTAGTTTGGCGCTATAACTTGACAAAAATAATAATTGAGCATTCCCACACTGAAAAATTTGGGAACTGTACAGTACCCACAGCTCACAGGTGTAGGAGATAAACTCATTAACAGGCCTATGTTAATTTTGCAGAAGGGTAGTAATATGTGTCGGTATCCAAAAGTGAGTATTTGTGTGTTTTCCAAAAAAAATCTTTTTCAAAAGCCCCAACAAATCGAAATCACTCCGAAATAGCTTGAATGTTTCAAACTTCAACTTCTAAACCTTATAGGAGAATCTTTGTACTCCCCTGCATGTTCTATTTCAATATCAATAAGATGAAGATAAATGCATGCTTTATGAAGAATAAAGTTTAAAATAGTATGTATAAATAATCCATTTCTTTTCACCACCACATGTTCACTTTTTGTAAAAGGCAAGCATTGGAAAGTTTAACACTTGAACCAAAACTTTGGAATACACTATTACGAATCGAAGTAAAAAATGTAATGTCTTCAAAATTTAAAAGTGAAATACTGTACTCTGTACTAATCAGATTTAAGAAATCCTAAATAAAAATGGAGGATTGTACATACTTAAAATTGCAGAGTTAAAATTTATTACCATATCAAAGTCACTTTATTCCTCTAATTAAGTTTACAATGAAGACAGACATCTGTATAGGAGTTATTTCCCCGCATAGACTATAAATTGTGTGCAAGGAAAGAGTTCAATCATCAGCAGACAGAATATACACTAAAGTTGAAGAGCACAAAAAAAACAATAACATTGAACAGTACAACATCAAATTAGTTTAACTTAAAGCTTAAAGGTAAAAATATGAATATTTACGAAACATATTAATATTAATTTATCTGTATGTATTTATCAGCTTCAATATTCAGAGAGCCCTCTGATATCTCTTTGGGCCCATGAATCTTAATCATTTAGGCAGTGTCAGGAGCCCGTACTAGCCACTCTGCAGCCATCCGGCCAATCTGAAATATCCATTCTTTATCCTTCTTGTAAATTACTCCTTCGTCATGACACACATGAGCCGGAAGAAAAGGATTGTAATTAACTGCACTGATAGTTGATCTAGGAAAATTAAAGCCAAAATTTAGTCTGTGTCTGGTCTAATATTGATGCTGTAAGTGCGTAGTTAAAAATTAATTTAATTACAAATTAATTTTTATGAAAATTTGTCTTAGATTAAACACCAGATATTCAGAAAAATAGAGATTATGTTGGGTATATGGAAGGTTTTCTGAATATTATTTCTATAAGTGCCCTTTGAGCAACAAACAGTGGCTCAAGGGCATTGGATAAGACCCTGACCCATGCTAGGACTCCGTATTTGAGAACCGAATGTACGTAAGCAAAGTAAATCTGCAGTGCCACACGGCCAGCATCCTGCCCAACTGGGAGAATGCATAAAAGAATCTTCTCAGGCTTTGTCTAAAGATTTTTTTATCTAAAAAAACACCTAATGCTCAACATCTCCAATTACATTATAGCTACAGGAACCAAGACAACAGACACCACAGGAGTACAGAACTAGATTTAAAGGGCTGGGATCATCTTCACATTTGAACAATATAGTTAGTCACAAGTAATAACTAATGTGTACCGCTATGAAGTGGCAAGTCACAAGTTGGAAAATATATTCTATATATATATATATATTTATATTTCCTGAAAAGATCTTTTATGTTTAATCTTTTTATTTATTAAATTAAACCATAGCTACAGGCTAAAGCCCAGAACTGCCATTTTTACAAAAAATAATGAATTATAATTAAATAAAAATATTTTAAGCAATACAGGGGTAAATTACATCAGGAATCCCTGTATTTACAGGTTACTTAATGGTTTAAAATGTGAAAACATTCAGTTCACAAAAAAAGCACAATATAATAGGATCAACTCTATTAGAACAAATATTTCCTCCATACCCCAGTTCAAGTGTAAACAAAATAAAGTTTAAAGGAACTCTGACCTTCATTCTTAATAAGCAGTCATTTTTAAAGCGAAAGTAACATTTTCCCTTTTTAAGATTATGGTACTTCTTTGCCAGTTCTAATCATTCTAGATTAATTTATGTCATTTGAACTTAGTATTTGTATTACATCACTGTAAAACTCAATTTTTATACTTACTTTACCAATGTTTGAATTATCATGAAAAATACTTTGAAATTTGTACCACTAATGGGAGTTTTGTGATGTTTCAAGGCCTCTTTCAATACTTAGTAACTCTAGGATTCAGGAAAATGAAATGAGGTATGATGTAATTTTATTCTTTTTATCTTGTAGAGTAAAATTAATTTGTTCAAAGTCATATTTTACACCTTATCAATAATTATGTGAATGGTTCTAAATCCTAAGCGAAGTCCCTGATGGATTGTTTGTAAAATAATTTTTGGTGTTTAAAGTTAATCTGAATCAAACAGTTAGCTACTTTTATAAACTATGAATGAATGAATGAATGAGTAATTCATTTCCGAAAATGAGAAACACTTTTTAAATTCAATGAAATAGATACAAGGAAATTTTTCCCCACAAAAACCTGTGTGTTGGAAATGAATAATCAGCCACTCAACACTAGCAGAATATCATTATGCTATAGATTGTACATAAACTGATAGCTATAAACCTTACAAACACATAAAGACTATAAAGTGTTTTCTGTAAAAATAAATAAAATAATAGGTTGCCATTTCAATAACCTAATCTAATTTAGTTCTTGATTGTAACCTAGTGGCTTGTTTTGACCGTAGTAAATTAATGAATACTTTGCCAGTGCAAAATTTAAAGAACACTTAGTTTACCAACATACTATTATAAATAACAAAATGTGACTTTTGAAGGAAAACAAGCACAGTTTCAACCCTAGAGTTCTAATGTTTTCTGTCGAATTTTCTAAAATACTGTATATAAATTTATTTTATTTTAAGAGTACATTTTTGTGAACAGCTTTAATTCATCTCATTGTCTCAGAGTCAACTGAGTCTGTTTTCTCCCACATAACTCACCCTCTTCTTCTTATCTCACCCAATTATCGAACACGTACCTGTGGTATGACAATAATGGTGCCTTACTAGAGTGCTTACTTTTCTTCTTGTATTTTGCACAATAAAGCTCACCCATAGGAGATCTTCCTCCGGGTTGGGATAACATCCTAGACTTCTAACAACAACCTTGTTACTGTGTATTAACTAATACTTATGGTTTGAATGATCATTTCATAATCGTTAAAGGGTTGCTGTTCTGGGAAGGGATAGAAAGTCTTCTGACACAATAACACTAATATCATCTTTCACAGATGGTTCCAGGAAGTGTAAATGAAAAGCAGGGAGTCCCAACAATTCCCCAGTTCTACAATGGAAGAAATATATTTATTACTGGAGCTACAGGATTCATGGGCAAAGTACTTCTCAGCAAGTTGTTGCGTTCTTGTCCCGATATTGGCAAGATATATGTTTTAATTAGATCTAACAAAGGAAAGAGTGCCTCAAAAAGACTCAAAGAAATGTTGGCTTTACCAGGAGTGAGTATATTGTCAAATTTTCCTTTAACTCTTTAAGGAGTAACGATGTTTTAAAACGTCATTATTTGAGAGCTGTTAAGGAGTAAGGTAATTATTATTTTTATTTTCACTAAATTACATTGCAGTATGGAGTGAAAATAGTTAGAAACTTCTTTTAGGTTCAAAATGCCCTAAAATAAACATTTTGGAACTTTTTCAATCAATTTTTCAATTTTCAAATCTCCTATCAAAGTAACTAAAGAAAGCACCGAGTGATGTTTAGCTAACGAATAAGATACAGGCACCAATAATAGGGGAGTGTAGAACGCTTTTACTTTTATAACCTGCTGAACCTTCAGTGCTAATAAAAGACGTTTTAAAACATCAATACTATTTTGCCACAAAATACGTTACTCTTTAAAGGGTTAACCCGCGGATGGTCGAGAGAAGAGCGCAGCGTTCTCTTTTCACTTTATGTTTCTACAAAGCGTGGAGTTTGTAATATATTAGCCTGAAACTCGGAGTAAATGTTGTTTGGGGTGTCAGTAGTGGGGGGAATATGGTGGCGGAGGTTAAGTGACCTTCAGTCTGTCTCGCACTTTGGTTTCATGAAGAGTTACAGTGAAGTAAGTACAACTAATTCAATTATGTGTTTCGTATATTTATTTTCGTTATAATACACTGAGCATTAGCAAAATGACTTTTTAATAGAGTCCTATGTTTTAAATAAGTAATTAAAAATAGTTAAATTAATTTATAAAACAGTTTATGGTTTGAGAGTGATTTTTTTATTGTGGAATTAGTTATTTTAGTTTTGCATATACTCGTAATTAAAGGTTATTAAAATAGTTAAAAGTGGCATGATATAATTTGTTTAAAAATCGTGAAATATAAACTTCTAACAAGATGTTTGAAAGATGTGCGTGGTACTCACCCCTAGACCATCCGCGTAACACTGAATTAGCTAGAAGTGCCTCTGTTTTATCGTGGGGCTTTTTTAGAACTCAAACTACCTGGTCAATTGTTTGAAATCCTGTAGTTGGTATTCATAGAGTAAATTCATCTTAACTGATTTTAATAAATGATTAAGAGTCTAAAGTAGTAACCAAACAATTATTTTAAACGTATCACAAAGGGGTGGGAATGTATGGAGTCCTTGGAAGCACCCCACAAAAACCTAATATACTCCTGAAGAATTTGCAATACTTCAAGATTTTCTATCAAAAAGTCTAACCACTTTATTTAAATTATTGTTAATTAACGATTATAATTAGCAACTATTGTACAATATGTTTATTTGAAAAGAAAATGCATTTAAACCGCTTAAAAGAAACAGGTAGAAGATGAAAAACAAATCATGTAGGTTTGGTTATCAAATTTATTTAAACGGACCCATTCTAAATTGGTTGAAGGTTCGACATTAAAGCAAATTACAATCGATAACTAAACTGAGTGAAGTTAAAAATTGGTTTGATTTATGATTGAACCATGAAAGATAAAGACACATATTGTGATGTCATGAAATTCCCGATATTATGTTTCCAAATTACGTTTGTCTATTCCACTCCGTGTGCCAGTACACTCTAAATATATGACATGAAATATACTTACACAGATAGAGATGAGGTATTTTCATTCAATATATTGTAGTTTTACAGGGTGTTTTTGTTGTTGTGTGATTTTTAATAGAGAATAAAACAATGAAAAATAACTTATATTGGTATAAAAATGCATTTATTTAAACCACATTGTTATGTCATTATTGTTTGAAAATGATTTCTGGCATACAAGCTCCCCAGTGTTCCCGTAGAAAGTTCAATGTGCAAGTCCAATTTTCGACCACCATTTCCAGCAACTTGGGACGTAATCCGTGAATAACCCGGTGAATCCACCTCAAAGTCATTTAGACTCTGAGTTGTGTCAGCATAGACTTGTGATTTGACATATGCCTACAGAATGTAGCCTGTTGGCGAAATATCACACGACCATGGAGGTCAGTTAATGTTACCTTTATAGGAGATGACCTGATCACCAAACATTTCTCTCAAGAGATCGATTGTGTCATCTGCTGTGTGACACGTTGCACCACCTAATCATTTGTTGAAACCAAATCTCATTTAATTTACATTCCATGTTGTCTAAGTGATGAACAAAAAGTCTCTTAGTATTTCCCGATATATATTATCGGATATATTATTTATTTATATATATATATTATATTATTATATATTATTTAGATATATATATATTATTATTTCCCGTATAAGCCATTTACCGTCCTAGTCAGGCCAACATCGTCTTTGAAAAAAATAGAAGCCAATTGGCACACCAAAAGATAGGTTTTTGTGGATGAAGGGGCACTGTGACTAATGCCGTTGGGTTTTCATCGCTCGTATTGGACAGATCTGTTAGTAGACATAGCCGCAGAACCAGAAATAAGCCATATCACTGAAAAAAATCCTGTGTAAATTATTTACAAAATAAATGTGCACAATTCTTAAACATTCCTCTTTTGAAAGTCTATTCATGGTTACGAAGTAATCATAATTAGCATCAAACAATACAAATATCAAAATGTCATAAGACGATAAACAAAAGTCAGCTGCACGATTTAAATTTTATTGTTTTGTGTAGCATTACTACCAACTTAAAATCATGAAAATATTGAGAGTTTCTTTTATGACTCTCACACCTGATCCCTATGTTTCTGTCAAACATAAATACCCTCAAGATAAGCAGAATAACTCCACGTACAGCGAGACGTGATTAAATCTAGCTAGTAGTTTTGTTGCAGTTTAATAGTTTAGTCTTGGCTATATATTGGGGCATTCAGTTTATGTTTATTCGTTACAAATTTATCTCTTTTAGCTACTTCTCTATTTTTAACTTTCATAATGCATGATTGGTTCAAATGTTTCACATTTAATATATTTTTGATCTATTTTATCGTATCTCAATTTATGGTGTGAATAATATTTTTTCTATATGAATAGAGAAAACAAAAAGTATTGAGTAGTCAATTAAATAAATGGGTGAAATTAGAGAAATCCTGTGGTATTACAGGTATTTGAATCAGTGAGGGCAGACCCAGAGTTCAGAGAAGACAAGATAGTGGTGGTGGAAGGAGACATAACAGCTCTGAGCCTAGGGCTCAGTGACACAGACCGTGCAACCATCGTGCAAAACGTGTCCATTGTGTTCCACGTGGCTGCCTCAGTTCGCTTCAACGAGCCTCTGGCTGATGCCATTCTGATGAACACCCGTGCCACTCGGGAAATCGTTAACTTGTGCCTTGAAATGAAACAACTTGTGGTAAGCTTAAGTTAATTAAATTGTAGATTACAATCCAATCACACTTTTATCTTTGTTTATAATTAACAAAGGTGCATGTCATTAAATTTGTCACATTCTCATAAATTTTCTTTAACATAAGTTCTGAGTTACATTGGCATCTTCAAACAGAACTATTAAATCTGAATTTCAGCATATGACTCATGGTTTCTGTAATCATAGTCTTGGATGACATCCGATATAATACTGTAAGTGGTCTTTTGTAATCATAACTTCAAAACATAACGTTTCTCCCTTTCAGCGCATATATATGTCCACCACCTCAGAGCTTATCCAAACTAGGTTAACATTAATTTATGCCATTAGGCCTTGTTACATGTGTCTACCACTTATTCCAACTGTGAGAGAAGGACGGTTGATGAAGTTGTTTATCCCAGCCCAATGGACTGGCGTGATGCCATTCGAATAGCTGAAAACATCGACCGACCCATGGTTAATACTTTGGCTGCCAAGTAAGAGATTCATAGATCATTTCACTTAATCCTTGTTCTGGGGAAAATTATGAACACTCATTTTACCAAGGTCATCCAGGCATGACAAATCTGGATAGTTTTGTCAAACTCTACAAATAAAGTAGATGAACCCAAAAATATGACATCATTGTATCACAAACTTTTCATTAGAATACAATATAAAATAAGCAATTGTAAGTATACAATTGTAATTGTATGCTCTGATAAATTTTTTTACTTTTCAGTCATTTTGAATATTTTCCTAAATATCAGTCCACGATTTAATAATTAGTTACTGGCAAAATGTAAAAGATGAGAAAGATACATCACTGTATACTTTGATTTAACCCTTCATGTACGGATCACTCATAACATCTCTCCCAGTCTTTCCCTAATTGATACTTGGCTAAATAAAATGCAATGTCACAATAAAACTCAACTCCTTAATGTGCTACACTGACAGAGGAGCGAGTCTGATGGTAGATATTCATTACAATATAATTAGCGTGATCTAAATTTTAGCGTTTTCTAACACCCTTTCATAAGAGTTAAGAATTTGCAATGTATAACTAAAGTTGGTGTAACAATACCAAAAAATTCAATTGAAACATAATATTTTACGATTTTCATCTTAAGTAGCATCATCATGTAATGTTTTAAGACTTTTATCTAAATGTTTTTAATAAGCTTATATGTTTCCAGATGTATTGGAGAAAAACCCAATACTTACACATTCTCGAAGTGTCTGGCTGAGCACATAGTTTGGGATCATAGACATCTATTGCCAATTATTATTTTCCGTCCATCTATTGGTGAGAATATAAGCAGCATGTATATTATGGTTAGGATTGTATTAATTGTATTGTATATAAGCCCAAGTCTGTTCTCTGACTGGTTTTGCCAGTTCAGGGATCAACATTGGGTATATGAAAAAGAGCTATCATGAAGCTGGTAATTTCTTTACTATAAAGTGTGAAGGGCTTCCCTTTTACCTTTGCTCCTTATTATCTCTCATGGGGCTTGACTTCCGGTAAAACGAAAACACCCAATCTGACTGCATTCTTGGGGAGGGATATAACTTCTTAATGCCCACCTGTGAGAGACTTGATGCTTGGGCTCTGGGGTTGTGCTGAGTGAGAAGCTGACTGCCCTATAGCTTCCTGGGATAGATCCTTGCCTTGCCTGGTTGGCCTGTGGTTAGCATAATTTCTTTTTGAGGTTTTCTATGGTCCGAGCCTGGATATAGATCGGATCCAGGACTTGACTCTTCCAAGATTTGAAGACTATACATGTACGACAATTCCTATCCTTAAGAACCCCTTCTTTCCTGTGGCTGTACAATTTTCACAGACATACCTAGACAAGATTCCTGGGTTTCCTAATCCTCTAATACCTAATGTCTAAAATTATATTTCATTAGAGTAATATCAACAAAACCAATTAGACACATTTATAAACTATTACATTATTCTTGACATGTATAGTCATACTCTGATATATATTCAAGTATATTTTATTCATATGAACAATTGTATTTGTTAAACGTTTCTGATACAGGTTTTTTGCATACTGTGTTAGATTTATGATATTAAAAATTATTCTGATAGTTCAGATGCTCCATGTAAAGTATTCTACTGTCAAGAATGATTCTTGAGCAGCCATCATTTAAATCTGTGTCTGAATTGTTTCTTTTCAATTTTCTTCAGAACTTCTGGTAACAAATTCCACCAATTAATTCCTATTTAGCTCGGTATATTCTCAATTGTTGAGGACAACACAGGAAAGAAATGTCTAAGGTGTGTCTGATTATGGGGGTTTACTATATCTGAATGCTTGACATGGCACTTAGATGTCACGAGCAAAGAGATCATCCTCATCAAACCCTTTACCTTGGAATTAGTCAAACACTATTATGACCAACATATTGGGATCCTATTGGATTGTCAAGTGACTCTTAAAGCACTTGACTCCTATGAGATCATTTAGAACATTAAGTGGAGGTGCTTCAAAGCCCTCTACAAGCATGTAACTCAAAACATCAAGCTTCTCAAGTAGGGGGAAATGAAGGAACAGAGAGCAAATGAAAATATGCCATTCTATACTGTGACACTAGCAGGGCAACTATACACATGACAATCAACAATAGGGTCAGGGAACAGCAGCTTTTGCCTTCATTGGCAAAAGATCCCCGGACAAGAATCTACTTCCTGAATCATCTGTTCTCTTGGTTCTTCTTCTGGCGCTGTGCGTGTCTGGCGAGTTTTCGGCTGAGACATACAGTCGTAGCGAAATTAAAAGTACTTTACGTGAAAGTGTCTTGTGAATTAGTGTTAGGCGAGAGATCCGCTCTTTGGGTGAGTTTCGCCGATTTAATTATTTAGATATTAATTATTAAGATATTAAAATGGTTACCTTTACTGACTGGTAAGGATCTGCCCGTGGTTGATCTTAAAGGAGTTTGAGAAGTTTTTGTTAAGGCCAACTCGTGCAGTAATTAAGTACTGCAATTTTAATAATAAGTATTTGTTAAATATCTTTTTATTGAATATTTATCCGCATATTATAATTACTTGTAGCCACAAGTTCTGGTAAGATTCGCAAGTACGGTCAGGTACTAACACGCCCGCGTGGATTGTCGAAATATACCCAGTGAGGATAATTATTTATTAATTTGATTTAAAGAAATATATCTTGGTGATTACTAGTGAGACTAGATATTTCTAAATTAATTAATTCATTCATCAGATTGGTGATCAGCCTGGGTACGTCCTGTTGACAGGCCTCTACAGACATTCCTGTATGGGCACGATCCGTCCTGCATTTTTTTTATGTGTTTCCCACGGTTAAACCAATTTTACAAAATGAGTTGCTTACAATATGGTAGCCTAAGATTTTATACCTTAAATTAGTTCTTATACTATCATCAATTTAATAAATACAGCAATAATGTGTAAGGATCCTAAAGACTATAAAAATATAATATAAAAAATAAGATAATGATAAGAACAATAAATAAATCAAAACTTCAACAAAAACAAGTAAAATATGTAGACAATAACAAATTCATAAACAGCATAAGGCGATAACATGAATTAATATGTAAACATAAATATGTAATATAAACAATAAATAACAAACAACAAAATAAATATATAACAATTAAATAACAATAAATATGTAAACATAACAACAATAAAGATCTGTGAATAAGTGTTCTTAGTAGGAGTATATGTGTGTGTAGGGGCAAGGTGAGGAGGCCATGCCCTCACAGACACTGTTGTAGCCCTTTAACGCAGCTACCAAAGAAACACTCACTATATAATGAAATGAAATTTTTACGGGAGGAAACCATGCCCCCTAAAAACAACAACAACAATTGTGGCTCTTTAACGCAACCACCAAGCACCACATCACCGAAACTCCCTCGCCAACCGAGCCTGGACCACTTCATGCTCGAGGATGACTAAATTCTGCATCACTTTTATCCAATGACTGGAGCAGGCGCTTAAAAGTTCCCAAGGAGTCCGAGAAAAAATCAACCAGATGGCAGACCTCATTTCCAGCTCTCAGCATTCTGGGAATAGGGCTGTGGTGGAGGTAGTTTGTGCCACTAAGCCTTAACTCAAAAAGGTATTGCGCCCTGGTGGGTGTGGGGAACCTGAAGTTGACCAGTTGAAGTAATTTATCACAATCAATATCTCCATTGATCAGCTTGTAAAGAAACATCAGATCAGCAACAAGACGTCTAGAGGTCAGAGGCAGCAGATTGAAGTAGGTTTCGATTTCGGCAATAGAAACATCTCTGTAGGCATAGCCATTCTTCACTCCCAGTATTCTTATGAACCTTCTCTGTACAGACTGAAGTTTATCAGTTTGTCCCAGCTGATGTGGAGACCACACAGGGGAAGCATATTCCAGAATCGGTCGAACCAATGACTTGAATAATAGTGCCATTGTTCGAGTGTTGAGGCCAAATTTCCCCAGTCTAAAGACCAAGCCCATAATCCTTGATGCTCTTAAGCAAACACCATCAATATGGGTACTGAAGTTCAGTGAGGAATCCATGACCACTCCGAGATCCGTTACAGTATCACACCTCCCAATCAGATCTCCCCCAAAGTACAGGTCCACAATAATAGGAAACTTCATATGACTAAATGTAACATGCTTAGACTTAGAAGGATTAATCTCCATTAGGTTTGAGTCACACCATTGAGATAGTTGGTAGAGCGAGTCCTGCAGCAAGCGAAAGTCATCTTCTGTCCTTATTTTTTGGTAAAGCTTAATATCATCAGCAAACAATGAAAAACCAACACTCAAATTTTTGCCAATGTCGTTGATGAACAGCACAAATAAGAGTGGCCCCAAAAGTGAACCTTGTGGTACACCCGACGTGGCCGTGCATTATGGGCTAACAAACGGTCATTTTCAGGTTAATATTACCCCAGATCTGGCCATGATGAGGCAGCTCTGATTTTGGATTAAAATTTTTTTTAATTATTTGCCCAAGTCAGACCCAAATTTATAGCGGATTTACTGCAGCCTCTGTAACTGCTAAGAACATACTCTGGGTAATCCCTGCCATTGTAGGTTGAGCCGTCAGTGGAATAATTTATGCTTATCCCGATATTTTACTACAGGGGGGAAAATATGTCATGAATTGATATCTCACCTGAGTAATAGCGTCATACGATATTCCATTTTGTATTTAATCTTATACTTATTCAACCCTACACAGTATATTTCAACAAAGCTGAGAGTTTTCAACATTTAAGCAGACTATCTTTTATTACAGTAATGGCTTCATCTCCTTCACTTTTTTAGGGATCAAATATTTTAAATACTATCAACTGAGACTTCACTGTTGTTGTAATCCTGTAAGAGGTAATTTAAAATAGTTTTGTAATAATTGATGTCTGGTCGTGTAACAGTTGTGTCTACTTGGAAGGATCCAGTGCCCGGGTGGCTGGACAACCTCAATGGACCTGTGGGTGTGATGATGGGTGCAGGTCTCGGGGTGGTTCGGGTGAGCATGTGCGACAATAACGTCGTCCCAGACTACATGCCAGTCGATATTGCCATTAGAGCCATAATTGTAGCTGCCTACCAAAAAGGAATATCAAGGTAATTATTTAGAATTTCTTGATCACCATGATTTTGATTTTATCACTGTCACAGAAACTAATTTATATTTGACCATGATCTTGGGCAAACTAAATGGGGAACAATAGTAATAATAGTTTATTTCATAAACAATACAGTCATGACTTTGCTAAGTTTGAAAAACTTGTTGCCAAGGTCCATATTTGTAACTGAAAACACTTACATGCAAATACAAACTAAATATTATTTGTCACTAAACAAATAACCTATATCATTTAATAAGAATAGTTTTAGCATAAAAAATACTTTGTCTTGAATTTAGTTGTCAAAAATCTGTTGAAGGCATTCTTCCCAGGTGTAAAATGGATGATGTGTTAGCCGTATGTGCAAAGCTAGTCTTAGGTCTTTTTTTCTTATTAGTGAAAGCTGGAGAGATTTAGAGACTGCATTTCCTCAAAACAGCAAGATCACTTTTAGTAAAATTGTCTTAATTCGTGCATAGCTTTAAAAAAGTAAAAAGTTTAAATACCTAAGGACCATCATACACAAAGATAAAGAAAGAATAAATTTAATATCAGAAGCAAATAAATATAAGTATCCTTACAATAAACTATAATAGAAATTAAAATATCACAAAACTAATAAAATATTTTTTTTAGTCGACTTGGTTGACTGTAATTCAACCAATTAAAAATGGGTTCAAGAAATACATGTCCATTGTATTATATATACCTAATTTTGGGGAAAATTTTGTTTTTAATAATTGAAAATGGAGGATGTGACAAAAATGGAGATAAGGAATATATAAAAAACAAAGATGTAAGAGCAGAAAGAATAAGATGGGTTAGACAGGTCAAAATTATAGCTTCAGGAAGCCAAAGGGAAGAAAAACCGATTGATAGACCAACAAGAAGATGGTAGAATAGTACCAGTGGATACTTGATTGAATGGGTAAAAGAGATGAAGAGGTAGAATACAAGGAAGGCGAGATAAGAATTGTTGGTAAGAAAAGTGTCAGTTACTCATTTTGGCTAGTATGCTGGTATTGTCTGATTCTATACTTGTGGAACCATTAGAGACTGAACATTTTGATAGTTTCCAGGAGCCAGAGGAGTTTATATTCAACTGTGCATCAACATCATCTTCCATATCCAACAAGGAGCTGATAGATCTCGGAAAGACATTAGGGATGGAAGTTCCCCTGACAGGTGCTCTGTGGGCCTACTCTGACGATGTCACTACCAGCAAAACATACTTCACTGTCAAATCATGGTTCGCTCACTTGCTACCAGCCATTGTGGTGGACTCAATCCTTCGTATGATCGGAAAAGAACCCAGGTTGGCCATGTCGGATAACCTAAACGAGAGTTTAAAATGAACTGATCTTTTAATTTCTAATTTTATTCAAAAGTATTAAGTCATTTTTCCATAAACACATTTCTGCAGTAACTCAAGCAGTGAGTGGATGACTGCGGAGGAAATTAATTACAAATGGTAGCACAATTTAATAATGTTTGAAGAATCTTTATTTTCTACAGTACATGAATGAGAATATAGTTAACCTAAAATAGTTTTGGTACTCCCGATGTAAAAGTTGATCTTTCCTTTACTACTAAACGAAGGAGAACAATTTTAGTAAAAAATATTAGGTACTGTATTAATATTTTATAGGAAATAGATATCTTAAATTGAGTTTCATTGATTTTCAAAACATTTTGCTCTCAAATCCATATCTCTAAATTCATTGATGTGGATCTACAATGGGAGTATCACTTTTGTTCTTCTTTCTCTTCTTCACAATAAACCACAAGGTTGATTTGGACCCACAAGGAAATTTTACCATAGGTTGCATAAGATCCTATAATTCTTCAAGTCCCTCAAAAAAACAATAACAACATAATTGTTGCAAGGCATGGCATTTCACGTAATTTTTAAAACCATTTATTAGTATCGCCAATGTGTAGAGAAACTGGTCAAGATTCAATCGTTGTAGTGTTATTTTGTATCAGAAATTCTTGTACTCAGTGGACACTAGTGATACTAGTGTTAAAAAATAAGCTCCACAAAAACTGTAACTGACACATTCCAAAAAGGTTTTATCACATAAACCAGAGTCCCGGTAATCCGAACCTCCGGCTAATCCAACCTACCAGAAAAAAGGTTAAGTTTAAATTAAAAACGAAGCAATGTAATTTGAATTATAAAACTTTAATCTACATCACGCTATCATTAATTATACAGTACTTCCTGAACAATGTTAATTTAACACAATTACTTACTTTTTGGAGCATAAGAATTCAGTTATCTTTTTTTAACGTAACAAAGAAATCCTCTTAGCCAATGCAAAGTTTCGCTGTTGTCTCACAAATATATAGATGTAGCAGTACACTGTTGATTGAGATAGAGTAGGGTGATGTCCACCTACACTCAAAGCACATTACAATAAACTCGATTCTCAGAGGATGATTCTCTTTATCATTGCTTTTCGAGGAACTACTTTTCGAACATTTGAGTTCACATCCAGCAATGACTGCGTAAAAAGTAGGCCTACAGACAGCAGTGTTTTATCATTGTTCGTTTTCATGTGTCAATTTGTGTGTCGTTTTTTATATTTCTAATGACGAGTCCATAATGAACTATGGAACATCCAAGCAGGAACACTTGATGCGGTTCAGGCAAAAACTGTAGTGGACAAACCTATATGTGGACTATGATAATACTTTAAGTTAATTGGGCTAAATACACAGTTCGGAGATAAAATAATGGATTTTATTAGCAATGTTAATGCAATTTTAAACTGCATTTCCGGATAATCCGAACAACTTGGTAATCTGAACAGGGTTAGTTTGGATTACCGGGACTCTGGTGAAGATCGCTGATGAATACCGTTATAATAAAGATATTCTAATTTAAAAACTAATCTGATGTTTCTGAGATATGAAATTTATATTTCAAAAGAGCCATATTTCAGGGTTTTTAATGTTGCTCTTACAGGACAAAAATGGAAGATGGTGGAGGTACAGACTCTAGAGGTATTACACACTCTTTTTAGAGAAAACATACACGATCAAACTGAGTCAGTGGCGTCGTCCTGTAATCCAGCTACTTGGAGGTCACGAATTGTGGATAATTGTGAGCGATGGTCGGTGGGTGTAGGTTCTCTTGTGTGGATTAACGTTCACACTATTGAATACTACGTTAATCCGCAAAGAACATCCTTATAATTAGACCAATTCGTAAATTCAGAGGCCGTGGTTCGGATTCCACTTTAAACTGTAGGTCCAGACCTGTTTAAGGAACATGTCAGCCTTAGTCAGTAACAAGACTACAAGATCGCGCCAAAATCATCTTACACTCAATCCTCATTCATACTTGGCCTAAAATACCTACCTTGTAGTATGGTCGCCATTTCAATAATCTATTCTAATCTTATAAGAAATTAAATTAAATTTTCATAAATTAGGAGTTTTTTTTTTAAATAAGTAATTCTCATAGTTGGTCTACATAAATTTACTTTAGTCATATAATGTTAACCCTTTTTGATAGAAAGTTGAACATGTATCAAATATTAGAAAGGTAAATATGTTTCTTAACTCTCCTGAAATCACGTTTATAACTTTTAATCAAAAATATTCTACAATCTTTGATAGCTTGAGTTAACTTGTTGAATTATTATTAAATCTTAATGGTAGTTTTTATAATTGTTTGAATGGATTCTCAAAGAACTTGAACTTTTTTATATTACCAACCGTGAATAGTTTTCAGACTATTAAATACTAATATTGGAATTAATATTTCTCTAGGTTATTGAAAATGCAAAGAAAAATATTCACCGCTATGTTAGCCTTATCATATTTCACATGTCAAGAGTGGAAGTTCAAAAATGACAAGTTCATACGTCTCCTTTCTTTGATTTTACCTGAAGATAAAGAAGACTTTGACTTTGACTTCAGAGGAATCGACCCCACAACTTACTTCAGACAATGTGTTTTGGGGGCTCGAATATACCTCTTGAATGATCCCATAGAAAATATTCCTCTTGGTGTAAAACGAGCTCACAGGTAAGTTTAGGTTTTATGTACTTTTATTAACTATATTTTTTTATTTTCAGAATCTCAGTGTACAGTATTAAGCTTCGGATAAGGACCATTTTACAAAGAGATTAGAGAGATTACAAAGAGACTTAGCTTAAACTGCACCAGATACTGTAGTTAGTCGATTGTACCTATACAATAGTAGGAATTAAATATTGATCGATAATGTTTTTCTTCCCTAGCTGACATTTGAATCATCATAAAAAATCTCTTCAATAGCCACTAAATATAAAAAGAGGAGCATTTTTGTTGTTTTGAGTGGCAACTTCAAATAATTTTATTTTATCTACTGTATTTATTATGAATTTATGAACATAATATCTACGAAATTGAAATTAATCAAATAATACACGATTTCAAATGTACTTTTGCAGGTTGCTGTGGATTGACAGAATAGCGCGAGCCACCTTAATGTTCTTTGCGATTTGGGTCTTAAATTTGCCCACAAGACTGCAGGATCTATGGATGTCCCTTGGATTAAGTAGCTACCTTGTAGATCCTTAGGCTTTAGAAGTTAAGATAAACTTTTTTAAAATAAAATTTAGTATTTAATATTAATTTTCATTCTGTTTTTTAACCCTAATTGATTCTCAGATAAGATGTAGTTGTAAATTTTGTGGGAGCTGCAGACCAATAGTCTACCTAATTACTTGTATGGCTTGTTTTGCCCCTCCAACATCTTCTTTCTTGTCTCTAAATATACCAAGCCTTGGATAAGGTGAAGTTTTTCTTCTCGAGAGATGAGATCTTCAAAAGACTACTATTTTGTTGTAAGTTGTATTGGGTCAGCTGATATGTCTAATTGATTTAGGACCATTCAAGAATCTCTTCTTTGGATCTGATTGGCTTTTTCCAATCCCTGACCTTGGACGGACAATAGAAAATTATAAATGTTCTGGTATACCTTGTTTTAGTCATAAATTTACATTAGACCTTAAATTTTAAATCTGTGTCATCAGAACATAACCACCATACCAGCATGAGTACTATTTTCAATCCTTTATTAAATCTTGTTTACAGTACATTGCGTACTCAATTAATTCGTTCAAATCAGGATTATTTGAAACTTTTTGGTTTTACTCTAGCATGGCTGGGATAAACATGACCCTTGAGAATGATAAATGCATTGGATCCATAAACAAGTTTTATTCAACATAACGATTATGTATAATGCTAACAAATAAACTTGCCTCGTACACAAACATGATCAAATACAAATTGAAGATATCAGTCTATAAATTAAGACCAGAATGGTTCTCTTAATTGAGCCGGGTCAATGCTCGTTGCCGCCACTCGGATCGCCCCGACCCATTATAGTTTTATATTTCTGTGTCTTGTGTGTTGTTTCCTCTGTCTGTGTCCTACTTGACTGTGACTGCAGACTTTTGTCTGAAATCCAGAATGGAATCAAAGGAACGGAACCTTTATAGTTTTATAGGAAGCTGTGTCTGCGAGTCTGGTCGGCCAGTTTCTCGCTCTCAAAGACGTAATGAATATCCGTTGTAATCTTAATCCTATTTTGGACGACGTTACTGCCCAGTGCGGAGTAAAGTCGTACAACTACACCTAGTTGTGCATATAGGAGAGAGACTGCCTAGTCTTAAGTTTAGGGTTTTTATTATGCTTACTGTAAATTTGTAGTGTTAATAACTTATTATTTAGGGTTAAGGATAACCAAATCTCTCGCAACAACAACGATTTTCAGATGCCACCTAACACCGTTAACCCAGTGGAAAAAAGGCCCTTTGATTTCTCAACAATCAGATAAACATTCAAAGATGAATACTGTCTTAGCTAATGGACACTCAAGAGCTTTCTATAGAAATGATTGGCAAGTTCACGTGCCTTGGCCTCATGAGTATAGGTGGTGGTGTATGAAAGTATATTTTTTTTGGAGAAATGAATAGATCTGATTAAATAAAATACATAATGAAACTAAATATTTATATGCTGCAACTACTAAAGTAATATATAATGACCAGGATCAAGTAGCAATTAAGGGTAATTTATAAACTAATTTTTTGTGAACGCTTCCAAAACGTTACTGTAATTTCACCCATTAAATCATATCACTCTTCAACGGATCCGCAATATAATTAATGTTGACATTAAATTTAATGTAATTTATTCAATGAAATAAAACTGACAGTTCAATTTAAGGATGATGTCCAAGTGGGAAACTTACTGTTCTTTGAAATAAATTATTAAAATCATGGCTAACTGGATAAGATGTATGTCCGAATTTTCCCATGAAAAAATTGACTTCCTGATGTGCAGGAAAATGATTACCGCTTTTGAATCCTACCCTTGTGTTCTTGAGAAGTCCCAATCACTGGGTGTACAGTGCTTCAGAGCCCTACAAGGTACCTCTGAACTGTTGTAAAAATGAAGGTTAGTGTAACCACCCTGGTGTAATGGGTGTCATCTCTGTAGTATGTAGACTAAGTATGATGTAATATAATTCAAATTGCCTGCCCATGTACTCACACGGCAGTAAAAATGGGATTATTAGAGATCATGTGATTTAATAGAAGTTGCCTGCCCGTGTCCACACCTGACAGTTGTAGTGTCATAAAGACAATTAAAAATTGTTGTCCCTGACGAGGATAGTGCTCTCCGCATAGGAGACTGGTTTGTTATGTAACATTAAGAGTGTAGTGAGAGAGTAACAATGAGATTACTAGAAATTATGTGATTTAATTGGAAGTTGCCTGCCCGTATCAAAACATGGCAGTAGTTGTGTTTTACAGACAATTAAAAATTGTTGTTCCTGACAAAATTAATGCTCTCCGCAAATGAGACTAGGTTGTTGCGAAATTTAGCGAGGTTCATTGCCACATGCCCTATTTATACTTTAGTTTTTGAGAATAGAGATTGTGATGGCAATAGTTGTAACAGGGCGTAACGAATACCCCTCCTTCTTGATGGCACAAAATTAATTGGTCTGGTTTTTGGGCCCTCGCATAGTAGACATACTGCCTAGTCTTAGTTTAGGGCTCTTATTATTCTTAAAGTAAATTTGTAGTGTTAATAACATATTATTTAGGGTTAAGGATAACCAACTCCCTTGCAGCAACAACGATTTTCAGATGCCACCTAATAACACCGTTAATTCAGTGGAAAACAGCCCTTTGATTTCTCAACAATCAGATCAATGTTTACAGATGAATACTGTCATAGCTAATGGACACTCAAGAGCTTTCCATAGAAACGATTGGCAAGTTCAAGTGCCTCATCTTCTATTCACTCTAATGGAATTCATGGATTGAATGTACCTGAAGATACGCCTCTGTTTCACTTTGAGAGAACGATTGAAGAGTTTTGAAATTTGGCCAGTAACGTTTTTGAGTCCAAGTGCAAGGCTACTGCTGGACTCTATAATCTAAAACGAGAAGATGTTATTAGATGTGCGTTTTGTGGTGTCGAAGTTGGCTGCTGATAGGAGGGTGATGATCCTATGCAGGATCATGAGAGGTGGTCACGATCATGTAAATTTGTTCGGAAATTACCTGTCGGAAATGTTCTTATTATAACAAGCAATGCTAAAAACAATGCACAAGATGTTCCTAAAGAAAATGGTTACGATACCTGCGGAAGAATTGAGTTCAGGCCAGAGAGTGGGGTCAATGTAAATGGTGTGAAAGAGAACAAACCTTTACCTCCACTAGAAAAACTCGGTATTCATAAAAGCAGAGCTCCATCCTTCCCCAACTTCTCCATCAGGCAAGCATTCTCTATCTCATTGCTACTCTCTCGAGTAGCCGAGCTGCAGCTGAAGGAGATGCAGTCCCTGCAAGAGGAACTATCAAGACAGGAGATCAGACAAGGACACCTTTTCAATCCTTGTTTGAGGGGCCAGGACGCCAGGACTGCTGACGAGATCAGTGTCATCGACTTCCTCGTGGAACTGTTCTTATGCAGTTCCAGTTCCAGGAATCCTTGGGGGGACAGTTGTCAAAGGGACAACTCATACAGAGATCTTGTTGAGAAGGACGAAGCACTGCTGAAGGTATAAAAGACACCCTGGAGTGGTCCGACTGCCGCATATTGTCTCCAGTAACAACTGCTCTTGGTGGGAGGAGCTTCAAATGTTCATTGACTTCCTGCAGAGGTATGATGTGTTTAGCAAAGGAGAGACCAGAGATTTGCAAAAGAAAGATCCTGTAAACAGTATACCCAACAGCTAAGTGATTTCTACGACTCCAACAGACTTATCTGAAGCAGAAGAATCACTGTCAGGCATTACTGATGAAACAAGCAACAAGGAAAGTGAGACTGGTGCTCATTTTCCTCCCGGTTCTCCCCTATGTATTATTGGAGATGGGGATGACTGGAGATTTAGTACTTAAGATGATGCCCCCCTTAGGGAGGTAGGTTTAGGAATATCCGAGAGTATCGTCAGCCCCATCAAATGTTACGGAAGAAATGTAAGAAGCCTTCCTTTGATTACTTCACTCCTGTCATACCTGCCTATATTTTACTAATGCGTAGTTTAAAATGTTTTGTGACTTTTTAAGTTTTACCATTGACCTTTGTTATAACGTTATGCTATTTTTATGAACCCTGACCATAAAACAGCTGCCTGTGCAGTGAATTAAAGAGAATGAGGTACCATAGCTGCGTGAGTCACATAAGCTTGCCAAAGGTGACCGCTCATGATCTGACAGGAGTCGCTGTCCAATGGTTTTTATCCAGCATCCTTTGAATTACTGGGCCATAGTGTTACCCCTGAGCAACCGGTAAATTGTAACAATGTCCTGTGTATGTTAATGTAATGTATGTCATGTAAATGAGTGTATTTATTAAGGCAGACTTCGATAGATTATTTAGAATGGCATCAGACCAATTTTATGATGTATTAAGTTTTACTGTTATAAGTTTAGCAGTGATATTATAATTTATATTTTATAGTTTAGTGATATTTTTATTCATATTGTTTAAGGTCCCTTTTTGTTGTTAACAATTGGATGAAGAGTAAATATTCAACATTTTAAATACAACTTTTTACCAAAAATATTAAATTAATAAATTAATACCTAAAACTGATTACATGGCATGATTTCATGTATCATATAACTTGGTTAATATCTCAACTGAGATCAAGACTAAAGCCAAATACTTATAGGAAAATACAAGTATACATAATCTGAAGTACATCCACCAAACATCAAGAAACTGTTAGTTCTAGTATTAGTGCTGTAATTTATTACCACTTGGGGTTTCAACAATTTTACATTACTTCTGGTGTAAAATCTGTTAATCTGACCACTAATATCACAGGTTTCTTTAAAATTCTCAGTAAGAAAACATAAACACAGTTAAATAACAAAATTATTTTGCATCAATGCCAAAATTGGTTTCCTAATTTATATATGTACTATTTACTGATTTAATCACCTGAATACATACACTAAAGTAACCAATCACTCAGCCTAGTACACTTTGCGTGATTTTTTAAAATAAATTTAAATTATGTAACTTGGTCTCATTGACCTTAATACTGTTGTATAAAAAAATATTTCAAATGTCACTATTACACATATTACTTGCAGTCTTCTAAAGCTTGTTCCCCTTTAAAAATCACAAGAGTTTGTTATATATAAAGGCATTTTATCACATAATCTTACAACAAGGAAACATTGTCTAGAACTTTTAACCGCTTTTCGATGATATGTTCTTCATTATCATAGAGGAAGTAGCCGTGGAACTTTTGACCGTTGAGGAGAAGAGGAAGCCAATGCTTGTCATCCGGCCACATTTTCGTCCATGGGATTTCGTCTACTAGGAACCACTTGGGCAGCATCTCTGTAAGACACAGACCACAAAACTTTACAGCTTATTGCAGACCATCAACTATTTGGCCAAGTCAAGAGAGGGTGTTGAAAAATTGTAAATAATGGACCACAAAAGGGTGCAGTCTTTAATCGTAATTTGGTAAAAAAAACCTAAAATGTAGAAGTAAAAACAACTGTGTAAGACCAGTTGTACATGGCAAATATCTGAAGTAATTATTCCATCTTTTGAAACTGGTATTTTCATTATGGTTGCCTCCAATCACAGATTAACTTAAAAAGAGGCATATTGATTGTGTGCAGGCTCTAGTCCTTGCTAATAGCCGAAAAACAGTTCGGATAGCAGACGAACTAAATTTAGGAAAAAATCAACAGTACACAATCTTAACCGAACATTTGGGTTTTAGAAAGAAAAGTTGAATTGAGTTGAATGTGGTACTGACCTGAAAAATTCAGTTGCAAATGATGTTGAAATTCTTAAAATAGGGTTCTTAGGAAGATGAATCGTGGTTTTATGAGTATGATCCCAAATTAAAATCGCAACACAAGGAGTGAAAAGCAAAAGGTAATTCTCAAACCAAAAAAAGACATAGCCGATCAAAAATCAAAGTCATGCTTTTGGTTTTCTTTGATATCGAAGGTGTTGTTGACATGGATATGTCTAAGTTCTGGGGGGTGTTTGCAGATTTGTATAACACAAAAAGTGCAGCGGAAGTGTTTAGATCCCGTTTAGAAATTACCAGAGCTATTGTATTGAATTTTCAATATATAAGAATAAGAACAACTATTAGGATGAACTGAAAATAATCCCTTTAGACATATCCATGATCTAACCTTTTTCCCCATAGGGAAGTAAATAAAAAAACATTTTTACAATGATTTTTTCTTCCCATCCTAAAAGCCAAACAGTAAATGCTGCATTCTACCTTACAGTTCACAGACGTTTATGAGATAGCATACATCGTGTGCAACCACATTTGATTGATAACAATGCATGGATCCTTCACCATGACAATGCACCTACACGTACAGCATTATTCACAGTTTTCCAGTTTTTGGTAAAAACTTCTTTACCGTCCTTGACCATGCATAAATGTAGTGAGGTGGCAACACTGGGAAGTTGTGGAGACAATTAAACAAGAAACTACGAGTAAACTTTAAAACATGATGAGTAAAAAGTAGTGTTTTTTGTAACCTGAAATGATTTTTTATAAAAAGCTTAGTACCTACTTATTAAAATTGATTTTTTTTTAATTCTCACCATTTTATAGATTCACCAAGCACAAGTCTGTACAGGATCTATAAATATACATTTTTATTTCACAATAGAAATTAATATTACTAGCCTAGATAACATTAATGTCTAGCCATTAATGTCTAGTCATTAATGTCTAATGAAGCCTGCTGAAATTATTTTAAAAAAAAACTTTATATTGCCTGTGATGTCATACTAACCTTCAGATTCTGTAACATCTCCAACAAACTGGTTAGATTTAAAAACATGTACATGCATTATTTCTGGTATGCCAAGAAATTCAAATTCTAAAGTTCCAACTTTTGACAAATCTTGAGGTTCAAGTCCACATTCTTCTTTCACCTCCCTGAGAAAAGATATGTAATTCTTAAAAAAAGTTTTGTAAAGCCTCAAAACATATATTAATAGGTTATTTTTAGTTTAAACAGGTTTACTGGTTTTACTGAGTGTCAACTAAATTTAAACTTCTAGACTTTTCTTTTCTTTTGTGACGCCCGCAATTTAGCGTGACGTCACACGAGAAGAAATCTTGACCCCAACCCCCACCACGGTAGGGGAGGACACGTGGGGATACGGGACACGCTGTCTGGTTCCAGCGTCGGCAGGAGGAGCAGCTCGGTGGATTTTCTTGATAAGTGCTAGTTTAGATTAATATAAGTGATTAGATTAAAATAAGTGCTAGATTATGGATTAATTAAATTTAACTTAAGGGGGGAATAGGGGGAGGATAGGAGCTAGACTATAACGGAACACTATATATGAAAATTTAATAATCAATTGAGACTGCGTATATTGGCATAATGTGAAATCTTCGGATCTACTCCGGACTCATTCTGGATAGTGGTTTATAGGGTGTTAAAGGGTTAGGATGCCATTCATTTGGGGAGTTCTGATAAAATAAAAGCTGGTTGTGATTAATGGTCTGGTTCACCGTCGGGTTTTGGTTTCGTCTTAGCTCGACAAAGAGTGAATCGGAACCGACAGATCCACATGGGGAGCTTAGCCGTTTCACTTTTTACAGGATTTTATTAGCCTAGAGACCTTTTCATAATATTTTCTCAAAAATAAATAAAAACACAACTATAAATATAGTTCTTTTGTGATTGGTAGAGATTTAGTTGTTAAATATTGTTTCAAAGCTGGAATGTATTGCAACAATCCGTCTAAGACATCAGAGTTTTCTTATCAACCCATCTAACAGCGCAAATCTTGAAAGAAAATTATTGATGAAGGAAGAGCACGCTTGGGAGAGAAATTCTCATGGTCTCATACGAAAATTGTGCAAAAACAAGAACCGTAAACATAATTACGGATTTAATGAATCCCTAATTCTTACAATCTTCACTTTGATCCATACAACTTTTTCAATCCAATGAAATGTTGTGAGTTATAAACTAAGAAAATCTTCGTTCTTTTAAGTTTGAAACCAAATGTTAAGTTTAAACTATTATTGTATGTAATTGTTAACTAAAACAGCCAAATTGCAAAAATATTTGTCAACACAATCAATGTGTTTGCCACCAAACACATTTATGTAGGATACCTTTATGGTAGGAGTATGAACAGAGATTTTTCAAAACTAATTTTTATTTTTTAGGTCATTAACTTTGAACCTTCTGACATGAATTTCCAGAGAGGCAGTTATCTCTTATGTGACTACATTAGCAACAACTGCTTCTCTCTCTGGAATAGACACAAATACTTTGTATTGTTTATCAAGGTAGTCTACAAATGTACAAATGTAAGAGCGAGGATTTGCCCACAGTGAGGCTGATATGTTTCATCTTTGTGTAGTGACTTGAATCCTTTTGCTACCCTTCAAGCAATGAGTTACATCAAGTTATTTCCTCAGTAAATTTTTATTAAACATCTACCTTAGGTAATTCACTACACCAGGAATTTAAAATATCGACTACATTAGCATCAATTGCCTCTCTGGAAGCTCATGTCAGAAGGTACAAAGTTAATGAGCTAACAAATAAAAATTAATTAAAATTATTAGGCCCTATATACCTTTTTGGTAGCCTAAGGCGTCAATCATTATTTTCTCCTGCGAGACAGGTTTCGCATAATTTACAATGCATCATCAGTCGCGTACAGGTCTTAACTTCGCCCACGGTAGTGGAAGTCAACATATGTAAAACACACATATATATATGTGTAGAGAAAATAATGATTGACGCCTTGGGTTACCAAAAAGGTAAATAATAATTTTAATTAGTTAAGTAGGTGATGAGGCTAATATCGGGATCCATGCAATCGCGCGACATAACAATTGTGTGACCACATTTTTCTGTTATTCCTACAAGTTTTCTCCCTGAAAATACATTGTTGCTCACCTGTAGAAATCAGAAAGATGGAGAAAAAATAAATATATTAAGGATTATTTTTATTGTCGGCTAATACATGGAAGAATGACGAGAAAAATGTGGTCGCACGATTGTAATATCGCGTCCATGAAGTCCTTCTGCTCATATCTACAAAATAAAAATTAGTAGTTTTGAAAAATCTCTGGTCATACCCGTAACCATAAATGTGTTCAGTGGCAAACACATTGATGTATTGATAAATATTTTTGCAATTTGGCTGTTTTAGTTAGTCCCTTAACAATTACATTCATATTCATGCACACTAAAAAATGCATAATTAAAAATGCAAACTATTTCTTGAACTATCTGCAATTTTGCTACAGTAGGCTCCAGTTAGATGATTTTGTTGGTGGGAGTCTAATGCTAGCAACATAATGAGATTATTTACTAAAAAATAAAGGTCAAATTTTTATTTATCTGATAATAAGACCTTGTGCCAGTCAGATAGACTGTACATTGCAGACTTAAGCTAGCTATATCATATTAACAATAATTCTTGGACCTTACCCTAAACATGATCTCAGGAGAAATTGTATTTCCTCTCAAATAAAAGATATAGATTGCTGGAATATGCCTACCTCAGAGCAGCATTGACAATGGTTTCTCCTTCTTCAACCTTTCCACCAAATCCATTCCACTTGCCTTTCCCGAAACCTCTCTTTTTCCAGCCCAACAACACGTTGGATTCACTTTGCAAAATTGCTAGAGTGAAGATCTTCCGAGGTAAGAGTCTTGACATTTTAAGTCCTAATAAGTTCTGAGTATCGTATACTTAACGTGCCATTTGTTTAACACCAATCAAGATAACTTATCTACATATGTTAAAAACAAACCTTAAATAAGCGATAGTACAGTTTCGATACAAATCAAATGTATAATAACATACAGTAATCACAACTATGTACAATCTCAAATTTAAAACAAGAAACCTAACCTATTACCTATTTTTTATCTCTTTTGCCTCGCCACTGGCAGGCTGAGCTTAAGCTATGTAATTTCAAAGTATACTATTTTTTTAATTCTCATCTACATATTCTCTATTACATATTCTATATTCATATATTACATATTCTCTATATACATATTCTACGTATTCTCATCTACATTTTGTGGACATCCCGGAGGTCGAACCCGTCACCTCTTGCACAGATGTCAAAGATGCTAACCGTAAGGCTAGCAGTTGACCTATAACATCTTACAGTTCCAATTTGGTGTGGTGACTGGTGAATGATGATCGAATGTAATTGGAGGCCTTCAGCGCCTACCGTTTTCAGAGAAATTCTCCGAGGTTCGGGTAACGAAGGGAACGAGCTCTGCCATAAAATTCTGGGGGTATTGATCTTAATGGGATTTTACGGGAAATTGTTTGAAATTTTTTACAATTTCGTGTAATACGACAAAACTACAGAAAATAAAAAATTTTATGAAGTATTTACTCGTATTTAAATAAAAACATGACAAACAGCGGTTTCCAATAAATTAGCAATTTTAGACTTAAAAGTCATGGTAAATAAACTATACAACTATAGGTATTAATGGATAAATAAAGTATACAATATAATATTTTATCATTAAGTGTAACTAAATTATAATCACTTCATATCCTAGTTTTCGCTAAATATTTTTACGGACCTCTAGACCAGTACACACAATAAGCATCAACACACCACACACATTTGATAAGCGCTCGGGACATTGGTCCCATATTTATGGGAGTAGAAAAGACTAGATATATTAATAAACAAAACTACAATACAAGAACTAGAAAATATTTCTATAGTATAAAGTTGTACAGTATTATAATGTTTAAGTTGTAGTGATATATACTGTAATTCAAATGTTTGGTTTTATGAACTATTAAAAACAAAACAGTTTCCTTTTGGTTCATCCTGGTCTTACTGTAGGGCCTATAACATTCTTTATTAAATGAAAGAAACTCTCGATTCTTACTACTTAACTTCTATTTCATTAATACTTCACGTTGGACTGTTATACCGTACCGGTACTTAAAAAAAGAATTCGTTTTGAACAGTTTTTTTAGACCGGTCAGTGAAAAGTAATTTCCAGCCGTTTCCCTACCGGTAAAACTACGCGCCTAACGTGATATTTTCTCGTCACTGGGAATCTTTCAGGGTCCTCTGAATTCTTTACCATCAATTTATCGTGTGTTTGCCGCCTAATGTTTTCAAGTCTGCCAAAGCTTTGCACGCAAATGAAAACATCGTTGTAGATTCCTTAACATGTATATATGCGATAACGTTATCTTAATAAGTCATTAACTGTGCGTAGTCTAAAATTTCTTTATCCGCTGAGTCATAATTCCAAGAAATATATCCGTAATATTGTGAATCTACATTTTAATTCCGTTATTTATACATCCAACTCAATATGAGGTTGATTGGCTTAATACATTAGTTAGAATAAAGTTCAAACATTAAGGTTTATAGTTAACACAGACCAATTAAACAGACCAATTGTCATAATCATTTAAGATGCGTGAAAACAAACAAAATGTATAACACGTGACTTACATTATTTATCAATTATAATTCATACTACATCCATGATAAGTATTTACTGGCCACTAGTCACTAAACAAAAACCAAATATCCAGAAGTGATTCAGATAATTTTTGGGGAGGAATTAAGGAACAGCAACAGCATAATTTTATAACACTGTATTAACTTGTCCCTTAGATTATTATGAAAACCTAATGAAAATAGTTTATTTATTTTGAAATATCATTTCAATATTAATCTATAATTATAAGCATCATAATTATTCTATGATTGATTTTTAAACTTAGATTTGTGGGGAGGGTGTGCAATAATGAAACGCTATTTCCGGAATAATTCTTGTAATATGTGAAGAAGCTGTCAGCACCATTTTGTCTTCCTTTTTCTCATCCCCCTATTCCATTAGAAGCATACTCCATCGGGCAGTCAAAATTTTTGTTATTTTAACATCTCATTAACATTCTTTCTTCTTCGAAGTTTAAACAGTAAGTACTTTATATATGTATATACATTTAATTACATAATTAAACGACTATGATTGAATTTTTGTTAATATATTCTACTATTTTGAAAAGGTTGATTGATTTCATGTACAAATACTATACATCCTCCATGGAAATACTAATTCTTTATTGTTTTACTATTAGCTATCATAGTATATTAACTAGTTGCAAGTAGGCAACTTTGATTGTAAATTTAAGTTCTCATTAAATCCTGAAATTAATTCACAATAGGCTATACTTTTTTTAATCTACTACATGAAAGAAAATTAAACAATTCCCCCATTTCCATTCATTTACAAAATACTTGAGAAGATATTAAGTTTTCAAAATCAAAAGATTTATTGCTGTTATAATATTCATTATTTTTAATTTTAATAAGCCATATACCAAAGTTATTTCAATATGTTTATGAATCAATTTCAGTTTAGGGCCTAAATGTGATAAGTTAATCCTCAGTTTCCTTTAAAGCTCAGTAATGGTATGTAAAACACAATTTCGGGAAAACAAACCCGCCTCTGGATTAAGCGATTGGTCTGTATTTCTGAAACTGATAGAACAATATATGTCAATTATATGTCTACTAAATTATATTAACCCTTAATAGGTCGTGCGGAGTAAAAAACTCCGCAGCAAATGCTTTTAGCATTGTACAAAACACATTTCGGTAACCTTGCCACTCATCTCTCACCATACCCTCCCCTCACTACCCCTCTACATGATCATGAAAGAGAAAACCAGTTAACTGCATTCTGTTGTCAATGTTAACCATTTTTGCAAGGTGTTGTCTTTTGTAATTAATTAAGTAAAATTATTATTGTAATTTACTATAATAATTATAATTAAATTATTTAAATACATAAAGAGAACTATTTTTTAAAATTTTTATTACATATATTTACGTTACAATGGAAAGTAAGGAATGAAAATGTTATCTTTCTTTGATCAACAATGTCAAAAAATCAATTCAAGAAGAGGAAAGAATTGCTGTCTGGTATAGGGACCTTGAAAAAGACTTGATTGAATAGTGAATCTACTCAAGAAGATACAATTGAACGGGAAGGATTGGATCAGTCAGTAGATGAATTGCTGTAGGGTGATCATAATTACTATATTTATTGCTAGTTATAAAGCAAATGGTCCATTTTACCGACTTAACAATTTTGGAATAAAAAGTTAAAGTAAACATGTCTTTAAAGGCCAAATTAGTGTATGCGGAACTTTGTACGCCCCGCGACCTATTACATAAAATAAATTGCGCGACCTATTTAGGGTTAAGGTTGAAGTTTTTTTCGAGAGTTATCGTGATTACACACACACACACACACAAATATATACTGATCATATTTTCCATTTAAGGCAAAAAGGACTGCTATTATTATTGTTAATAAAATGTTAATTATTTGAAACACAGTACGCTTTTTTGAAGGAAAGCTCTGTGAGAAAAAGTATCGGAACATTTTGAAAAGATTTGGTTTTATTAGTATAAAGAGTTTGAGCTATGTAACTGGGATTAGTAGACAAAATTGATCCTTGAAGTTGTATTGGATTAATACTACCAATATTTTGTACATATGGGGTTTGATGTGTATGTGTGGGTTGAGAGAAAGTAGTGTTGAGATTTAAAAAAATGTGAATTAGTAGGGTTCTAATAAAAAGGTTTTTATTGGAATAGTCAACATTATTATTTATACACATTTTTAGGTACATGCAAATAAATAAATAACACTTATTAGTAATATCAGTAAGAAAATACAAAAATTGTGTACAAGGGAAGCAAAATCTCAAATCATCAAAATCCTTTAGTCGTCATCATCCGTCATTTATTAGAGGCAGCTTGGTTTTCTGCACAGGTCACGCCAATGAGAATAGTATGCTCCTTGCATATCGCAGGTGTTGCATGTTTTCTAACTCTTTCAACAAAATATCTGAGTCCAAACTCCCGTCAACTAGCGATGAAGGAGGTTCGTCAACAAAACGTTCTCATCTATTCGCTCCTGAATTTCATAGGTTTGCTTTCTCACTGTTCACTTCTTTGTGAACACCATGTAATAAATTGTGAAGTATTTCCTCCTCTCTGATGTCTTAATCAGCATGTAAAAGTCACTAAAGCACTTGAACGTCGCAGGATAAAACAACAAAATCACACTAACGCCATGAGTTGTGCACGGTGGAATCCACAAGTGTACGCCGTAAATGGACTCCAGACAAATACTGACACACAGTAAAGATGTGAAGTTTAATCAAGTGACCAGTGTGCAAGTTCATTTGAAGGTATAGGAAGGGAGAAAGCTTGTGACCTTGACACTCAAAAGATATTAAACAAAAACAGATGACCCGGTGGAAAAGACAGTGACGTGACCTCTCACGGATTATAAAAAAATTTTAAACTCTCTAACCGTAGACTTTGTTAAAAATGAATTTAACTTTTTTCAATTCATTATTTAAAACACAGGACGCTATTAAAAAGACATTTTGCTAATACTCATTGTATTATAACAACAACAAACAATAAATGTATAAAACACATAATGTATTACTAAATAAAAGGCCCTTTGGGCTGTGTAAGTTCTGCTAACTGCACTACAACCTTCATGAAGCTACGGTGAGAGACAGACTGAAGATGTATTAACCTCCATGGCGGTGGAGGTACCCCTCGACTACTAGCACCCCAAACAACAGCTATTCCGAATTTCAGGCCAATATATTGAAACCCCGTGTTTTATAGAAATCTAAAATGAAAAGTGAGCGCGTTGTTCACACCTTGACCATCCACGGGTTAATAAGGTGTGTGCGCGCCGATCGGCATCGCCCGCACACACCATTCTTAAAACATGATGCCGAACGGCGTCATTCGCAGTGAATGTGTTGAAGCAGTGGCGAGCTTGTTGTTTCCATAGTCTGGAAATAAGCTGTGACATGTATGTGTTTTTAAATGTATTTTTGCTGATTAGCAAGCAATCATGTTTGGTGAATGGCATGAGTTTCTTGGCAAGAAACCTTTACTTAAGAATCTTCTAGTTTCACTTTACCAATTGAAGAATATTTCTAAACTAGTGTAGTTATGTACTTATGTGTATTGTGTACTTATGTGCTCCAAAATGGAAAAGTAAGCCGTCTAATCAAATAATATCACATGGGATTGGTATAACAGCTAACTTGCGATTAAAAGTTTTGTTTACATTCATATCATGAAATGTTAAATTAAATGTAGGGAGAAGTTTTTCTTTTGCTTTTCATGTTACAAAAAATTAACCAGCCAATCATAGCAAACCAATCACCTAGTTCCTATTGGGCAATAAAAATTATTAGTTTTTTAACAAGGTTCCTGTGTTACTATAGTTTTATAGTCTTTACACTTTAAGTTTAAATAGTTGTTTTGTTTTAGCGACATTGTATATTGTCTTATGTCTTTGAAAAATGCAGTGTTCATGAGTTTGGAACATGCGAAACATAGATCTGAGACAAGAGCCATCTTTGGTTTCCTCTGGCTTATATTCTCCAAAGTGAGGATGCTTGGAGTACAGTCAAACCTTAGAGTGTACAAGAACTTTGGCAAAATTCAGATAAGGAGTTTAGGTTTTCTGAATTGGCTGTAAATAATCTGTTAGAGCATGAGGCTTGAATAATCTGATGAGGGTTCTAGTTTTGGTTTCTTCTCTCCTCAGTAGGTCTTGAAATGGGACACTCATGCTCTTTTAGACGGAGCATCAGAGGGAACAAATCTTGTTTTCATGCATAAGTCGTTATACCCACATAAGAGTATCTAAGAAATCTTTAAAGGAAGATTCCGTTCTATATGACATAATTTTTTAACTTTTATCAATTGAGCCATGATATTGCATTGTATCATGTCCATGTAATCACAAGGTGATGAAATAAATATTTTGTAAGTCGGTAAGCTATATTGGATCAAAGTACTTCAGCTTCTAAAAGAGTTAAAGAATGTTTCACATTCAAGACATATTTCCTACTGATAAAATCTAGGATGTTTTCAGTTAAAATGTAGGTTACGTCATCAAAAATAAAGTATTAAATTGACTGTAATGTAAACATTGAAATAAGTTATAAAATGAATGCTGTTTTAGAGTGGTGGTCCAACAAGCATTATCATGAAGATGTAAGCTCAAGAATGTTAAACTTTTTTTATTTTGCATTTATAATCTGGTCACATAACTGGAATTATTGACCAGTGTATATTCCTGCCTATGAGTTAGAATTTATTGGAATAAAGATTTATTATTTCAAATGGTGTGTTACAGTGCTAGCTACTGTGGTTTGTGCGAGGCGTAGTGGGGATGGACCAACTATAGATCAGCTGGGCCTGATAAGAATTAACCATATTTTGCCTCATGAAGTACATGGGAGAAAACAACGCAGCAAGTATACATCAACAATGCAAACCCCGGACCCCTACACCCTATTGAGGAACGCACCAATAATATATGCACATATATAACACATGCGTAGAAGGGTTCCCCAAGCTCCTGTATCATGTCTTACAACACGGCAATTATTATGTAATAAAAATTTTTGTGTTTCATTAAATTTCATTTAATTGCACAAGAATGTTAGTGTTTTCCTTTTTACCTCCTTAAGGTTTGGGAAAAATATATTCTATATTAATATAATATAAATTAATTAACCCTTTAAAGAGTAACAACATTTTAAAACATCATTATTAGATAGCTGTTAAGGAGTAAGGGTGAAAACTTAAAACACACCTCAAAAGAGTAAACATTTTTTCAATTTTCACTAAATTACATTGCAACATGGAGTAAATATAGTTAGAAACGTGTTTTAGGTTCAAAATACCCTGAAATAAACATTTTAGAACTTTTTAAATCAATTTTTCAAATTTCAATCAAAGTAACTAAAGAAAGCACCGAGTGATGTTTAGCAAACAAATAACTCTCAGCTACAGAGGTACAGGCGTCAATAATAGGGGAATGTAGAACCCTTTCACTTTTATTCAGTGCTAATAAATAACAGATCTAATAAAACTTCATGCCACGCCACCACTTTTTCCGCAGAGACTTCCCGCCGCGACCAATAAGAAACCCTCAGCAGATTACCCACATCCTACCGAATACACTAATACACATGTTCCGTGTATCTACGGGTATTTAATTATTCATTAATAGCTTAAGAATCAATCTGTGTCATGTTATGTTTATATATATGTATTTGAACAAATTTAGTCAAATGGCGTTTTAAAACATCACTACTCCTTTTTGCGGAACCATTAAAAAGACGTTTTAAAATGTCAATACTATATTGACACAAAATACGGTACTCTTTGAAGGGTTAATTTTAAATTAAATTAATTAATTTAATTTTATATATTAATTAATATAAATTTAAGAGGATGACTGTGAGTTGTATATTTACAACTTTTATTATGTACATTAATGTACATGCCCCAGAGAACTGAGGTGCAATATTAATTAATTATGCCTGATAAAACTTTATAACTATTCACACAAAACATGATTACAGTTCCTATTCAAAAGTTTTATCACTGATCTTTGTTGAATTTTTTTACAAACTTATAAGTTTTGGAGTTAATTTTAAAACCTTAGATTGTCACTTAAAAATAGAAATTCTACTTAAGTAGTAGCACAAAAGTATACTACTAAGAACACCAATTTTTATTTTGTGTATTTCTATACCAGAGAAATTTTTTTAACATTTTGATGGGGAACGGTCCAAAACCCGGTCTCGTTACTATCTAACGTCGACCTGTTGTTAAGAAGTATCATTAATTAATAGCCCAATGACAAATGGCAACTGGGCCCAGATTCGACCCTTGCGGGATTCGATCCAGCGACCTTCAGTTCTGAAGGTAAGTATTATAACCACTACACCACCCAGCCATTACCAATAATGAAACCTACTATCACATATCTACTACAATAATAAACTACTTTAGGTTGTGAAAGTCTATAATTAACCCTTTACCGTCGGATGTTGTTTTAAAGATTGTCCTTTCAGGTCAGATGGGTCACTTTACTGCTCACAGCTGCTTCCATGGCAGCTCGATTACTACACTAACCTCATTGGATGTCCTGTGCGGTCGGAACATCCACTTTTGTGGCCATGGCCAGAAATTATTTATTATAGTAGCCGGATAGTTATAAAAAAAAATTTTATAAATAGTTTCACGGGCCACCAAATTGGCCCAACCTACCACGTAGAGAAAGCAATATACTGGTCACTAAAGTGGCCCATCCGACCTCAGACACTAAACAAAACAAAGTTGCTCTGAGCTGCCTGTGAAAGTAGCAGTGGCCACAATTGTGCCCACCCAACCAGAGAAGACAAAGCTTCTTCAGCCAACATAGAGCTGGTACAGAAATCATGAGGGCCATTTAATAAGTGGCCCATCCGACCGCAAAGGGTTGATGAGTTGATCTTTAATGCTCAATTTTTGCCCCAAGATTGAGATCAACAACTGCACCCTTCTTCTTACACCTTAAGACAGAATAAGTTACAAATTAGTCCTCTTCAATGATTCTGTAAAATCAGGTTCTAAGTCACACAATGGCTCAGTCTTCTCAATGGAATCCTATCTGTTTCAGGTTATTGTAACATGACCTTAATGTTATTCAACATAATATTTATTTACTGACAAATCAATAATGAATTTTTTTACTGTAGTTTGAGCTTGGGTGGCTTTTTTCCACAGATCAGAGGCATTTTTTGCAATAGTGTTACACCAGAGCAAATCATTACAATTTAGTACTTCAAATTTGGTTTCGAAAAGAATACCATGCCTATGAATATTATGTGCTGTTCTTTGATTTACTTTTAATCTTTACCATATGTATAGATCAAAAGACAGCAAATTATTATCTACCTTTGAAGTAAGATTATCAATTAAGAGACTACCTACACCTTTATATATATCATGTATTATATGGGAATCGGATACATCATCAATATAAGGAGAATAAGATGAAATTAAATGTAATTGCTTTATTATCGTAAATGTATACTCTTTCTGAATGACATGATTTTTTTCAGTGAGGTAATTAATTATCGTGTTTAGTTTTTTATAGGGCAACACTCACCTTTATTATTTCTCAGTGCAGGCCTAGTGGTCAGAGATAAAAACACACATAACACAAAAACACATATTAGACCACCAAACTGAATTGATTTTGACGTTTCGAGGATACCGTAAAACAATCCACTTTTGCAAGACCGGCTGTAAGTTGGTCTTCGGTTATGTAGTTGCTCGGAATGCCTTGACACAACTAAGTTGACCGGTGCGTAATCAGTGTTATCAGATATTATAAGTGGAGGAGGATAAATGCTTTTTCCTTCGTCTACTTTTTTTTCTACCGCAAACCTACCAATACTGGGCAGTATCTCAGTTATAACTCTAACCATGCTAACAGTGTTAAGTTAGCTCCCGCCCAAGGATTATTTAAGAGGGCGATGAAGTATTGTAGTGAAGAGTCAGATAGACAGACCGAGGAGAGCAAGTGTTTAATGAGCTACAAGGTAATGGATACCTGATTAAAGTTTTGAATAAAGCGTTAAATAAGACCCGTAAAAATAATACCGCTGTCACTGAAACAAACCTTTAACAACTATGGTTGTACCATATGTGATAGGATTGGTTGAAAAAGTGTGTAGGATAATAAATCAATAATAAATTCGACATAAGAACATCCTTTAAAAGCACTAAAGACCTTAGCAGTTTTTTTAACGAGAGTAAGGCCTAAAGACAGGGAAAAACAAAAAATGTTGTGTACAAAATCCTTATAGCTATGGAGATAATTATTACGGCCAAACATCTAGACCAGCTGAAGATAAGATTGGGGAGCACAACAAACTGCTTTTGAAGGCCGACGAAAAAACTCCAAAATTGCTGACCATAAAACTGCCCTTCAACACAAGATTGAATGGGCATCGTCATGCATGAAAGAAGATAGGTAGAAAGAAAGAAACATTTTGGAGGCTAGGGAATCACTTCTCCCTATGTATGTACCGTTAATAGAGAAGGAGGTCAGAACCAAAGTTGACAAAGGAAAAAATGTGTATCCTCCCCCACTTCTCATATCTGATAACACCGATAACGCACCAGTCAACTCAGTCGTATCAAGGCGTTCCAAGCGACTACGTGGCCGAAGACCAACTAACGGCCGGTCAGTGCGTCTAGTATGTGTTTTTTTGTGTTGCGTGTTTTTATCTTTGACGATAAGGCCTGCACTGAGAAATAATAACGGTTAGTGTTGCCCTATAAAAAGCTAAACACGATAAGAATGTATACATAATTGACAACGTCATATTCACCAGCACAAGCACTGGCAAGTTCTAACTAAAATGCTTAAGACAAAAACAAGAACATTTTTATATCCATGAAAACAATGACCAGCTTAGTACACCTAAACATTACTCCAGCAAGACAGGGTGACAGCATACGCATAAGTGGTATTTTATTGGATACAATGTAACAGCTTAACATGCTTGTGTTAACTGTGGACCCTGTTTGAAAATACCCATACATTTGTACCAGTCAACTAATAAACATACATCATCAAATCCAAGTTTTTTTTAACTGTTTTAGTGGCAATCAGGTTTGTGTTATTCAGCAAGTCAAAATGGAATACACCTTTTTTCACACAATATAAACAAATAACTTACTACAATGGTACCCATTATCCTCTTCAAGTAACAAAGGATTATTGTTATTACATAAAAAAGCATAATCTAATCTGTTGAATAACATGCCAAAAATGGATGTTACAGACTCGACATTTTGACGATTACCATATTTTATGACTTGAGTCACTAAGTTGGACCAAAAACAGAAACTTACATAAGGTAAAGTTATTTTCAGCTGAAAACATTCCAAATATGTGTTTAGAATTTTATCCTCAACCCATTTGGTATCTAATCGGGATTTTACCCTATATCACCAGCTTTTGCCTTCAGATCAATCACTCTATCAGTTAACAGTTATTTACTTCATTAATTTTTTTTAATTTGTGAATACACCCGAGTGAGCTCACCCTCATTAGTTAACCTGACTATACTCGACTATGGTTGGTCCAAAACAATAGAGGCGGGGTGTATCTTCTCAGATGGACCAGTTAACTAAACAAATATCAGAAAACTAAGAGTCGCTGAGCCGTTTGCGGAAACACCGTCTGCGGAGAATATACCGTGACATACTGAGAGAACTGCTATGGCGAACAAGGACAACAAGGAGAGGAAGAATATGAAGATTAAGATGATAAAATAATGATTGGTATGTATATAAACTCAAAAGGTTATTATTTAGAACAGTAATGATTAATAGGCTTAAAATTAAAAAAAAATGTCAATAACTTCTATTTTGATTTAATCAAATGTTTTACTCATTTATTTATTATTATTTATTTTTTTAATAACCAACTTCTAACCATTCTTTGATGAAAAAAAGTTTTTTTAATATTTAAAATGTATTTCAACTCAAATTAGGTTGTTTTAGAGGAGGTGAGCGCTGAGCTTAACCGCATGTAGCGGCCGATGTTCCCATAGCATGTGTAGATAACTACTTTTAAGTTTGTAAATAACCTGTCAAACTTAAAATTACAAATAAAATAAATAAGGTGTCAAACTGAACCTCAACTTTGTCAATAAAAATGGTCTAATCCTTATGAATCTAAAGTTGGGAATTAATTTCAATAGACTTGAAAGAAGATATATAGCTATAATGGATGGGATGATTTTTTTCATCTCAGAGGTTTACCATATTTGACGTAAAGGGACAAAACTGCCGAAGGTGCCATAAAATAGGGAATCTAGCAAAAGTCTTTCTCTCAAATTGGTATGGTCACCTGACCTAACCCGTTCTCACCGAGCTAACCTACCCTTTTCTTTGTGCAACCATTGTTGTAAGCATAGCCGGAGTTAAGGAGAGGCAATGCCCCCCCCAGACCTCTTAAAAACTATTAAATTTGTACTACCAACCATAACAGTTCTATTATAATTTTTATTTGACACAGATATTTTGAGTTTTTAATTTGATTTTATATTATATTTAAGTAACTGTTTCTTTTTCTCTATTTTAAGCTATATTGTGACAAAAACTAGGAAACCCAAAGACTTTAAAACTCAAACTAGAGACGAAGGGCAGGGACTTGAATTCATCGCGTACAGTCCTGGGTCTTGTTTTTCAGACCATTGACAACCAGTAAAATCTATAAATATTGCTAAAGGCACGACCCACATACAACAGACAATAGGGATCAGTTTCCGTGGTCGGGAGGGATAACTAGGGCATAGCTAGGGACAATGTCATTTGAAACCCTTAAATTCAAATAAATAAATAACTCGTGGGGTCTGTGAGACTGGACCCAGGACTTTAAGGGCTAATTGTTTTAATCATTGTTACACAGGATTATTTTCTAAGCGATCATCTTCAGCCAGAGGGCAATTTGAAATAAAAGACAGCTGTTAGCACAATATGATGATGATTGAAGGGATTTACTGGGTAAAAACATGAGCTAATACGTCTAGTATAGAAAAGAGACTAACTCCAAAAATAAACCGTTAACTTTTGAAAACCAGTGCTAAATATTAACAAACAACTTACTGATTACACTTATAACACTGCGCTCCAATGTTTTTGTGAATGGACACAGTCTCATCAGAAAGCTACTTGTCAAGCAAAAATATATAAATGTGGGTCATGTAAAAAGTTTGTCACATTCCAAAAGTTTGCAGACCTAAAAATTATAAATGATTTATTATTATTATTTATACAGTCAAAGGCCAGCATAATACAACCCAGGATTTCTGTGATCTTTGTAAAGCATTTGTCCTACAGAACTAAGATTCAGTTCTATAAGACCATAATTCAACCTGTACTCTTATATGGAAGTGAAATGTGGGTATTGTCCAGAAGAAGTGATAAAAGACTCATGGGTTTTGAAAACAAAGTGTAAAGAAAAATATTTGGACCAGAGCTAGAGGAAGAAGTATGGAGAATAAGGAAAAAAAAGAATTGAAATCATTGTGTCCAGACCCGGACATCATCGCAATAATTAAAGCAAGAAGGTCAAGCTGGATTGGACATTTAATAAGAAGGCAGAAGGAAAGCAGATTGTATGAAATATGGAAAGCCACGCCTAGGGGGAAGTATCCATTGGGAAGGCCAAAATTAATATGGACTGATCAAGTCATTAAAGACATTAGGACCTTGGGTGCAGACATCAACTTGGCAAAGGACAGAATAGGGTGGAAGAGGATGGTCTATGAGGCTAAGAATCAATTAAGATTTGTGGAGCCACAGCTGTAAGTAAGTAGTAAAGCATTCGACTGAGTACCCGATAAAGTTAGAATGTAATAACATAAATGTATCACTCTGTGTATTTATTCAGAGCTTATTTGCTAAATAAAGCTCTATATCCATTTAGGGAGAAAAAAATCCCTTTGGAAATCTGCAAATTTTTGGAATCCTTAAGAATGTATGTTGTTTTATGAGGTAGTTGAGGATTAAAGTGTTAATACTCATCCAAGTATGTCGAATACATAGGTGATACTACCATAATAATACTTGTGCAAACTATGAACAACTTGTATAGAACAGAGAATAGATAGAACGAGGACTTAATCTTAAGATGGGAGAGTGGTTGATTCCAAATAGCCTCTAGCAATAATGAAATCAAATGGGTACTGTTCTGCTTCACCTTTCTGAAATACATAGTATGTCAGATGAAGTCAACATTCCAAAATGCATTCATGTGGGCAAAAAACCTTTAAAGTAGCATCAAAATATCACAGTGTTGAAAAACTAATTTGGTTAACATGTTAATTGAATCTGGCACCGTTTGGTGACGGGCTGACCGCTGTTTGGGTGAGGTTGTCACCGATTGGTGACATTAAGCAATACGATTCAGGAGCCCTCGCCTCTCTGCAAGTGTTGTACGAGAGAATCAATTGTCTGTTGCGTGGAGGGTATGTGAATTTTTTTCTTCATAAACTAAAAAACAATAAAATTGTTGACATATTAAGTATTAAATTGGATGCAAACTATTTTTAGCGTTCTAATGACCTGCATGTCAAGACCTTCCGCAACGTACGTGTTAAAGTATATATGCAATAAAATGGTTACATGGCGGATTTGAATGGATTTGTGTCTTATGGATCGATTGTCATCAGCTGTGAATTACTTGTTCAGGGGTAGTAGATTACTCCATACACTACGCATGCCAAAGAAATATGAATTATGTAAAAAAAAAGTAGAGTCGTGGTTGGGTGGGTGGGATCATTATAACACTCATAGTTGAGACTCAAAACTATAGATAGATACTTTAAATAGTATGAATTATTAAAATAGTTATTTATGACTATTTACTAAGTAATGTCTGCCATATTTTAGGTCTTAATTGGACAGTATTAAATGTGGAAGAGACACCATTACGATCTAATGAACTACTATAGTATACCTCAGATGCCTATGATGTTTTAGGCAGGACTTATAAAATATGATTTATTCTTAACCAGTTGGCCTTCATTATAAGATACCATCGATGTAAGGTCACTTAACAACTTGTGGATAGTTGTGAGCGATGTTTGGTGGGTGTGGCATTCTCTTGTATCGATTAACGTCCGCACTATTGAATACTACGTTAATCCGCAAAGACCATCCTCATTATTAGACCAGTTTGTAATTCAGAGGCAGTGGTTCGGACTTCACATTAAAACTGTAGGTCCCTTAGATATGCTATTGACTGTTGGGCTATTAATTAACAGTTCTGTGTAAGGAACATGTCAGCCTTAGTCAGTAACAAGACTACAAAATCGCACCCCAACCATCCTACACTCATTTCTCATTCATACTTGGCTTAAAATACCTATCTGGGTAGGTCGCCATTTCAGTTAAAAGTAAGATAAGCAAGGATTTTAAGATAAAAATAAAGCAATGTCTTTGAAATCAGCCATTTAACTATAGAAAATATCAAGAATTTGGATGGTGAGCCAATTCAAAGTCAGTTACCCAGCATTGAGGTTTTGGAGGATGTTCAAGAGGTCTCTCACTGCGATGTAAAGATCTGAGTATGATTGAACTTCGGTAAATTTGGACCGGTGTCACGGTTGCGCTGGGGTGGTACCAAGGTTGTCCACAGCAGACCATCACCTGTGCTTCAGGGCGAGGAAAAGCTGGTAACACTGCAACAAATAAGCAAACTGGGCAACCTGGGTAGATACACCATTGGGAGTTATTAAGAAGCTTCTGGAAAGAAGTTAAAGGTATGGGCTGTCTACCTCACTCTGACTAGAGTCAACAGAACCTCTGATGAAGAGTTTTTTAAACATTGTTTTCAATGGTTTAATCAAGTTCATTCATTAATTATCAACCCCTTACCACCTTTAGTGGGTGGGTGTTTCATCAAATGTATTCCAAATGGTTGGATCTATTTTTATTATTAACTAAATTTGTTGCACCCAGTTACATCAGAATGGTTTAAATAATTTCATTGATAAAACGGAAAATATAAGGAAAACGGTAATTAGTCATGAAGCAAATACTTTGTCATTCTATCTCATAAATAATGATGAAGGATTGGGTTATCATAATTTTAGAAACTTATTGCTGTTTTTTCTGTCAGACTAGGTAATGCAGATATCTATAACAAACTTGGAACAATGGTTCAACAGTTTTGCCTATCGAAAACCCCAAAAATGTTTCAAAACAGATGAAACTCTTAATATTATCTTGTATCATAAATTATAGAATCAATATATGATTTGACTTTTTTTTTGTTTAAATAATTCTGTGAGTCTAGATGAGGACTTAGGTTCTCATTGGAGTCTGTTGTTTTGTGATGTTAAAAATTGTTAAGTCTACCATTTCAACTCTATGGCTGGGTTGAATGCTCATTCTGGCCAATTATTGGCACGAAAACTAAAGATAGGTCATGTCATGGAAATGCCCCGTTTCCAGAGAGCCAATTCATATATGAGTATGGGCTAAACTTTATGGTAAATACCAAACAAATTCTTCAATTTTATTGTCTTAAAAGCTCAAACTTGTGTTCATTTGAGGAGTGGTGGGGAGTAAGCAATACGCTCATCTGTTCTGCGGTGAACCACTCACTACTGCTGCTTCTGAGCAAGTGGTGCCAAGTGATTCAAAGGACAATTTTAATGTCAGTAATGACATTAAAACAATGTGTTCTTGTGCCAAAAGTAAATATACAAATTTCCAATCTTCCCCTTAACATTAGAATATGAGCATACGTGGTGTATTATGTAGTCCATCCCAGCATGACCTTTAATTTTTTTACGTATCTAAGTGGAATTTTTTTTAGTTTTTTTTAATTATTTGTTGTACTCATTCATTTTTAGACTTAACGGAATTACTTCAGTAAAACACTTACGTACTGTTGAAGCTGTTTTTCATGTCTGAGGCAAATTAATAAATATACTCCTGTCGCAGCAGACCTGTGTCCTCAGAAAATTTTCAAATCAAATGACGATAATAATATACTCCTATGACAAGTAAAAATCTGTCGTTATCCACTAGTTTACCATAAGATTAACATAGGAAAGAGTATGCGGGTTTGCTGTTGTGAGGAACACTGAAAGTAGACATGTTTACCAAAAACAATTTTTTTCGTTTAAGTGATATAAGCCTACCACGGATACAAGAAGGTATGTCTTTGAATCTTGGTGATGAGTGGACGTTTTTCGTATCTTGTATGCGTGAGTACTGGTACATGGTATTATTTGTTTTTGTACTGGTTTAAACGATTTTATTTTCAGCTTCATACGCCAGCTGTACAGACGACTAAAAAATTTTAGTCGTGTAAAAATTTATGTTCATAAAAAAAAAATAAATATTCTCTATATGCATGATTAACATGGGAAATGAGTATGCAAGTTAGCTGCCATGATAAACACATAAACAATGATTTTAAGCATAAATTGATAGATCTCAACTACGTGAAGATAAATATAAAGTTTTATCAAAAAATATTCATTGATAAGTGAAATATTAATTTTTCTTTATCCTCCATAAGATTCACATTGGAGCCCCAAAATACAACGTACTGCGTTTAGATTTTTTAATATCTCGGTAATTGTTGGAGATAGAGAGAAAGTTTGGGGAACTAAATTGTGTAGTTTTTTTAAACTGATTCTAATGGTGAAAGATAAAATTTAAAAAAATTAAAATTCCAAATCAAAAACGCAAAAAACCCAATTTTTTAGTACAACCCCACCCCCAAACTACCCATTCTGATTGACCGATATGTCTGGTTTACGTACTCGTCCAATTAAATGCAAGAATACACGTCTCTACCAAATTTGGTCTTGATTGGACCATTCTTACGAGAGTTATCGTGTTCTCACACACACACACACACACACACACACACACACACACACACACACACACACACACACACACACACACACACACACACACACACACACACACACACACACACACACACACACACACACACACACACACACACACACACTCACACACAAGTTTATATATATATATAAATAAACTTTTTAACGACTATTGTTTTTGGCCTCTGGCCACCTAAACACGAAAAAACAACATGGTCCCGGGCTTAAGTCTTGCAATGAGACCTACGGTAATAGCTTCTTCCCTAGGGGGAATTCGCTCAAATATCATAATTTTAAGTAATGTAAAGACAATACTCAAAATTTATTTACGAAGGTATATGTTTTGTTTCGTCTAATGTGAATGATCGTTGTCCTCGTGGACCCCAGCATCCCAGCATGCAGCATCCCCTGCACCCCCACATTCTTGGCATAGGGGCCGTGCATCTGAGAGCGAACTCCCTGATCGTATATTGTATAATTTAGTTTATCTCTGCACTAGTGAACATACGAGTACATTCCACGGGAAGGTTTATTATTACACACGTGCGGTGCTAGGAAATCACTTTACAAAGTACTACAGTGTAATCCTTGGCCGAACATCAAGAATCAAGACAATATAGGTATTGTCAGATCTTAACATCAGTTAAATTTAATTTCTGTACTATGTACAATTCAAAAATTCTTCCACTGTATAAAAATCTTAAGCCAGTGAGCAATAATATTGCAAAATTTGCTTCTAGGTAAAGTTTAACATCAAGTGGTATATGTACGTTGTTTGAGTGCGTCCAATGTTATTCTAATGGATCATATTAAAAATCAATTTATTTGTTATTTCCCAGCCGTTTTACATGAAACTTGGTATGTAGCGTAAGGTCACATCACCCAACAAAACCCACTCAAAAAGCTTGGTTTTGCCTTGGTTTTGGGGGGGGGGATCCTCATAAAATTCAAACAATTAATTTAACTTTGTTTCTCTTGTTTGTTGTTATTTTCATAAATTGGATGATTTGTTAAAGAATAATTTATTAAATTATAATTAGATAAACGTTAACGAATGTGATAGTTTTATTACATATTGTCGTTTTTACTTTTCATTAAGAGAAAAAGTATGTGTCAGTCCACGTTTATCCAATCCAATACTATAATACGAGCAAGGTTTGTATATATGTATTTGCACGCGGGTCTCGAAAACGGCTCTAAAGAATTTCTTTAAATTTTGGAAATAACTAATTTTCGAGTAGAAAATAAGTTCTAGATAGGTCTGAAATCCAGGAAAATTCTGGTTTCTTGTAATATTAAGTTTAAAATCTAAAAATTTAACATTACACTTATGGAGAATCAAATGTAAACGTACAAACTAAAACAGCTGTTTATAACCGTTAGACAGTTAATGATTGAAGACGGCGGGGAACAATATGTGAATAGAGGTTTTTCATAAATATTTATTTTATGTATGTATAAAATGCAAAATTATCAGGTTACTAAACAATTTGTAAAAACTTAAGGGTAACATAACTGTGCGAAATAAATTCAGAAAAAAGTATTTCCTAAATCTTCCGTGTTTTGATAGAAAACGTACCGGTACGGTATTCATTGTATTGCTTGAAGCCACTGTAACAAACCAATTAATTGGTGTCAATTAAATTTCTCTTTTGCTTTTCAATCGTCATTCCGTTTCTAACAAAATCAGTTGATCACAGGCTAATAATTTCTGTATGGATAGTTAAACAGTAAATAATCGGCTAAAACAATTGAGGTTGGCTAAATGACCTTAAACGGCGTCGCTCATTTGACAGACGCCGTAGCCGAGTGGTAGCGCGTATGCCTCAAGAACTTAAGGTCGCGAGTTCCATCCCCTTCAGGGCCAATACTGTTTGTTCAGTGCTATATTAACTATGGTTTTATCGGTTATTAATTATTATTTATCAGTTTTATTTAAACCACATAAATGTTTTCATTGAGTAATAAATGTGTTTTAATTTTCTAATTAACTTGTATAATACATGTTTTATTCTATACGAGCAAAGCTCGGTCACCAGGTACTGCTATCTAAGATAAGACATAAAATGATGGTGATCATTTATAATGTAATAAGGGTAAATTCAAAGATGAATGTTCTGATACAAACACAATAAAATGTGAATTATTCAGTAATTTAAAAATTGTCCCACACACTATCCGTAGGGAATATTGCTGTATTTAACATGTCCCATCATAAACAATTTTTATAATTTACCAAGCTTTTCTGCATTGAAACACCACAATCTAATTTATTGTAATTAGAAGCACAGTTAGTTCTGTTATTCATCATTTTGGAGGTTATTAAACGGACAAGTGTTTTTATTTTACCGGGAATTGTCACATACACACGTTTTTATTTTAACCCCTTCAATAATGTATTAAATTTATACTATTAACATGTAATACCTAATTTTCCTTATGTAAATTTATCGTAGAACACGAAGATGGGCTCAAATGTACATTATGTGGACTATAACACAAGAAATTCCAGTAAAATATATAAAAACACGGAATTTTTTATATAAAAAAACGTTAAATAGGCCTATTTGTAAAAAATAGGGTTTTGAGATTGGACAACTCTAAATGCACAGTTTAGTTCCATGTACTGTGTAGTTTCCCAATTTTTTAAAACATTGACTTGGGTCCACTCTGTAGAGAAATAATTTTCTATTATAATATTACATAAATATACAGTATTAATCCCTTATACTATGTATAGTGTTCATTGATTCAATATAATTTAAATATACAGTACTAAAAAGAGTAAATATGTGTAAGCCTTTCATTGAGGGATTTGGAATAGTGTTGCTGCGACAGCGTAGTGCGTATTGCATATCAACGCCTGTCTGCCAGAACCGTCGGCGGCCGCTCCCTTCAAAGGAGTTGCACAGCCTCATCGGTCCTACCAAAGCCCTACTAGTTTGATTTTTTTGTGACCGTATGGAGCGTCTGACTAACGTAACGCAGTTAGAAACTCCCATACGGCAACGACACGAAATTGGTTTAGGGTTAAGTAAAATTAAATTACAGTAATATCACCGAGAATTAAAGTTTAAAATATTAAAGGAATTAATGTAAAATAAGATTTTGGTTCCTACCACGCATTCTCTGGGCTGAAAATTCTATACTCTTCATATCTAAGAAAAAATATTGTAACAGTTAACTCAAAATTGTTTTTAAATGTTTATTTGAAGTTTCCTGAAAAGCCAAATACAGTACTGTACGTTCTTTGCCACTACTGTGTCGATAATGTAGTACATCGTTTGGCGCCATCTATGTATGTAATCTAGAACTACGATATGTGTTGTATAAGCTAGTAGGTCTTTCGGGTGAAAATAAAATTACACGCTACATTTATTCTTACTAAAATTTAACAGGTAATTGATTAACCTGTGATTATTTCCAAAACCGATTCACCCATATCTGCCCCAGCCGCAAGAGCGTGAAACAATGTTTCTAATAATCTGTTTTAGGACGGTATTTTCAGGGAATTTCGATATCTATAATAAGGGTACTGGGTTCGGATAAAAACCTATAGTTTCTATAATTCATTTTCTTTTAAAAAGAGAAATCACTCGAAGGAGTTTGCATTTAAAAAATTTAATCGCTACAAAAATCTCACATTTTGGGGTTAGGCACAAAACAGTGAGTGATTCACAACAAATGTCAGTTTTTATTGATTTGCTGGTATAATATGTTTCGCCAACCTCACTCAACCCATTCAACAATTATGATGGAGTATCTACAAATTTTACTAACCCTGAATATTTTAGTAACCGTTTGACATAGATTGAAAGATTCAAATTGCTAAATTGTTTGTTTTCTAAGCATGCAAGATTCTAAAAGTGCTATGAAATAACGTATTGTTAAAACTAATTTTGTATGTATAAACTCTTATTTTGCGGTACAAAACCCTCCTAAAATTCTCTTTAAATGGACCCATTTGTCTGAACCCACAAATTATCCGGTCAGACCCTTTTTATCGTTTATCAGAATCGTGTCTACGGACACACACTCATATGTGGGTTTGTATATACAAGAAGTCACTAAAATCCGTGACTGGCTATACATAGCCACTTGTTATTTTTAAAGATTTAGGTTTTAAAATAATAAAAAGTACCATATTAAATAATTTAATTTATATTTACATGGTAGCCTATTTATTTATATTTTGTTGACTTAAGCTTTACTTTAACTCTCTTCCAACGTAATATGGTGCATATTATGACAAACCTTAAAATTGTAATCATGACTCGATTTTAACAGCGAGGTTTTGATATATTTTCATTCAGATTTGTCGAAAAGTTTGGTTCCTGGTCTAGGTCTTACTATGAGGGCTACGATGATCGCCTATTAGAAATTCACTAATTGTCCTCGATTCAAAAAATATTTTTTTAGGCCTAAATGTTAAAATAAATAACCACTTTCCATCAATAACAACCGAGTACAGTAAAACCCCACTAACTCGACAGTCAACAGCTGACAGAACGCCTTTATCTTACTTGTGCGTTCAACTTTTCAAAGTCATTGAACAGCTGAAACGAGCCAAGATTAACAGTTTTCATCTATTGCGCACCTTCAGACTTTTTGTGGCAGGTGGTAACTCTTTATGAGTACTCCCGCTCCTGCGAGGGTTATGTGGTGACTCCACCGTTAAGCGGTGTATACCCAAACTAAACCCACCTTCCCCCATCCGTCCAGACGTATATGAGCAACTTAGCTCATAGTATTAGCTTTTAGCATTTTAGCTTTTAACATTAGCTTTTAGCTGTAGCTGCTGAATTACCTCTTGTAATGGCTAGAGCAATCAAATCTGAACAGAGCTGGAGTAAGTGAAAGGTTGCGACGTCCAGTAATCCAGCTACTCGGAGGTCACGAATTGTGGATAGTTGTGAGCGATGGTCGGTGAGTGTAGTGTTCTCATGTGTGGATTAATGTCCGCACTATTTAATACTACGTTAATCCGCAAAGACCATCCTCATAATCAGACCAATTCGTAATTCAGAGGCCGTGGTTCGGATTTCACGTTAAACTGTAGGTCCCTTAGTTGCCATCGGCTGTTGGGGCTATTAATTAACAGTCCTGTCTAAGGAACATATCAGCCTTATTCAGTAACAAGACCACAAGATGGCGCCACCATCATCAAACACACGACCCTCATTTATACTTGGCTTAAAATACCTACCTTGTGGTATGGTTACAATTTCAATAATCTAATTTAATCTAATGTAACTTAATAGAAGCAGTGCTTAATTTCTAAAATTGTAGGTGTGGGAACTCACATTTATTCTTGTAAACCACCCGCTCCATTTCCTAATAAGGCCCAGTTTTGCATCCTCCATCTTATTATCAACTCTATTAGTAGTAGGTAGATAGTTCTTGAGATAAAAAAATTTTGCAAAAAATACAAAATGTTGGCTAGCGGTTAAACAAAGCATTTTTCAACATATGTTTATTGGACATTTTTGGTTTATTTTGATGAGTACTATAATCCCGTGAATTTTGTCCCCAACTTTAATGAACAACCTGTATACAAACAAGAAAATTCTTCAAGATAAATAACCCTACAATTAATGTTGTATATTTATTAGGCCTAACTACTCCCTAAAATAATAAAATCCCCTCGATTAAGTTGGCCAGCCTGTTTAATTTAAATATTCTTCGGGCCGAGCCTAGTATAGTTCTTACATAATCTTTTTTTAGGAGTCAGTTAAGAGCATGGTGGATATGATTTTAACCTCAACTTCCCATCACCATAGGCTCCATGTTTCTCGTGAATTTGATAGCTAAATTAATGTTTTTGCGTAAACGAGCTCCGTCGCACAGAACCTACCTATCGCAACCACTATGTGCCACTGATGTAACAGTATAGTCAAAACATATTTAATTTTAATTTAAAACTATTAGCCCTTTTAAAAACAAAATAGGCGTCCACCACAATACCAATTTATCCTACAAATACCGCCAACTTCCAATTCAATCTTCAGTATATAAACCATTCAAGGCTATTTAAAATAGTGAACTCAAGTGTTAAAATTTATTGAGATTTTGAAAATCCCTCCTCTTAGTACCGGGTTGAGATAAAGGCTTATAGTTTCCATAGTTTCCTTTTTTTCCAAATTTTCTTTTAAAAACGTCTTTCAAATGAGATATCACTCGATAGGACGTAAACTATAAAGTTTGGAATTTCGCCAAAATATTCGTTTTGGGGGGGGGGGAAACTGTGATACACACAAAAAATTCTGTTTTCATACTTTGTTTTTACTAGTTTTGGTCAACCTCACTTGAACCACTAACACTAAGCAGTTATGAAGGGATATCCACACATCTCATTAACCGTTTGACATAGAGCTACGATTAAAATTACTTAATTGTTTGCATTTTAGCCGATTAGTTAAATTAAGTTATAATTTAAAAGTTCTAGATTATTCACATAGAGCGCAGCACTAGCACGACACTATACTACGTTACCTGCACAACACTAAGCCTACTGAGGCCTATTGAGGCCTACTGAGGTTCTCAGAATACTTTAGGTTAACATTTTAAAACTATTTTGAACTTACTGTTACAATTATTCTTTTTATACGTGTAAAGTACAGCATTCGAGACCTCAAAGAATGATTGTTATAGACCAAAAGGTTTATTATTAAAACTACTGACTTATCAATGTGTGAAGTACTTGGCGAATTTAGATCAATAATTGGGTTTTTTAAAAGAACAAGTTAATCTTTTGCAGTTTACTTGTTTTTTCTTCCCTTTCTGCAGTTTTCCTTTTTGAGACCCGCTCAAGTGTTTACATGGCTGCTGTGACATAGCTTTCAAATGGTTAAATACAATTAACGTTCGGTTAAAACACTAAAACACGACACTAACACTATTGCTGTTCACTAGTTCACACACTCACATTTGCCTTTGTCACTCACCAAAACGCACACGGTAAATAATTCTACCGTACCGTTCCGCAAATCGACTGCAAGGAAGATAGGATCACAAACACCAATAGCTAAGATTATTTGTTTCCCTAGAGGATAATATCCTCTAGTATATATTAGATATTACATACTTATAAGTATATATTATATTCTTCCGGCTGGCGGGCAATACCGTGAGACGCTACGATGTGGACAGTTGGATGTATCAGGCATCTCTACTTTTAAGTTCTAGATGGCTATGATACATTTTCTTTATCACTACGTAAATAACAAGTATTTAATTAAGTTCTCCAAATAATTATGGTTAGTGCCGTATATATGCACTATTATGTTAAAGCTTAATATAGTAATTTATTATCAATACTATCAGCAATATTTTCTGAAAGGCTAAGGGCCCGTGTAGCAGGGCCCATCACGTATGCTTTAAGGAACCGGTCCCCGAAATAACGTCCAAAATACCCAGTAAGGGCTCGCGGGGCCTCCCAGCTCGCATTGACGTGAAGTACCTCCGATTGTGTTTATTTTATGACTGCATAGGAGGAGGTTACTAGCGTTACGCAGGGATCAACTCCTGTTCAGCAAAGCTAACGAGTTCGGTTTCGGGCTAAGTTAAAATAAATATATTATTAACAGATATAAAGTTTAGAATAAAAAATTAAAATAAAATAAAGTATTAGTTTATAAAACGCATTATTTAGGTTTGTTAATGCTATAGTCTACATGTATAAGAAAAGATTATTGTGCTAGTAAAGTGAAAAGTGTTTTAAAATGTATACAAAAAGTATCTGGAGAGCCTCACTACTGTCTATAGTACACGCAGCGCTGCGCAGTACACAGCCTGGTGTCGATGCGTAGAATGCTACGCGATCTATGTAACTAAAATAAAACATAGCTTATACAGGGTGTTTCAGATTTGATGTTGGATACTTTAGGATATTGTTCCTGAGGTCAAAACAAACGAAAAATGTCCAGTGAACATATGGCCTATCTCACTCGGTTTTCCATCTGTCGGTGTATAAGTGTTTTTACATAACTTGCTATAACTTTGGATCCACTTGAGGTACAAGCTTCAAACTTGGTACGTGTATGAGTACTAGTAGGCCCTACATTTTTCCACGGTATCAAGTTTCTACTTAGAACCATTTAAAAATGGTGTCAATAACTTAACCATGGGATTTACAAAAAATAAACTGAAGACAAACAAATTAAGAAATGTAATTTCCTTTGTAAAAATGTAAAATTTTAATAGGGTCATAACACAAATAAAGTAGAAAAATAAGTTTTTCCGAAATTACAACGATCAATTTGGGCTTTTATAATTTAGCAAGTAAGTAGTAACTTCATTAAAATTGAATTTTCTCCGTTATTTGTGTTACGATCCTGTTGAAATTTTACATTTAATTAATGGAAATCAAATTTCGCAACTTTTTTGTCTTAAGTTTATTTTTTGTAAATCCCACGGTTTTTAATTTATTGAGATTTTAAAAATGGAAATGGACGCCATTTTTGAATGGTACAAAGTAGAAATTTGATACTATGCAAAAATATAGGACCTATTAGTACTGATACACGTACCATGTTTGAAGTTGGTATCTTAAGTAGTTCCAAGGTTATAGCAGGTTATGTAAAAACACATACACACCGACAGACGGAAAACGGAGCGAGATAGCCCATATGTTCACCGGACATTTTTTGTTTGTTTTGCCTTTCGGAACAATATCCTTGTATCCGACATCAATTCTGAAATACCCTGTAAAATGTATAAAATAGTTTCACTATTACCATTAGTCGGCTCTAGGTACAAATCATTTTGTAAGTCGAATCTTTGCTACCCTAATATATATATATATATATTAGGTTTAATCAAAAGTGTAGACACCCCTTCATAACTACTGAATGGGTCAAGTGAGGTTGAACAAATATTGTATAAGTACAAGTATTGTACCTGTAAAGTAATGGAAACAGACTCTAGGATATGCATTACTGTTTTGCACCTTCCCTAAAATATGGTATTTTGGGGGCAACTCTAATTTTTTTTAAATAATTCCCATCCAGCAATGTCTTATTTAAAGGAATTTTTAAAAGAAAATGAACTATGGAAACTGAAGGTCTTTATCTCAACCCAGTACCGTTTTCAAAGTCTAATGGAATCTTCGCACTTGAGTGAAATATTAAAAAAAACCTTCAGTGGTTTGTATAGGTTACTTTTCAAGATATGTAATTTCGCAGGTCTGGGTGTATTATTTATTAGGTTAAGAATTATTAAGTATTAAGGTTAAATATTATCACTAAATATTTTATTAACTATAATCTTGCTTGTATATACGCCTGTATACAGTATATATTTGTATTTATGTTGTAAAATTGATGTTGAAACTTTGGCCAATCCTTAAGTGTAAATAATCTTTTAATGTAGATTTAGAAATTAGGCACTAGAAAACGAAGGAGTTTTATCTACCACAGAAACAAGAAGGTTTCCACAGGAAAAGCAATAGTTTACAACTGTAAATCATTTTAACATCTAACACCAGCTTAGACAGGCAAGAAGTATAAACACTCTTGAGAATAGGTGAGGAACTTCAATTATTTTCATCACAATCTATTTTATTACCGTTTAAATTATTATCAACTCAACAAACATGGGCTTTTGTTCTGTTAAATAGATCAAGAGTTGGGACTCCCAATGTCCCCATAATTAATTACGGATTTCGAAGACCTTCAGACTGTTAGTCCCACTGTGGGTCGGTAACAGAGATTCTGCGTAGTGGGTTGCGAACTGCTCCCTTGCAGGCGGCCAACGGCCATACACTGCCACACTGAATATATGGGCTCTCGTACGATCACCGAAGTCTCCGATAATCCTATAAAATATGTCATTTTGGAGGTCTAAAAATATTTCAAAATGTATAAAAAACAGAATTTTTGTCTTAAACACGTTACTTAGGATGCTTGCATAAAAATAACATATGTAACGAATAAGCGACACTAGCGCCGACCTAGCGGATTTCAGTTGTCCCTAACGCCGCTCGCACCGCCTTAAAAGTAAACATTTCACACTTTTCTCAATTAATTTAGAAAAGGTGAGATTTCAAGCTAGAATTGGAATTCTATTAAAAAACTTTCACTCAGCATATCATCCTGGACCTGAGATTTATAGAGCCCTTCTGGAAGATACGTTAATGAAATGAAATCTTTATTGATCCAGTAAAAATACATACTATACATAATACATAAAAACAATTACAGTTTTATCATAAAAAGCTAAGACAAACTAATACTATAAAAAGATAGAGTACAAACTAAAATAGGATCAATAAATGTTGGTCCCGAGGTTGAAACCTGTGCGGGAACATGTACAAATACAATACACTGTCTGCTCGAGCGGTAGGTTTAAGGTCGACCGGTCTGATTAATAACATAGAACAATCTTAACAGTAGCTATAGATAATAAATATTCCCTTATTAAATATAATGATAATACCAAAAACAGATCAAATAATTTTTTCCGATATTTAATAATATTTATAAGGCATAATAAAAGTAACTTATTACATAACTAAGAAAAAGACAGACAATTTTACAGGTTAAATTGATATACTATCACAACTATCACTTATCCGTGTACTTCTATCTAACTGTAGTGAAAAAACTTTCTATATTATTATGATTCAGCAAATAAGTTCTTATTAATTTACGGAAACGATTTTCATTGATTTCTTTAAAGTTGTCTGGCAATTGGTTGAAAAAGGTTGGTGCCAAAAAAGAAAATTAATTAATTATTAATTAACTATCATAATTATCATACTAAATATTGTATTGTGGCTATGTACATTCTGCTTTAACCTAATTGAGTCAAAATCATTTTTAACCTTAAGTGAGATCGCCCACAGCACGCTGGCGTGAGTAGAGCGAATTTCATAGAACTTGTATTATTCCCATCATAGTAATCGAATAATACTGAGTTTGCAGGTTTGCTGTAATGAGGGTTGTTTTCCATGGTAACGAGCTTATTTTAAGGTCGTTCACTAAGTATAAACACATGTAACATTTTGCCAAATTATATCAATAACTAAGCGAGTTATAGCAATTTATCTATTCTCCGTAAGAATAACATGGACAAAGCGTATGCAGATTTGAATAAAGAACATTAAATTTGGGATTTTAATGGATGTATTGATAAAACACAACTAGATAGACCTTATACAAAATTTTAGAAGCATAATTTAAGTAAATAATTGGCCTAGAGTCATGATTTAAAATACTAGATTGTTTTTTTCTTGAGCTGCATGCAATGATAAAAGGGAAAATTAGAATTAAAAATAATTAGAGTCTACATAAATAAATTGAAAATCCCACTTTTTGGATACAATATCCCCCAAAAAGAAAAGGGTAGTTAATGTAGTCCGATTGCGTTGCCCAACAAACTCGTCCAACATACACAAAATTTTATAATAATCTGACAATAATTCCGGTCGTGTCTACACATGCTTGTATATAATTTTGAATTACCCCCCCTTAAAACATGTACAGGGCGTTAAGTTCTAAATTAATTATTAAATTAACTTCTAAATTAAAAATTTGGCTTTTTAGTAAACCAGACATAAATTTCCTTGATAATATTCTATGTTAATTTACCAAATTGGTCATCAAATTTCAGTCATTTTTCAAAATTTCACTTTCACCAAATTTCATTTTTCATCAAAGTTCATTTCTTTTTACAAGTAGCATTTTCCAATTCCAAATAAAAAATCTGTTATTTTCGTTGTTTAGTTATATATTTTTTACTTTGTTTAGTTATTTATTAATAAGAGTAAATGTTTATTTTCTTTCTATTTATACAATTTATTGTTTAAGACGTCATAGTGAGCGGCAACATGAGAGACTTTAAATTGTTGAACTGGACTCATCATATAATAAATAATAGTATTTTTAATTTTTTTAAACGTTTGTCACACATACTGGACAATGTGGCAACGTAGTTCCAAGTTTTTTATTTTGTTTTGTAAATTTGTATTTATTGATGGAATAAACTTATTATTATTATTAGCTATGAACATGGCTCCCGAGCTTAACTGTCATGTGAATAGCTGACTTTTACATGAGAAATTCGCTAAAAATGTGACTCTAACTGTGTATGTGTAATGTTGATCCTCAATTGGATACTGGACTACCCTACCTGTACATCCTGTACATCGTGACACAACAACAGAGTTTAGGCAACAACTTTTGACACCGAAGCCACGAGCATGAGTCACTGCCCGGGGTAGCAATCGTAGCGGTTGTAATGCAATTTGGCAAGCACGCAATAAAAACTGCCCCCTCCCTTGCTAGTGGCAGCCTATTATTTAGCCGGTCTGTTTGTAAGCAGCTATTACACACGATCGAGTGGCCGTCCCCATCTCTCTCTTCCTCATCGCTAATCTTGTGGCCCGCTGATTTAGTCAGTAATGTTGTTATTGCTATCGATTTTCGATTTATTCCTGCATAGTCGTCACGGTTCGAGTTTCAAGCCTGTTTACTTAGGCCGAGTACATACCAAGAGCAACTGGTGAAAACAACGCAACGACAACGCAGCAGCAACTTCAGTTGCCTGTGATAACACACGTAGTTTAATGGATCTGTGTACCAAGTGTACCAAGATACGTGACCGAGTAACGCAGCAGCAACTTCAGTTGCCTGTGATAACACACGTAGTTTAATGGATCTGTGTACCAAGTGTACCAAGATACGTGACCGAGTAACGCAGCAGCAACTTCAGTTGCCTGTGATAACACACGTAGTTTAATGGATCTGTGTACCAAGTGTACCAAGATACGTGACCGAGTAACGCAGCAGCAACTTCAGTTGCCTGTGATAACACACGTAGTTTAATGGATCTGTGTACCAAGTGTACCAAGATACGTGACCGAGTAACGCAGCAGCAACTTCAGTTGCCTGTGATACGAGTAACACACGTAGTTTAATGGATCTGTGTACCAAGTGTACCAAGATACGTGACCGAGTAAACAACTCAGTACAATAAACAATGTTGTTGTTGAATGAAAATACTTGTCAGTATTGCCTGTAAACATTAATGATTGATGCATAAAATACAATAACAAAATAGGTAGACAATGTAGTAAATATATTGGACAGAACTACAAGAGACTATATCGAGCAAAACATAAATATATCTCAATATAAAAATACAATATGACCTAACCTAATTATAGGTAACCGTTTTTACAAAAAAACAAATAGAAAATTACAAGCGCCTACAGAGTAAACATGTTGACTGGTAAATTACCTGTTTTTATTATTTCTTCTATAATTATTCTATTTAACACTGAAAAAGTCATTTACATGATAGAAGCCCTCATTTATTAAAATTTCCTTCATTTTGGATCTGAACGACAGGGGCGGCAGTATTTTCAACCAAGCAGGAAGATTATTAAAAAGTTTAATTACAGTTATAAGTTGTGCATTTTGTTATCTTTGTAAGAGTAGTATTTAGAACCCGTAATGTTAATGTAAGAAGGTCGTACCCTAAGATTGTTTTTATTCCTCGTATTGTGCTCATGAAAATCAGTATTTGTGAGAAAGGTAGGCCTACTAATATTGCTATGAACATTACAAATAGATGATAGAATGTAAAGAGACGGAAGTGTCAAGATTTTTAATTTTTGAAAAAGTGGTCTACAGTGAGTGCGATATGAAACTTTGCATATAATTCTAACCGCTCTTTTTTGAAGAATAAATATTTTATTACAAGAAGAACTGTTTTCCCAAAGATTGACACCATAATTAATGATACTGTGTATTTGAGCAAAATAAACATTCAAAAGAACATCCTGGTTGAAACATGAACTAAGCCTTATTTGCCAGTTGCCCAGTTGCTCTAGTGGAGTGCAAACTGTTTAAAGCTGCTGGAAAACAAGAAAATGTAAAACTTTAACAGTTCACTAAACAATTTAATATGTCCATATAATAATTAGTTTGTATACTACCATAAAAAACAAAACTTTAATCTTTTGCTCACACTAAGTGTGGGTTCTGTAGTTAGAAACTATTTTTACAGCAGTACTGGGGTCACTAAATTCAGCAGCATACCATAGCTAGCCTTGCTTATCCTGTAATGTTAAAAAACATTGCGGGATATTCTTCCAATTCTTGTAAGACATACGACTGGCTTCTCTATATATATTGCTGTTATTATATGGATGCACACTAAATCGCCTATGTAATATTTTTTTCTTTTTCTAAGCACGTGTAGAAAAACTGTCTCCTCCTCGACATCGATGCAATTTGCTGGACAACTTGTTGACTTCGTTTCTTTTGTATGTAGGCCCCTACACGCGGTGTAGACCTAAAAAAACTCCAATTGACTGAGTTGAGTTGTTGCGTTGATATCACCAGTTGCTTTCCGCACTCCAAAAAAATTTCCAATCCCGAATGACTGATTTTGTTCGGCAAACCTGAAGAGGTCGTAATGCGTAATTTTGAAGTAAATTGCACGACAAATGGAACAATTCCGAGAACCTCCACCCAATTCATAAAAATATCGCCGATATAAATCATTGCCCGAATGATACTACAGTGGAGCACTACCGAGTAGTGCTCCAACTCTCGTTCTGTGCACACGCTATCTTGTGTCGCCCCGCTAATTGTACTTGTTCATGATAGATATGACAACATGATATAATTAATATCTGTAACTTAAAGTTAAAATCTTTTAATGTATAGAAGTGATTAGGTAATCACTTGAAAACGGGAGGAGTTTCTCCAACTCCAGAAACGTTGTTGAGTAAATAAAAACACAGTCGCGTTTAAAAAGTCCAATCAAAGATTTTGAATAATAATTGGATAGAGTGATATTCATTCCGACATACAGCACTCTCTGTAAGTTAGGTTGGCTAATTGATTGTATAATATCAATAAACGAATTAACCTAGATCTGCAGATCGCTGTATGACGCTTCTGGTACTCTTTATATTCACAAGAAACTGTAGAAAATGCTACTGAGATATTTATGATAAATAATTGCCATTTATTCATCAAGCCTTTCTTAGTTACAAAGACTGCTTTACAGAATAACTCTAATCATATATGATAACTAAAACATACACAACTACGGTAACTACGCTGTGCTAGGGAAGTCCCCAGCTTATACACCAACTACCTATTAATTTTCCTTACCAAAATTGTAACTTCTCGTTGGAAGTTAACTACCCACCTCCCCCATTTTACAGCTATAGTAGTCTTTGCTAGCTTAGAGAACTTGGTACGTCAAATAATGTTCTCATACAAACATCAATAACAAGTTATAGTTTGAGTGGCCTAAGCCTTTCAAACAGTAACTTGTTTCAGAGATACACTCTAACTGTAAAGTGTATCATCTCGATAGAAAATGGGCACGAAACCACAGCTTTGTTTGAAAGCCTTGTCATGTTTCATTGTCATGCCGGTGTTAGGTTAGGCCTAGTTTGAGACCCCCTCCAAAAGCCGAGGGCCTGGTTGGCGGGGGGGGGGCTTTGTATGGTCATCTGACTGGACTTGCCCTCTCTCACCCAGCTCACCCATACTTTTCCTCTAGCACACTTCTAGCTATCGTACAATTGAATTGAAAAGGCGATAAAAGGAGCTCAATGAAAGAGGTGGGAGGGGAAAGAGAAAGGGCTTCACTGAAAGAAAAAAGTCTTCCATAGAAGTATAGAATAAGGACAATAAACCACCGACACTGTAGCTCAGGCTCCAGGCACAACGCGCTGGCCCAGCAAGTCAAAGGTTGCTGAATTGCAACCTGTGGCCGGCGACTCCTGTCACCTCCGGCTAGCCTTTGTGACTCACGCTGCTGCGGCACTTACAGACCCTAGGCACACGGTGATGGTCAACTGAGGTTAAAACACCCTCGTTGCAGCAGACCTGCTTACTCAGTGATTTACAAATCAATAATAATATATAACAGGTTTGATCAATATCCGTAATAAATAAGATAGTTTGCCCATTCTCCACAAGATTAACATAGGAAAGAGTATGTAGGGTTGCTGCTGTGTGGAACGCTGAAAGTAGGCATGTTTACAATGAACTATTTTTATTTTAACTATGTATACCTAGTTTCATCAATATCTGTCCATAAATAAAGGATTTTGCCTATTCTCTATATGATTAACATGGGAAAAGTCAATGCAGATTAGCTGCCAATAAACACATAAACTATGATTTGTAGGCATAAATTTATGGATCACAACCACATGATGCTATATACCAAGTTTCATCCAAAAATATTTATTGATAAGTGAAATATTAATTATTCCTTTTCCTACATAAGATTAATATTGGAGCCCCAAAATACAACGTACTGTGTTTAGATTTTTAATATCTCGGTAACCGTTAGAGATAGAGAAAAACTTTAAGAAACTTAACTGTGTAGTTTTTAAGCTGATTTTAATGATCAAAGATAAAATTTGAATTTTTTAAAACTACATATTAAAAACCCAATTTTTAAGTACTAAACCCCCCCAAACTACCCGTTCCGATTGACCGATGTGTGTGTGTTCTCGTTCGTGAAAATATAGTACACGTCTCTACCAAATTTGGTCTTGATCGGACCATTTTTACGAGAGTTATCGTGTTCACACACACACACACACACACACACACACACACACACACACACACGCATAAATAAATAAATAAATATAAATAAATTTTAACGACTATTGTTTTTGGCCTCTGGGCACTTATAGACGAAAATAACATGGTCCCGGGCATAAGTCTTACCACGAGACTACGGTAATAGCTTCTTCCCTATGGGAAATTCGCTAAAAGTGAAAAGGTTGAAGTACACTCACATAAAATTTTCCTATGAGTTGGAATAAAACCCTGTCCCTAGTCATCAACAACAAAGTTGAAGAGATTTCATCGATGGCATTTACGAAAATTTTACATCCACGGATAAAGTTGATCATAGGGAATTGAAAACGGATGTAGAAAATAAACATTGTCTCCTTTCCGAAGCTTATATAAAAATCGCACGAACCGACAGGATCTTGGAACTTTGATATTCATGCCGTGGAGTTAGCATTTGTATTTCATCTGTTGCTTCAAAGGCGCTTACTCCCTCTCATCGTATAACAATTGGGAAGCATTAACATTAGGCGCTACTTGAGCGGTCGGCTGTTACTCTGACATGTGTTCGGATGAAGAAATACCCCCATCGCAGCAGACCTGCGTACTCAGTGAATTTACAAATCAATGATATAATAATAATGGTATATGACAAGTTTGATCTATATCATTGTCGATGGGAATGAGTATGTATATTTTCTGCTGTGAGGAACACTAGAATCGGCATTTCTAGCATAAAAAATTTTTATTTTACCATTTTAGCATAAACTTATGGATCCCAACCACATGAAGCTAAATAAAAAGTTTCATCCAAAATTATTGGTTAATAAGGGAAATATTAATTCTTCCTCATCCTGAAATTTCCTGACCTGATTCTAATGGTGAAATATAAAATTTTAAAAATTACATGGGGAAAATGCAAAAACCCCATTTTTTGGAGTACAAAACCCCCCAAACTACCTGTTCCGATTGGCCGATATGTCTGGATTACGAACTCGTCCGAGCAAATGTAGGAATACACGTCTCTACTAAATTTGGACTTGATCGAACCATTTTTACGAGAGTTACCGTGTTCACAGACACACACACACACTGAAATAAAAATTATAATGACTATTGTTTTTGGTCTCTAGGCACCTCTAAATGATGAAGTAACATGGTTCCGGGCTTAGGTCTTGCCATGAGACCTAGGGTAATAGCTTCTTCTTATGGGAAATTTGCTATTGACCCAAATTCACAAAAAAAGTCATTCAAACAAAGAAGAATTGAAATGCTCAACAATTTGATATGAATAATACAACACTTAGGGTACCCGTGTTGTGTGGGGGGGGGGTCACTCGGCCAGCTGGTCCAGCCTCAGATGGTGGATCAGGCCCTGCTGCGTTTTTCTTCGATCGATCACTCTGTTGCACTTGTTTTCTTCTGGCTTAAATCCCCTCATGAATGACCACCCCTCATCCTTCAACCCCATAGAGGCCAATGAAACCGTATGCGTATTTTAATGCACACCTCATCTGTACCATCCGAGTGGAAAAGCGAATATATTAATTTATTTTTGGTGAAGTCTATATAATAAAATGACTATGATTTAAAAAGTTATACACCCAGTAGCCGATTAGATGTATGAATACATTAAGCAGATTGTATAATAACCCAAAAGGACAAGCTCAAGATTTTATCTCTTTGCTATATCCCATGTATTCTCCATACTCTATGTATAAGGGGAGAAAGTAAAAATGAAAGTAAACTATAAGCCTAACAATGAACAATGAACATATGCTTATAAAACCTACAACATTTTCTTTAATCACACGTGAGTCACAGTGTCATGGGACAAAAATTAAGTGAGATATATGTCATCAGAATAGGATCAATATATTATGGACACTCGATATTTTAAATGATACCAACATTCATAGGTTATATTACATTTTCTGTGGACAAAATTCACAACATAAATCTTCTATGGCAGTCAAAATTTTGTATTAAATAGCAATTTCTACAAATAATCTTAGTGCATTTCTGATATAATCATCACTGAGAGTGAACTCGAACTCGTCTGCAAAAAGGAATATAAATTTATTAGTAAAAATTTATGGGAAATCAATGAACACACTACAATATTGTGAATTTAAGACGTTATAAGAAATAAAACAAGGAATCGTGAAAAGACATTACAACGTTTTAATAATAATCTCAGTAATTTTATTTTCCTATAGTATATGTGCATCGCACTTAAGATCAAAAACAAATCTCAAACAATAGTTCTGAGACCTTTGAAACACATCAGAGAGAGAGAGAGAGAGACAGTCATATTCATTAAACACAGAGCAACAGTAAGTGAAAGTTATCATATTTTATCTTGAACATTTCATATATGTGAATGCAAACTTATGTTGTAGTATGTTTTTGGTGACCTAACAACCCGCTTCTTACTTTTATATTACCTGAGGTTATATTGAAACATGCATTTTTACAAAGACCATTCTAAAAATCGACATAAATTAATAATAAAAAAACAAGATACGATTCGGTTGTGATTCGGATGTCACTACGATACTATCGGTAGAATAGGATGTAGATATAGTGTTACGAGAATGAGTCACCCTTCCCCCAAGAGATATGTCGAAGACAGATATACTGTGGAGCAGGGAGGCTCTGGTGGGTGGGGGGGGGCGGGGCCCTCTGTGGCTGATAAGGACCTCGTGTAGCTGCCCCCGGCCCAACGCTCTGACGCTGGAGGGTTATCCCCGCTTCCGTCCCTTTAGCAACAGTTTTTACATTTCCTTGTTTTACATTAAATGTGTTTTAATACAAATTATATAATCCTTTTCCACATATTTAATCGTGTATTCCTTTATCATTCGTAAATTTCTTTGTATTGAATCGAGAACAAAAAAACTCCCTTAGAAGATTAAATAAAATATTTTTAACGGACGAGTTTTTGAAACAAGACTTGCTGACTTAATAAGCTATAAATATATACTACGGTTTTATGATTCTTGTTTTATGAAATGAACGGTTGTGCAGTGTTAACACTCCTACGATAGAATAATCTCAAAACATTTGAAATGTACAAAACCTGACGCGTGTTTTGAAATGTATGTGTTTGATTGGCGAATTCTTTAAATCATAAAAAAAAGAAAAATAGTTTAACTGGATTCGTTAAAAATTAATTTATAAAGAATAATTTTAAAGCGCCCAAAGCTTTTTGAATTAGATGTTTTAAGCAATTTATAGATTACCCCACCAAACAACTCCTTATTGTAATCTTGAATCTATTAAGCTATTTCAGCGTTAAATGTAATTACAGAGTTCATGGGTACATATAGTTGAGAACACGAATGTGATCACATGTAACACTGCAGCAACACGGAGTACACATGGTGTTGAACACGTCAATGGTCACATGTAACTTATAGTGACACGGGGTACAGATGGTGTAGAACACGACCATGGTCACATGTAACTTATAAGCAACACGGGGTACAGATGGTGTAGAACACGACCATGGTCACATGTAACTTATAAGCAACACGGGGTACAGATGGTGTAGACATGACCGTGGTCACATGTAACTTATAAGCAACACGGGGTACAGATGGTGTAGAACACGACCGTGGTCACATGTAACTTATAAGCAACACGGGGTACAGATGGTGTAGAACACGACCGTGGTCACATGTAACTTATAAGCAACACGGGGTACAGATGGTGTAGAACACGACCGTGGTCACATGTAACTTATAAGCAACACGGGGTACAGATGGTGTAGAACACGACCGTGGTCACATGTAACTTATAAGCAACACGGGGTACAGATGGTGTAGAACACGACCGTGGTCACATGTAACTTATAAGCAACACGGGGTACAGATGGTGTAGACATGACCGTGGTCACATGTACCTTATAAGCAACACGGGGTACAGATGGTGTAGAACACGACCGTGGTCACATGTAACTTATAAGCAACACGGGGTACAGATGGTGTAGAACACGACCATGGTCACATGTAACTTATAAGCAACACGGGGTACAGATGGTGTAGACATGACCGTGGTCACATGTAACTTATAAGCAACACGGGGTACAGATGGTGTAGAACACGACCGTGGTCACATGTAACTTATAAGCAACACGGGGTACAGATGGTGTAGACATGACCGTGGTCATATGTAACTTATAAGCAACACGGGGTACAGATGGTGTAGAACACGACCGTGGTCACATGTAACTTATAAGCAACACGGTGTACAGATGGTGTAGACATGACCGTGGTCACAAGCTATGGCATCCCCTTCCGCTCCAGTATCAATATTTGCGGTAAACAAATCATGGAGGCAACTCCGGCTGCGGCGCAAGTTGTCCCCTGGGGATCCGCATATGTCGCCGTACAACTGTTCTCTCGCGTCCCTCGTCCTCGTCATGGATACTGCGCGGCGCTGGTGTTGGTGCTGGCTTTGGTGTTGGTGTTGGGAGAGCTGCACATGCGACATATGGCGGCCCAGCTACAGATACCAATTACCACATATCGGGTGTCTATGGACATTAAACATAGGAGTGTCCAATGGACATAAAATGCCCAAAATGGTGGTCGCTCAGCGCCCTTTGTACCTACATTTTAGGTACTAGTATTTTTTCAAAAGCGTTTAAGATGCATTCATTGGGTTGTAATGTTGTTACAATTTTCCTTAACTCAGAACCGTTTACACATTACTTCAGGCTTAGTGTGTTACGACATTATTACTTAGCGAATAACCATTGGTGGTTGGTGGTATTTGAACCCGGGATCTTGGCGTTTTACCCCTAGACCAGCGCGATACCCATAATATTGTTACTAATGGAAAGGGAAGATTCTTAACTTTCATTATACAGGGTAACCATGAAAAACGTTTCAGGACTTCGGTGAATGATTAGGTACTTTAAAGGAGTAAAATAGTTCCACTGGAGGTATCTCCTGAAACACTTATTTTCTCAGATATCCGCTATTTTGTATTTTTCACAAAATATTGTTTAATTAAAACAATTTTTACGGATTATTTTCAAATTTGGTATATGCTTGACACTAGTAGACTACTATTATTAAAAATTAACTAGCATGATCCAAGCTCAAAATCCAAAACGGCGGCAATTGCATTTTTCACCGTTTTCAAAATATTTTAGTTTTAAAATTTGAATCTCCAATAAAAAAACTAAACACTAATCAAATTAATGCTAATATTATTGAGGATAAGAAAAAATTAATATTTCCCTTATTAACCAATAGTTTTGCACGTAACTTTGTATTTAGCTTCATGTGGTTAGGATCTATAGTTGTTTGCTAAACAAAATTATAGTTTATGTGCTCATCACAGCAGCAAACCTGCATACTCTTTCCCATGTTATTGTTACGGAGAATATGCAAATACTCTAATTTATCAACAGGTATTGATTGATAAATCTTGTCATATACTTGTATTATTATTAGCATATTATTGAGGTGGAAATTCGCTGAGTACGCAGGTCTGCTACAACTGGGATATTTTAAGTCATGATCATAGATGATCGGTGAAGTGTATTAGACTTTTTATAATATTGGGCCTAACGCACCTTTAAGGGGAGTCAGATGGCTGTATTTTGCTTATGTTAATGTTGCAATGTTAAAGTACCTTTATCTCAAGAACCATAAGTACCATAAGAACCATAAGTTGTTTATCGGTTCGTTATCATTATTTTAAGCTGCGGAGTTCTTGAAATGATTCCAACATTTCTGATAAGAATTTGTTTTAACTATTTTTTTGAATTTTAGAATAATATTTTAAATAAATTAAAAACTAATCGTTGTTTTACAATTTCCTCAGCTACTTAAAGTAATAGATCTAACGAACAAAACAAGAGACAATCATGTAGATACATTTTTTAACAGATGGTGTAGAACACGACCGTGGTCACATGTAACTTATAAGCAACACGGGGTACAGATGGTGTAGAACACGACCGTGGTCACATGTAACTTATAAGCAACACGGGGTACAGATGGTGTAGACATGACCGTGGTCACATGTAACTTATAAGCAACACGGGGTACAGATGGTGTAGACATGACCGTGGTCACATGTAACTTATAAGCAACACGGGGTACAGATGGTGTAGACATGACCGTGGTCACATGTAACTTATAAGCAACACGGGGTACAGATGGTGTAGAACACGACCGTGGTCACATGTAACTTATAAGCAACACGGGGTACAGATGGTGTAGAACACGACCGTGGTCACATGTAACTTATAAGCAACACGGGGTACAGATGGTGTAGAACACGACCGTGGACACATGTAACTTATAAGCAACACGGGGTACAGATGGTGTAGACATGACCGTGGTCACATGTAACTTATAAGCAACACGGGGTACAGATGGTGTAGACATGACCGTGGTCACATGTAACTTATAAGCAACACGGGGTACAGATGGTGTAGACATGACCGTGGTCATATGTAACTTATAAGCAACACGGGGTACAGATGGTGTAGACATGACCGTGGTCACATGTACCTTATAAGCAACACGGGGTACAGATGGTGTAGAACACGACCATGGTCACATGTAACTTATAAGCAACACGGGGTACAGATGGGGTAGACATTACCGTGGTCATATGTAACTTATAAGCAACACGGGGTACAGATGGTGTAGACATGACCGTGGTCACATGTAACTTATAAGCAACACGGGGTACAGATGGTGTAGAACACGACCATGGTCACATGTAACTTATAAGCAACACGGGGTACAGATGGTGTAGACATGACCGTGGTCATATGTAACTTATAAGCAACACGGGGTACAGATGGTGTAGACATGACCGTGGTCACATGTAACTTATAAGCAACACGGGGTACAGATGGTGTAGAACACGACCATGGTCACATGTAACTTATAAGCAACACGGGGTACAGATGGTGTAGACATGACCGTGGTCACATGTAACTTATAAGCAACACGGGGTACAGATGGTGTAGACATGACCGTGGTCACATGTAACTTATAAGCAACACGGGGTACAGATGGTGTAGACATGACCGTGGTCACATGTAACTTATAAGCAACACGGGGTACAGATGGTGTAGAACACGACCGTGGTCACATGTAACTTATAAGCAACACGGTGTACAGATGGTGTAGACATGACCGTGGTCATATGTAACTTATAAGCAACACGGGGTACAGATGGTGTAGAACACGACCATGGTCACATGTAACTTATAAGCAACACGGGGTACAGATGGTGTAGAACACGACCGTGGTCACATGTAACTTATAAGCAACACGGTGTACAGATGGTGTAGACATGACCGTGGTCACATGTAACTTATAAGCAACACGGGGTACAGATGGTGTAGACATGACCGTGGTCACATGTAACTTATAAGCAACACGGGGTACAGATGGTGTAGAACACGACCATGGTCACGTGTAACTTATAAGCAACACGGGGTACAGATGGTGTAGAACACGACCATGGTCACATGTAACTTATAAGCAACACGGGATACAGATGGGGTAGACATTACCGTGGTCATATGTAACTTATAAGCAACACGGGGTACAGATGGTGTAGAACACGACCATGGTCACATGTAACTTATAAGCAACACGGGGTACAGATGGTGTAGACATGACCGTGGTCACATGTACCTTATAAGCAACATGGGGTACAGATGGTGTAGACATGACCGTGGTCATATGTAACTTATAAGCAACACGGTGTACAGATGGTGTATACATGACCGTGGTCACAAGCTATGGCATCCCCTTCCGCTCCAGTATCAATATTTGCGGTAAACAAATCATGGAGGCAACTCCGGCTGCGGCGCAAGTTGTCCCCTGGGGATCCGCATATGTCGCCGTACAACTGTTCTCTCGCGTCCCTCGTCCTCGTCATGGATACTGCGCGGCGCTGGTGTTGGTGCTGGCTTTGGTGTTGGTGTTGGGAGAGCTGCACATGCGACATATGGCGGCCCAGCTACAGATACCAATTACCACATATCGGGTGTCTATGGACATTAAACATAGGAGTGTCCAATGGACATAAAATGCCCAAAATGGTGGTCGCTCAGCGCCCTTTGTACATTTTAGGTACTAGTATTTTTTCAAAAGCGTTTAAGATGCATTCATTGGGTTGTAATGTTGTTACAATTTTCCTTAACTCAGAACCGTTTACACATTACTTCAGGCTTAGTGTGTTACGACATTATTACTTAGCGAATAACCATTGGTGGTTGGTGGTATTTGAACCCGGGATCTTGGCGTTTTACCCCTAGACCAGCGCGATACCCATAATATTGTTACTAATGGAAAGGGAAGATTCTTAACTTTCATTATACAGGGTAACCATGAAAAACGTTTCAGGACTTCGGTGAATGATTAGGTACTTTAAAGGAGTAAAATAGTTCCACTGGAGGTATCTCCTGAAACACTTATTTTCTCAGATATCCGCTATTTTGTATTTTTCACAAAATATTGTTTAATTAAAACAATTTTTACGGATTATTTTCAAATTTGGTATATGCTTTACACTAGTAGACTACTATTATTAAAAATTAACTAGCATGATCCAAGCTCAAAATCCAAAACGGCGGCAATTGCATTTTTCACCGTTTTCAAAATATTTTAGTTTTAAAATTTTAATCTCCAATAAAAAAACTAAACACTAATCAAATTAATGCTAATATTATTGAGGATAAGAAAAAATTAATATTTCCCTTATTAACCAATAGTTTTGCACGTAACTTTGTATTTAGCTTCATGTGGTTAGGATCTATAGTTGTTTGCTAAACAAAATTATAGTTTATGTGCTCATCACGGCAGCAAACCTGCATACTCTTTCCCATGTTATTGTTACGGAAAATATGCAAATACTCTAATTTATCAACAGGTATTGATTGATCAATCTTGTCATATACTTGTATTATTACTGTATTAGCATATTTTTGAGGTGGAAATTCGCTGAGTACGCAGGTCTGCTACAACTGGGATATTTTAAGTCATGATCATAGATGATCGGTGAAGTGTATTAGACTTTTTATAATATTGGGCCTAACGCACCTTTAAGGGGAGTCAGATGGCTGTATTTTGCTTATGTTAATGTTGCAATGTTAAAGTACCTTTATCTCAAGAACCATAAGTAATATCTACATTATTTGTTATATTTTGTTTATCGGTTCATTATCATTATTTTAAGCTGCGGAGTTCTTGAAATGATTCCAACATTTCTGATAAGAATTTGTTTTAACTATTTTTTTGAATTTTAGAATAATATTTTAAATAAATTAAAAACTAATCGTTGTTTTACAATTTCCTCAGCTACTTAAAGTAATAGATCTAACGAACAAAACAAGAAACAATCATGTAGATACATTTTTTACTTACTGATTTAGGTACCGAAACATTGAAAACCTTAATTTTCGGGAATCGTCAACAGAAAAAATGGTGTTTGAACTGCAACCATGCTGCTCATATAGTTGCATTTCAGCTTGCATTAGAATACTTTAGAATATTGAAGTGGTGACCATACCAAAAGGTACCGGAGGTATTTTAAGCCAAGTATGAATGAGGAATGAGTGTAAAATGATTGTGGCGCGATCTTTTAGTCTTGTTACTATGGCTGACATGTTCCTTTGACAGGACTTTTAATTAATAGCCCAACAGCCGAAGCCAACTAAAGGTCATATAGTTTAACGTGGAATCCGAACCACAGCCTCTGAATTACGAATTTGTCTAATTATGAGGATTGTCTGTGGATTACCGCAGTATTCAATAGTGCGGACGTTAATCCACACAAGAGGACACCACACCCACCGACCATCGCTCACAACTATCCACAATTCGTGACCTCCAAGTAGCCGGATTACAGGACGTCGCACCGTCCCAGTCAAAGGGTTGTATAGTAAAATTAGTAACTTAATAAATACTCATCAGAATTGACATATCTATGTATGAAGTTAAAAGTATTGAGTTAGAGATTTAAATAAATTTATAAACAAAAGTCGATAATCGATAATCGGATGTTAACCATCCGACTCCCCTTAATTCAGGCGGGATTTTGTAAAAAATAATACAATAACACAAACCAACTCATTCCAGTCCCACTCTGACGTTTGGAATCTTTTTTGGTTCTGTCAAAAATCATTAAAACATCAACAATCCAGAAGACGCGGGACGATGTTTGCGTTTTATTCCACAAGACGTAAGCCTTTTGTGGTGAACAATTGACAAGTTTTAGTTTGAATTAAAGGTGCGTGGAGCTCACTATCACAAAACATTTTGGTTGGAGCGGATTTTTTTATTGTTTAGTAATTCATCTTTAGGTACTTAAATTTAATCTGGTTTCTTAATTCTTATATGAAAAACTAACGCAGTTATGAGACCGTTAACTCACATAAACTCAGTTTTAAAATATATTTTTACGTTTAAATTTACAATCTCGTGTAATTAATTTCGTCATTTTGTTTAGTAAGATTTGTTGAAGAATTAAATATAATTAAAAACCACTTTTTTGGAGATGATATTTTTTGAGACAACGGTTTAGGGACCTACAACTCTATAGAGTTCAGTAATCGGGCTACTCTTTGCAAATCTACCTTGGCCATCTCTGTCCTTCAATTTCATTCAAAATACGCCAAGAATTTTACTCGTGTTACCATTATATTAGGTGCAGACGAGGCCCTTCAAAAGGCAGCCTTTAATCCCACGCACTAAACTTATCGGACTTTCGGGAGAAGAACTTTACTATTTAATAAAAAACTTAAAGCAATAAGTAAGGACAATTTATCACGACATTATTTTGAAGAATTATATTTAGTTTTACAAACTCTATAAAATGAGTGATATTTAATGGTTTTATGATCAGGAAGGAGTGGGTGGGCAGGGGAGGGGGCGCTATCAGCTCAGGGGTGCGCCAGCGGCTTATCTCATTTCCTCATTGAGGGGGTTACACTCCAAGGCGATTACCAGTACAAATATTGCCGATATCCCTCTTGCGCCGAGCGACTTGCAAACAGATAAAACCGGCAGACATATGTGTCTCGGCAACGTATCACAATGTTTTGGCAACACATTTATTACTTTAAAATATGATATTTATAAATTTCCATTTTGAGGTAAATCTAAATTCTAAATTCTTTGAGTTCGAACCTAGAACAAGTGACACTTAAATGATTTTACCATGTGACGAGGATTTCATAGATGGAACCATCTATCACAAATACTGTAGCTAGGTTAGCAGTGTCCTTGGCCCCTACCTAGCGCTGGTGATCCCTGTCTGTCCACGTCAGAGTAGGTAATGTCATCTTGGGACTCTAGATCTTGGGACCTGATTCAATAAATGTATGACCGTGGGACTCTCTGTCCGCCCATGTCTGTACGGTTACTTATAGAACTGGGACTTTCTGTCCACCAACGTCAATTAATGTTCGGTCAATTATGATCTGGGACTTTCTTCCTAACCACGTCAATTAATGTTCGTTCAGTTATAATCTGGGACTTTCTGCCACCCACGTCAATTAATGTTTGGTTGGTTATAGCCTGGGACTTTCTGCCACCCACGTCAATTAATGTTTGGTTGGTTATAGCCTGGGACTTTCTGCCACCCACGTCAATTAATGTTTGGTTGGTTATAGCCTGGGACTTTCTACCACCTTCGTCGATTAATGTTTGGTTGGTTATAGTCTGGGACTTTCTGCCACCCACGTCAATTAATGTTTGGTTGGTTATAGCCTGGGACTATCTGCCACCCTCGTCGATTAATGTTTGGTTGGTTATAGTCTGGGACTTTCTTTCCACCCACATCAATTAATATCTGATCATTTATGACCTAGGATTCTTTGTCCCTCACATCAAAGAAAGTTAGATCAATTTTCAACCTGATATTTTTTGACCTCCTACATTATGGAATATTTGATGAGATATCACCCTTAAAGCTCTGTGCAAGGAAGCACAAGTCCCCTCGGATAAAGACATTTTGGTTTCTTAATCTTTGTTGTCGTGTGTTTCTACTTCTGGAAACTTTGGAAACTAATCTGTAAAATCTGTAGTAATTTAAATATATTCTGTACAACATTATTAAAAACATTTAGTTTCAGAGAAGCCTACAAAAAGGAATTTCTAATCGATATGATCACCTTCACTGAAACTTCATTGTTCGTTACCACTATTGGTATAGAGAATGTTTTAAGGGGTTAGGGCTATACTGAGTTTCTAGGTATAAAATAAATATGACCAAATATTTATACATATATACTTTATTTTTAAGACAACAGAAATCAGATACTTTATAACTCTAAAGTTGAGGCACCCCTTTTTCTACTGTTCAAATCCATTACCATTAAAAGTTTCATTTTCGATCTGGCATCAAAGAATTAAATCTTGTAGTAAATATCAGTCAATCATATTTTATAAATTCTTTTTTCAATGATATTTATTTTCCGTAAGATTTATTAAAATTACCAAAGAAACATATAAATGAACTGCTATTATTTTACGTAGCTTATTAAAGTAATATGTTTGTTAACTTTTCTAACTTTAGTTTTCTATGCTCATATGTTAATATATAAAAATTCGAATTCTTTTACATTAACTTTCAGACAGTTTCCCGCACAAGATGTATTCATGTAATTAGATATTATTAGTTTTTAAAATAAATATTGATACCACTCCTGTTAGCTCCTGTTTTAGTCATCGTTGCCTTTGTGCCATTTAATCTAAAATACATATGCTCTCCGAATTGGCGAAAAATGGGAGTATAGGGCAAAATATATGATAAGATATGAGCATGATATGATATGTAAGCATGATAAGATTATATTGAAACTCATTTATCAGTTTCACTCCCCAAAACCCCTTCCATTAATAATTGATAAGTAATAATATTAATAATATATTATTTTATCCACTGTCATGCGTGTATTGCTGTAATACTGCACACAAAATTAACATCGTTCTTAAAGGGCTTAAACGAAATATTTCGCCACTACTGCAGGCTCTTAAGGGGATTCACCAATAAAAATAGAGAAAAATTGTTACTGCTGCTGCTGTGGCCACTGGTACTTGGCCTCTCCAACACACTGCCTCCATAGATCTCTGCTTCTCGAATCTTCTTTCCTTCTCCCTAGCTTCCTCAGGTCTTTCTCCACTTGGTCGAACCATCTAAGTTTTGGTCTTCCAAGGGGTCTTCTACCTTCTGGGTTGTTCTTTAAGACGTTCTTCGATAGGGAGTTGTCGTCTTTCCTTAGAATGTGCCCTGCCCATCTCAACCTTCTGCTCCGTACTTCAGCGACAATATCCGGATCCTTAAATAATTCTCTTAGTTCCCAATTATGTCTCAATCTCCATGAGAAAAATTGTTATATTTAAAAAAACATTTTTTGCCTTATTTTGTCATGTGGAACCAGCTGAACAAGAAAATAGTACCATAAAACCTATATCTTGACTGTAAGTATGAAAAAGAATTATTTTTGCTCAAGCACCAACATTTTTATTGTAATAAAATTTTTATTGTAATTGTAATAAAGTATTTTTAGTGGTGAATCCCCTTAAAATTACTTAGAATTCCCATCGCAATTTTGTTTCATTTTAGGGCTATCAAATGATACACTCTAAGAAAGTACCTATTTAAACATACAGTAGTTGATAGTGGTAACAAGCTAACAGCTACGGAGGTAATTAGTATGGTACATGGGTTTGCTTACGAAGCCTGCCGATACACTTACAAACCTATGAACAGTGAACCAGAACTAACCCAGACTAGGAGATCAGTAAAACTAGTTCTAATTTACATAGATATTACGCGACGCATATGATAGGTTTGGCTCACAACTTGCTATTAGTTTGATTGTACGACACATACAACGGGGGTCCCCGTAGAATAGCCTCGTTACAAATTGTTTGCCTCGCTCTGAGTTTGTACATGATAAAAATCAAAATACCCCCGTCGCAGTAGACCTGCGTACTCAGCGAATTTCCAAAACAATAATATGATAGTAATATTATATGTCAAGTTTTATAAATATCTGTCGATAAATATATGGGTTAGTTATTTGCATATTCTCCATAAGAATAGCATGGGAAAGAGTATGCAGATTTGCCACTGTGAGCAACACTGAAAGTAGGCATTTATAGCATAAACAATTTTCATTTTGTTCAATTGTGTGTATAATATCGTGGTGTGTGACAACGGTAATAGTCCATACTGTGCATAATATTGTGGTATGTGACAACAGTAATTGTCATCAATGGGATAATATCATTGTGTGTGCAACATTAATTGTCAACAGAGTACAATACCGTGGTGTGTGACAACGGTAATAGTCCATACTGTGCATAATATTGTGGTATGTGACAACAGTAATTGTCATCAATGAGATAATATCATATTGTGTGACAACATTAATTGTCAACAGTGTGTACAATATCGCGGTGTGTGACAGTGGTAATAGTCCATACTGTGCATAATATTGTGGTATGTGACAACCGTAATTGTCATCAATGAGATAATATCATATTGTGTGACAACATTAATTGTCAACAGTGTGTACAATATCGTGGTGTGTGACAACGGTAATAGTCCATACTGTGCATAATATTGTGGTATGTGACAACCGTAATTGTCATCAATGAGATAATATCATATTGTGTGACAACATTAATTGTCAACAGTGTGTACAATATCGCGGTGTGTGACAGTGGTAATAGTCCATACTGTGCATAATATTGTGGTATGTGACAACCGTAATTGTCATCAATGAGATAATATCATTGTGTGTGCAACATTAATTGTCAACAAAGTACAATACCGTGGTGTGTGACAGTGGTAATAGTCCATACTGTGCATAATATTGTGGTATGTGACAACCGTAATTGTCATCATGGTGTGCTACAATATTAATTGTCAACAGTGTGTACAATATCGTGGTGTGTGACAGTGGCAATAGTCCACACTGTGCATAATATTGTGTTATGTGTACAATATCGTGGTGTGTGACAGTGGCAATAGTCCACACTGTGCATAATATTGTGTTATGTGTCAAAAGTAATTGTCATCACTGAGATAATATCATATTGTGTGGCAACATTAAAGTCAACAGTGTATACAATATCGTGGTGTGTGACAGCGGTAATAGTCTATACTGTGCATAATATTGTGATATGAGACAACAGTAATTGGCATCAATGCAATAATATCGCGTTGCGTGACAACATTAACTGTCAACATGGTGTATAATATCGCGGTGTGTGACAGCAGTAACAGGCCATATTGTTTATAATATTGTGGGGTTTGATAATAATACTGGCAATATTATGTATAATATCGTGTTGCGTGACAACATAAACTGTCAACAGTGTGTATAATATCGTGTTGTGTGGCAACAGGGGCAGGGGCAGCGAGTATGGTAGCGGGCGAGGCTACACTGCCGCTGCCGGGGTTGAGCAGGCTGGCCGGAAAATATCCAATCTATATGCATAGATTCTCTCCCGCCCACCCCCACCCCACCCCAGCACGCAAACACTCCTCTACCATCTCGCATTCATACCATACCCCGAGTTTTTCAGTTTTGCCTTATTTTACTGTGCTATGAATTCAAAAATTTTTACTTAAACTCGCATTTGCCGGTGGCGGCCGAGCGGAGCGCCGTGGTCTGATTGACAATGAGGGCTGCGCCCCAATAATACCTTCGCACGCCCCAATGGTACACTCTTCCACTACTTCATTTATTTGTTTTCCCCCTAAATTTACAAACCACTTGGTGTAAGTAAACAAATATTGTTTTGCATTTTTTATACCCATAAACTATTCTAAAGTCATTTAAGTATTTTGTACAGACGTCCGTGAATAAAAAGCTCAAAATTGGATAATGAAATAAATTTATATATAGTTAAATTAAATCTCGTGCTCTGGGGAGGGACGGGATCTCGCGATCAAGAGTACAAGAGCATGCAAACGAGTGTGTGGACTCCCAGACACGAAACAATCCATCATGATAGGCATCTGTAAATAGACATGTGGCTGTCTAACGCGAACAAATCAGACGCAATTACTGTACTTCCTCCATGTCGCCTGCTTTGATCAAGAACCAAAATTATAAAAATTGAAAAAAGGAATTTTTTATATTGAATATAGTTTTTACAGTTTGAGTTAGTTTTTTATTTCTTCATCCTAAATACAGGAATCAAACCAACATATTTTGACCTATTGAATCTATTGTCTGAAGACACTAGCTGTTTTCTAGATAAAGTCAGCTGGTCCTTGGGACAGCTTATGACGTCACTAAGCGGGTCATATGGGCGGACCTCACTCTGAGGACTAATGATATAGCGACTAAAAATGTGGGTTGAAAGTACCGTGATTTCACAAAGTCACTCACTGTACTAAAAAGTGACCTAATGTCATGGGGATACAAAATATACAAGATAAGTGGAGCCGATGTCCTTTAGATACTCAGGGCGAATTTGGTCTCCGTTGAGAATTTGGGGGTGAGTGTATACCATACTGTCGGAGATTTTGCTATTAAAAAGTAACAATCTTACCCTGTGTGTATTTGTGATAAGGAAATGAGCTATGCACGTCAGGATTATGGTTTTATAATTCTTATGTATGGTACCCTCACCCACTGAAATATTATCGGTCCAATCATTAAATCCCTTTCGGAAACGCATCTCTGCATCACTCCAAGAAGGTGCCCAAGCCTAAAGAGCACTCAGTCTTCGAAACCCTTTCTTTTTTAGCTATGTGGTGCATACTATAGCTGTCTCAGCATCCTCTTGTCGAATGCAGCGATGTTCCACGACGTGAACTCGACAGACTTACCCTACGTAACATCATTGAACTTTGATACAATATGATGGAGGTAATTTACCCCCTGCACCTTGTGTCTGTTCCTCTCTGACTGTTGTGTGGTGACGCTGGACGGTGGGCCGAGGATTACAAAGTAAATCCTATTTCAAATTTTTGTTAACATTTTTTCCCTTATTTGGGAAAATCAGGATTTTAAGAATGGGGTTAAGACAATGATGTGAAAATGCACTTTCAGTCCATTAATTAACTCACACGCAGGGAAGTGAACTGACTTTGTGTTGAAAATGCAATATCCAAGGATGTCATACAGACTCTTATTGACCAAAGAAGTAGACTGATGTCATATAGTCGCTTAATAAAAAAAAAACTGATGTTGGAAATACACTTACCAACCGTAGAAATTGACTGTTTTTTTAGAAAAGAATTTCCTTTGTGATATTTTTCTACTATTGTACTGAAATTTGACATTTTATCTTATTTATGTACTGTACACTATTTGACGCCACTCTGCACTCTTTATGTACGAATAAAGTTAATTTTGATATTATTTAACTGACGTTATAACCTCTTAATCCAGAAAAGTGAACTGATGTTATAGAGACTATCGATTTATAAAAAATGGCTTAATTTCAAATTAACCTACTGTCCAAAAATGTGTACTGAACTCACAGAAACAATTACTGTACAAAGAAGTGACCTGATGTTTTCGGGACACACAATAATCACATAAGGAGACTGGTGTTGTCTGGATACTTAATACAGTAATATAAGTGACCTAATATCGCAAATACTCTTACCGTCCAAAGAATGGGCTTGGTCATCGATACACTTGTCCAAAGAAGTAGACTGATGTCGCAAGTACAGTAGTCAGGTTTATCCGGATTAATGTGGCGGGGACCAGATCCGGATAACAGAAAATCCGGATGATCTGAAACTAAACTGAAAATATATCATTATAGACATCCGCGTCGCATAGTCAACGATCGTGAATAGCGCCTGCAATATTAGTGCTATAGACTGCAGACGGCGTACAACAACATAGTCGCGAAATATCACAAGCGTTTAACGTGTTAAAGTTTTGTAGCTTTAGTTAAAAAGTTATTATTAAGCTATTAGATTACATTAGATTAGATTATTGAAGTGGCGACTCTACCACAAGGTAGGTATTTTAAGCCAAGTATGAATGAAAAATGTGTAAGATGATTGCGGTGCGTCTTGTAATCTTGTTACTGACTAAAGTTGAAATCTTCCTTAGACAGGACTGTTAATTAATTGACAGCCGATGGCAACTAAGGGTCCTACAGTTTAACATGGATTCCGAACTACTGTCTCTGAATTACGATCTGGTCTAATTATGATGATGGTCTTAGCGGACTTACGTAGTATTTAATAGTGCAGACGTTAATCCACACAAGAGAACACTACGCCCACCGACCATCGCTCACAACTACCCACAATTCGTGACCTCCAAGTAGCTGGATTACAGGGTGTCGCCACTGTCCCCAGTCCATCTATTAGTTTTAGATAGGAAATAAAACGATCTTCTGACGTTAAAACAACCTCCATCCTTTTACAACCACTCATGACTACAGATTCAGTATGTACTTTGACCGTAAAAAAATAATTCCCAAAAAAACAACTACTGTACATCTACCTTTAAAAAACCTACACTTTGACAGTTCAGTATTGAAACGTCAAATAGCGACCGCACGCGCATGTGCTAAGTGCTTGTACATCTAACGTCAAAATCAAACACCTACGCTTTGACAGTTCTTTATTGAAATGTCTGACAGTGACCGCTCCTGCATGCGCTAAGTGCTTGTAGCGCTCCGCTAGGAAACACCCCCAATATACAGAGTGTGCGTTCATCATGTTACGCATTTATCGTCAGTAACACTTGCAATTTCCAGCAAGGTACCTCGGTTGCGTCTGAAATTTTGAAGAAGCTTGAGATAAAATTGACATCTTAATTAAGAATTATTTACATTATTTTTTTCGAAACCCGATCCGGAAGAGTCGGATCCGGATATATCGGACTTCACTATACTTACTGTCCTAAGACGTGTAGTAAAGTCATGGAGACAATTAAAATCTGAAGATTGTCAAAGGTTATGCGGCAAATATGCTTACTGTTTAAACAATCAGGGTGATGTAAAAGAAGCACTTCGTGCCCAAGAAGTAGATTTATATCGTAGACGTTTGCTTTGCGTAGAAGTTGATCGACATCTCAGAGATGTTTACTTTAAATGACGTGTACTTTTATTGTAAAGACATCTTCTGTCAAATGAAGCGGAAGGTATCGAATGTTTGACTGGTCAAGTCCCGAGGCAAGGTTGTCGCCGGTCCCACAGCGAGCTGCTGACACGGAGCAATCGATGGCTGAGTTGTGTGGACCAGCCACGAAATGAGCCGATATAAATGCATGCCACCTCGCCCCCTCCTCCTGCCCATCACCCCCCCCAAACCACGGATACACTCTCCGTTGCAGCCGCCGCGCCGCGCCGCATGCTGCTGATTATTGGTTACAATAGTATTTTATTTCAGGTGGCTTGAAACGTAGTGGTTAGATCAAACTGTTAGATAACAGGAGGACCAAGCAAAGCCGACTAGGCACGTCTTGCTGTACAGCCTCGAAAAGAAGGTATTCATCAAGATTGAAAAGGTTGGATACGGAAAGTCTATATAATTAAAAAAAAAAAAACTTAAAGTGTGGTAGACCCTTAACTTGCCTGGTAAACATCTCGTTACGCTGGAGATGATGGTATGTGTCCCAACCTGAACTCACTTAATTCGGAGTTTTTGACTTTTCTTTATTTTTTACGTAGCCTCCGGATTACCAGGAGTAACTTATATTGGTTTAAATACCTGATTCGGCAATCCAAACGCAAAATGCTGCGACTATAGTTTCAACATCTTACGATGTCATCATCAGGTAACCACGATGTTTCTTTCTCACTCCTCTTGAATATCGTCGAAGTTTACACATTTAACATTTAACTATACTCAAGTAGTATTTTTTTTAGAAAAGTCAAAACCTCCAAATTAAGTGAGTTCCGGATTGGGACACAGACCATCATCTCCAGCGTAACGAGAAATTTACCAGGCAAGTTATGGGTTTAAGCCCCACCCAGCATTTTATTTGAAAGTAATCGCTGTCGGACAGTGCACCTGCCACACAACAGTTTCTCAAAAAACGGCAAGTAAGTAACTATTCTCTAGGGCATCACTCCGAGGTGAATGGGCTTAGAGAAATACCAACACTTTCCCCGAGGAATTTGAGTCACTCAGACTAGTTGCCAAGGTGATCGAAAACTTATATTTCTTAGGGTGTTAGGGAGTGTGCTCTGGATAATTTTCCCAACTTCGATCCCTAAACTAGCAGTAACTGGTCATTTTAGTGTTCATGATAAATGCTGTACGTTGTTTGAGAGTGTCCGATGTTATACTTATGGAGAATATTAAAAATCAATTTCTTCCTTATTTTCCAACCTGTTCCCATTTTTTAGGGTGTTTAGGGGTGAAATACCCTTAAAATAAAAAATTAAAAAAATGAAAAAAGCCTAGAGATACGGTGAATATATACATACATGCAAAATTTCATTTAAATCGGACCAACGGGGTAGGCTACGGTTCTGTACACATCTAGACACAAACACACACACACACACACACACACACACACACACACACGACAGGTTGCAGGTGCAGGTGCACGGACGATCAGACATCACCCACTTTTTTAGATTCTGGGGACCCTAAAACGGATATATCCACTCTCAACTCAAATTCGAAAATTATAATATATAAATTATTCCATTGATCAATTTAAAAAGAATCATCAGATATGGATGAACTCGATTTGTACCTACGCATTGATTCCATATATATATATATCACACAGGAAATAAAGATTTGATTTGATAAAAGCAAAAACGTGAGCGGAGGATTTGTGAATGAGAATTGCTAATTAATTAATGGAGGAAGGGCGAATGTTATCAATGGAGAAAGTAGAAGTCGGAGGTTGTAAACCACTACACGTATGATCCTGCAGGATGCAGGATTAGCCGTGTCCTGGTGCTGGCGGAAGTGATGACTGGGCGGGGGTGAGGGGTGGTGGGTTGAAAATGGAGATAACATCACTCCCCCCGCGCCACAGCCGCGGGCTGATATTGGGGGGCATTGCACCCCCTCTACGATTGTGTTCCCCACGGATGATTTCATGAAGAACCAAATAGCGGTGCTTTTGCAAAACAACATGACCGACATGGTAAAAATCTCTTACGAAGTTTCTAGAAAATACATTATCCTTTTGATGTTTTGTGAGTAATTTATATACCGAATCAAAATTTTTACATGGATATGTCTTAGCTCGGGGGACTTTATTTAGATTTTTATTGCGGACATTTTCCATCACGATTTTATTTAAAACAAAGTTTCACATAACTCACTCTGGGGGACGTTGGCAATATTTCAGACCAAAATTTGAAACGGTGACGTCATATGGTCAGTGACGTCATAGTTTGGTTATAAGAACAGCTGTTTAGATGAACTGAAAACATTACTTTTAGACATATCCATGATCTAACGTATTTCCCTCAGGGAAGTACAAACATTTTAACTAGTAAATGCTACTAGATGGGTACACTGCCACTTAGAAAGAGAAATACTCTTGGTTCAAAATTGACCAACGAATAAACATTAAATTCTTTAAACCCGGATCAGGAAAACCTGACATTACTTCACGTTAGGTAAAATGCACTCTAACCTATAAGGTCGGTATAATCTAAAATAATGGGCAATTATAAAATATTGATTTTTAGAACCTGCCCAACATAAGAGCTAATTTCTTACATTAAGGGGACTGTAACTTCCTATGTAATCAGTGTTAACTATAGTTAACTTATGTTAAAAACTAGTAGAGGTAAAGCCATAATTTTTTCGTTTTATTTTTATTTAGCCTTTTATCTAGTACGCTGCATGGAGTTATTTACCTAGGCTACACACTTCATATGTACGTGCATTAACAGAATGAGATTAAGAGTGGTTGAGACAGATCATTAGTGAACCCCTTTTTTATTTGCAGTTAATTGACCCCCACATATTTGTATATATACACATTACTGGATACAAGAATTCCCTCCTGAGAAATAGATTGAAAGCATAATATCTACTTCAAACTGCTGTTAATTATTGAAGTGAAGGTTAATAAAAAGTGAATTTGTTGTTTTTACTTTTATAAAAGAAGTTTTAGATTATTTTTTATGAAAAATATTGATTATAAAGATAAGATTATGTGTTTTTAATTTATTTCCAAGGAGGGAAATATTGAATACAGTGTGTGTATCCATAAAAATAGTAGTGAGGGGTAGTAACACTTCAATAAAATATTTTCATTTTATAAAAAATATTTTATAAAATAATAATAATAGTGAATTAAGGATACACTAATTAACTGCCTGTGCCTCACCCACTTTCTTGATCCCAATCTGTTTGTGTACACTTATAAGATCTACCGTTGTGGTTATGTAGTTTCAAGTTAATAAAGCTTAATAATTACTTTCAAGATTTGTATTGTTAATTGCAAACCTTGCTCAATATTCATACATAAAAGAAGATGGTCAAAACTCACAACTTAAGAAAACACAAATAAGTTACCTCAAGAGGAAAACAAAATGCAAATATGACTGTAGAAGTGCTACTGGAAAAATGTATTATATAAGGCTAACATCATTACGATTGAATTTGTAATTAATTACTACATGTTTAATTACTGGGAATATTGACAAAAATGTTCTAGAAAATTAAAACTGTATAACCATCATCATCAAAATCTCTTGAGCAAGGGCAGCTACAGTCTTCCAGATGTGCTTTCAAGCTTCTTCTACATTCTTCAGTCTCTGTTCAGCTCCTATTCCTCCACCTTCTGAAGCGATTTTCCTTTTAGTGTAAGGTAAAGGAAAACTGTAAAAACAGTCCAAAGTCCAACTCAAATCCAATCTCGAAAAATACTGTTGTATATTTATTATTTTATTTCATTTCAATAATTTTTTTTGTGTCTGTCCATTTATTTCTTGGTCTCCCTACTCTTCTTTTTTACAAAATTCCTTCTTGAACCACGTTTTTGCCAATCTTCCCTCTTCCACCATCTTTATATGTTCAAACCATGCTAATCTGACCTTCTCTTGGATCATTCTATTGCAACCAAACAGTTCTCTAGTGTTCATGTTCCTAAATTTTCTCTTCTTGTTTTTTACCTAATTTAATTCCTGCTGCTTGTTTTGTGCTTTGGTATTTTTATTAAATGTAAACTGTAGTTAAGAAGGGTGAAAATAAGTATTGAAAATAGTTAACTTTGCTTTCTTGGGGAGTTTATTATCCATCGCAGACTTCTAAACTGGTGGTAGAATGTGGCTACTTTATTTAATCTGTTGTTTACTTTTAGTGTATCTGTGCCAATTTTATTGTTAGTGCTACCAAGGTAACCAAAGTAGTGTAAATCTTTGAGAATAATCTATCAAGTGATTTTATTTACACAAAATAATCCTCAATATGTGGGATGATATAATTTTGATGTATTAAATCTTGAAACAAGAAGGCAAGTTTTAAGCTCAATCCATGTTGATGGTGCCAGTTTCTAGTACTATCTTGACCTGAGTACCAGTGCGCCTTCATTCCTCTAGACGCAATTTAGCTACAGCTAGATGAGCGAACTTCTATCAACCGCTACAGTATAGCCTATATTATCCTGATTTTATCGTTATACATTATAAACACTCTATAAAACATTTGTATTATTAATTTATTGAAAAAATATAGTAATTTATTGAATTTCCTACGTGCCAAACAATTGAATCACTTAGTAAAAGAAGTATTGGATGGGTTTGGCACAAAACAGTCTTACTATTTCGGAGTCTATTCTAGTCATACTGTTACCTACTGCTTCTATTTATAACAAATCGTTTTTTAGCTTAATAAACATAAACATACTTCAGTAGGGGTTTATTCAGAGAACAAAATTTTGGTAAGTAGATATTTAAAAACTATAGATTTTTCAACGATTTTCCAATGGAAATGTGAGCTATTCACATGACCCGCATGGTGACAGTTAAGCCCGGAACCATGATAGAAGTTCATCTCTCAAACCCCGAACACATTTTGGGGGGGGGGTTTAATTCAAAATTATATATATAAGCATGTGTCGACACGACCGCAATTATTGTCAGATTATTATAAAATTTGGTGGTGTTGTTCTTTTCTGTAATATGTCGGACGAGTTTGTTGGGCAACGCAATCAGACTACATTAACTACACTTTTGGGGGGGAAATTTTACATAAAAAATGGTAAAACCTTTTTACCATTGGATTCAGCTTAAAGAACACACAATTAAGTATTTTGAATCATGACTCTAGACTAATTGGTTACTGAGGTATTCAAAATGGTAAACACAGTACATTGTATAATGTTAATCTTATGGAGAATAGTTAAAAATCAACAACTCACTTATTTACTTAAATATTCTTCCATAATTTTTTAAGTTTTAACAATACATCCATTAAATTCCCAAATTTAAAAAGTATGTTGAAATTTCTTTAGATTCCAACTTCTGTGTCATTACCTCACAAAATTCAATTATCTTATCGAAGTCATCTTCATGCTGTTCTGACCAATGTAATCCTGTAAGGATGGAATTTGTGTGCCTTTAAAACTTTTTACACTGGCCACAAGCTTAAACTATTTTGCGCATCTCTTCTTGCTGATTGATGAGGATTAAAAATCCAAAAAACTCAGCTAAAACGCCTGCTTCTGATAATTTAACTGTGCTAGGCTGACCGGATCTGATCTCATCCAAAACACTACCTGCACACTGAAACATTTTAACGATTTGAGTTACACCTTGTCTAGTGATTAGAAGTTCAGGATGCTCATCATTAAAAGCATCAGTAGTTCCGTTGTAAATATCAGTTTGTCCAACAGTAAAACAACTTGTACTCTTTCTTCTAACGAAAAAACCATGACGAAGTCACAAAAAAATTCAAACCAAAACACAATACTTGAAAAGAAGCAATAGTATATTGTACAACAATTGGTATTGTTAAAGCTAGTTTAACATATCAGCTGGGAAAATTCAAACAGCTGTTCGAAGTATGACTTATCTTTTACTCAAAGATTCCACATGAAAGATGTGCATTCCAAGGAAAGCGTTCAAAGGTAACAAAGGTTTAAAAGAACAAAGGAAAGGTTCAAAGGATAACAGTGCTTACGAGGAGTTGGGTATTTTTCAGACATTTTTTACTAACAGCATAATATTAGCAGTAATCTAAGCAAGAGAAAGTTTTGCCTTGATAAAAATTCGGAGTTCATAAATGAAAATATATTCATTAAAACACATAAAATGTTTGAAATGGCTGAAAAATATCTAAATAACATGTTCTAAAAATCATTGTAGATTAGATTATTGAAATGGCGACCATACTACAAGGTAGGTATTTTAAGCCAACTATGAATGAAAATTGAGAGTAAGATGATTGTACCGCGATCTTGTAGTCTTGTTACTGACTAAGGCTGATATGTTTCTTAGACAGGACTAATTAATAACCGAACAGCCGATGGCAACCAAGGAACCTACAGTTTAACGTTGAATCTGAACCACGGCCTCTGAATTACGAATTGGTCTAATTATGTGGATGGTTTTGCGGATTAACCTAGTATTCAATAGTGCGGACGTTAATCCACACAAGAGAACACTACACCCACCGACCATCACTCACAAATATCCACAATTCGTGACCTCCAAGCAGCTGGAGTACAGGATGTCACCACCATCACAGTCTACTACATGGAGTAGTGCTACATTGTACTACTGCATGGAGGTACAGGGAGAGCAATTTGAACATCTTATGAAATAAAAGGTACATTAATTTACTATTTATTTATTTCTCAATTTACTTTTTTTTATAAACAGATTATTATTGTTATCATTTACTATAGGCATCTTTAAACACTTAAAATGTTTTAAATGGCTGCCACCAAGTTCTGAGTTATTTTTAAGGATGATGAATTCTATCCAAAAGAGACGGGTGTAACATAAAAGCTACACTCTTTCAATACAAGAAACATCCGTCAGATAGCAGGCGCGTCGAAACCCAGCTTATCTCCACATTTTTGTTTCGTCGGTCGCACTGGTATTTCACAATCCTAAAGTTTTCTATTTTCAACCTTTTTTCACGTTTTCATTTTAATTTATTCATTTTATTATTGCTTCCTGAACTGTTGATGACAGTTAACTAGGTTATAAACCTTATCCGTCCAAACAGTTCTTGTTGTATTATTCGACTATGCGCATTTCAGTCAACGATTTCATCATCAGACAAAACTCTGACGCTATCCCGATTTGATGATGAAGTCGTTGACTTTAAATGCACATAGTCGCATAATACAGCATGGACGGTTAGGGCGAATAAGGTTAGTAACCTAGTTAATTTATTTTAATATCTCGCTAAAATTAAAAATATATCTGTATTGCCTATCTAATGTAGATTAGACGAAAATAATTGTGTGCCTTTTTGCTCGAGCCAAAGTAGTTGTTGGTGTCACGCTTGAAATGGCTTAGAGTTTGGATATCTCTTAGCACTAAGATGCATTTACACATGCCATAAAGTTTAAACCACTTTTTGTTTGCAGGTAGTTTTTGAGTTTGACAGGCGTTATGATAAATTATGTTCAAATTTGTAACTATAGAAAATTTTTAAAGAAAAGATATAGAGTATTTTCAAATTTTCGAAATGATCAAGAACTGTACGAAGGTCTAAATGATTATACAAAATTCATGTTCTGAGAGTTCTATGTTGATAATGAGTAAGAAAACGTCTTGCCCATGTATGACTCACGAAAGCATATTCGAGAATTTTGTCAATTTATATTTTAAAGTTAAAATTAGATTTTTAATTTTATTTTAATACAAGGTGTTATTTTAATTTTTAATCCGGCTATTAGTTTTAAACCTAGCACAAGATAATATTTTTATTTTATAAATTGTATTACATTTTGTAATAATACTGTTTAATTCAGATCAGATGTTTTCGTTCTACTCTGACCCATTATGGTACATGGGCAGTATAGCAACATCTTTGTTTTTCAAGAACTTGTCCCAACTTTTCTTCTAAGTACATCATTATTCGGTCCTGAAAGGGTTAAGAAGTTCTTTAAAATGAGGGGTAACTCGATAGGGCTCTACATTTGAAAATTTTGAGCTACCACCCACCCCCACTATCCCTAAAGGTGAAAATTTTCAAAATAACAATCATCAATGTAGCCCTTCATATCGGATAAGATTACCTCAAACTAATATCAAATATATCAAATTGTACAAATTTTAAGGGGAGTGTAACTTAAACACTTAAAATACTTCAAATGGCTGCCATTTTGGTCATGGGTACAGGTAAGATATCAACGTAGTATTTTTGCATTATTATATTTCTTTTAAGAAGCTCTTTAAAATGAGGGGTCACTCGATAGGGCTTTACTTTTGAAAATTTTGAGCTACTCCCCACCCCCACTACCCCTAAAGGTACAAAATTTCAAAAACAATCATCAATGTAGCTCCTCATATCAGAGAAGTTGACCTCAAACCAATTTTAAGTAAATCAAATAAAAAAAGTTAGGGGGTGTAACTTACTTTTCAATCACACTCTGTGTAAAGCTGAACTATAATCTGTACAGGATTGCGTTAAAAAGACCAACAAAGAGTTCAGTTCGATTAAAATTCCTAAAGAAAAATCCATTGAACCAGTTGACGGATTAAATAATGATAGATTTTCGGGTTGTTAACACATTCTTACAATCTCTAGTCCAAAACATGTACGCGACGTATTTTCCATATCCCCACCGAAGTATAATATTCTTCATTCACATGGAAAACTGGTTTTATTTTCATTGTTGAAAAAAGAAATAAAGAAAATTTCAAGTTAAAGATAGAATCAATGTATGGAATGAATAGTCAAAGATTCAAAGTATTTGCTGGGTTTTAACCACATACAAAAAAGTGAAAAAAGTTAAAGTCGTTTTCTAAGGTACAGAAATATTTTCTTAATTTGTCATAATTCAACAATAGAGTTACTTGTTGATTATCAGTTAAAAATAAAAAAAATATCTAAATACCCTATTTCTTAAATTAGTTTTACTAAAAGAAAAATACAAATTAATATCTTCCCGACGAGGAAATTTCCACATTCTGTGCTAGGCTACAAAATGATCACTATTTAAAGGAATAACTTGCATTGGTAACGTCTTTAATCCCTGAAAAGGGTTAAAATCGCTGAGACTATCTTGTATAAAGTAAAGGAGAACGCAATTTAACAATATGTAATTTTAGGGATTTCGTGTGACCCTTTTCCCCAATAAGGGAATTGCCACCCTCTGCATCTGGCCACAAAATGACCACCTGATTGGGGACGCAATAATCCCGGTAAAGTATAAAATCCCTGACAGTTTACGACGTCCCCGTCGCTTCCTGGTACCTCGCGAGGCGATGACTAAGAATATTTTTCGCAGCATTTGACTCCCTCGGTGGGCAGATAAGGCGCCGGTGCGGCCGTCTGCACCCCTCGAATGAAATGCCATTGTGCTACAGGGGAGAACCCTTCCTTATCAGCGGTGCGCGGTATTCCCCCTCCCCCTCCCCCTCCCGCGGGACCTGCCCGCGCCTGATAACACGACCCGCTGCTGGAGCCGACACTGATAAATATCTTATTTATCACGACACATGTCGCTCGACGCTCCGGCTGCAGTGAACGTCATCGATACTGTGACGTCATTGACACCATCAGGCGTCGAGATTTCAGATAAACCATTGATCATTCAGAGACTATACACTCGTAATTGCTTGAAACATCGATATTGTTGTGTTATTGGTACATGGGTCAACCATAAAGATGTCATGAGTTTAACTATTCTTCTGGGATGACGCGTGTTTCTAGGTGGTGACGTCATAAATATTTCTTTGTCGAAATTTATAATATAGTGATGTAGTGTCATCTGTAGTATGATGCGATGTTGTTTGTTTCTCAGTTGATATCTGTACTTGAGCGATATTACCGATGATTTTTTTATCTTCACTGATGTACGAGAGATGCCTTTCATGCTTCGTTGATGTTGGTGGTGCCACAGTGGCGTTATTGGCTGGTCGTGCGTTGCGTTGTACTTCATTTGTACTCAAAGCCGAAAAAGGTTTGTCGAATCTTAACTATTGTAAACTAGGCTAAAGTTTTACTGTTTGACCAGGTGTTCAGTGCTGACAACAATGACGAAGTGCCCCATAGAAAACTGCCGGTCTGTTGATATCCACCCGCCACCCGCCACCCCAGCCCACGCCGCGTCATCTCCCCCACAGCCACCCTCTCACTCGGAGCCTTCCATGAAATACGTGTTCATAAATTTTTACAGTGAAATTTTAACTCTCTTTATGGTAAGCATATAAATCATATTTTAGAGAAATATAAACTATAAAAATAGTCGCTACATCAAAGGGATTACTTTTGATTATACATTTGTTAGGTGCCCAGCCTCAGTATCACTCCAGCAGCTGACTAGCTAGGTACCCAGCCCCAATATCACTCCAGCAGCTGACTAGCTAGGTACCCAGCCCCAATATCACTCCAGCAGCTGACTAGCTAGGTACCCAGCCCCAGTATCACTCCAGCAGCTGACTAGCTAGGTACCCAGCCCCAATATCACTCCAGCAGCTGACTAGCTAGGTACCCAGCCCCAATATCACTCCAGCAGCTGACTAGCTAGGTACCCAGCCCCAATATCACTCCAGCAGCTGACTAGCTAGGTACCCAGCCCCAATATCACTCCAGCAGCTGACTAGCTAGGTACCCAGCCCCAATATCACTCCAGCAGCTGACTAGCTAGGTACCCAGCCCCAATATCACTCCAGCAGCTGACTAGCTAGGTACCCAGCCCCAATATCACTCCAGCAGCTGACTAGCTAGTACCAGGTATCACTCACCAGCAGCTGACTAGCTAGGCCAGCCCCAATATCACAGCAGCCTTAGCATAAAGCCCCAATATACCCAGCTCCACAACAGCACTAGCTAGTACCCCTCCCCAGCAAATACCCATCGTAGCCACACCCAGATTGATAGCTAGGTACCCAGCCCCAAACTCCAGCAGCTGACTAGCTAGGTACCCAGCCCTATTATACTAGAACATCACTCCAATCTAGACTAGCTAGTACCCATAAGCAAGCTTGAAATAAAACAGTAATATTCTTGGCTGAATGTAGGCCACAATATCAAAAAAATCATAACTATTATTATCAGGTTTGTAATTGGATTTCAAATAAATCTTGTGATATATGAATTTCAAAGTTGATATATTATAAAATAGACAGCAAGAAACGTGTTCATAGTGCTGTTATATTTTTTTAATTCGTTGATATAGAACCTTATACAGATAGTACATTTTAGGCCATAAAAAATTTCGGAAAGATGTCCTTCTTTTATATTACTATGTATCAGAATTTTTTAACGCGCTTATATTTATGAAATAGTTTTAGTTCATGTTTATTTTCGTTTAAAAATTGTTTCTATTTCCGAAGTGGCCTATTAAAAGTGGTATTAAGTTTAATGTATTCAGCTGAAAGCATTAATTAATTGTGGAAAGAAATCATTAGATAAAAATTTTATGTGACGACAATATTATTTAATGTATAAATATTTTAAAGTGAGGATTATTATTTATGTTTTACAATTTTTGGGTCTTATAATTTTGGATATATGAAAGGGGCTGGCAAGTACTGACCAGTTCTTAAGTGGAAGGTGTATTCCCAGACATAATGGAAATGTGAGAATGGTTGATAATGTAGGTCGCCGAGCGCCGCCTAGGGAGTCCAGAGAGCCTCAACCAAATTGGAAATCTTTTTCTCTTTTATGACATTACTGTTCACACGATTAAAATACATTTACCATGACTACAGACTGTTTTTTAAGATTTTAAATATAAATTCTGATTTTAGCAGTTTGACTGGGACGGTAGCGTCGTCCTGTAATCCAGCAACTTGGAGGTCACGAATTGTGGATAGTTGTGAGCTATGTTCGGTGGTTGTAGTGTTCTTTTGTGTGGATTAACGTCCGCACTATTCAATAATACGTTAATTCATAAAGACCATCCTCATAATTAGATCATTCGTAATTCAGAGGCAGTGGTTCGGATTCCACGTTAAACCATCGGCTGTTGGGCTATTAATTAACAGTCTTGTCTAAGGAACATGTTAGTCTTAGTTAGTAACAAGACTACAAGATCACACCACAATCATCTTACACTCAATTCTCAACATTGGTCTTAAGTTGTCTTTTGTTGGTACTGCATACCCAATAAATAATAAAGTTGTTTTTGAAATAAGCTATATATTTATTATACCAATGATATAGCTTAACAGAAATATTACCCGATTGAAAAATAACAATGTACGTGGATGACATAGCCTTAATTTTTCAAAAATAACTTTTTGACGGATTTGGAACTCATTCATAAAATTATCTCGTCTTTATCAGTTTATTAATAGTAATGATTTACACGTAAACCCTAATAAATTATCTTGTTTATTTCTTGTCTTGCCGCAAAAAATTCCTCAAATGAACCTTTAATTATGATGAACGATTTTGAATTTCGGTTGGCGGATCCCACTCAGTCCACAGGCGTTCGGTCCATCGCCTCCCCACTCTTGTCTGATCGGGGGTGGGGGGAGAGGCCCCCGGATAGCGCTCTGCGGAATTGAGTAAGGTTGGTTATTGATAGTATAGATATATAAATAAGTATAGGTCGCAGGGAGTCCCCGGCCCCTTCACTACAATTGCTTCCCGCTAAGACTCGGTTAATCAATGGCCATCGGTTTTTTTATCCAAAATATATTTTATATTTTACTCCGTAATTAATGCGTACTTGGTTTTCTGTGATGAAGTAAGGAACTGGTTGTTTTCTTTTGATAAATTAAATTTTTAAACCAATAAAAACTGTAAGTTTAATTTGCTTTTGTCAAACTTTTTAAAGTACTGTAGTCCTTAGTTTCCTTAGTGTGTGTTAAATGTACTTGAGTAGCTTAGTTTAGTTCATTTGGACTATTTTCAGTTTTATGTTTATTCTATTAAATTCAGACACCACAAGGAGTGGCTAAGTAAAAATGCTTTAAAATACTAGACTCAATTCATTATTTTGTTTTTGAATACATTACTGTTTGTCAGCGTATCAAAATGTTTTTATTTTTTTTTAAATAAAAATATGTTAAAATTTTATAATTTTTATGTTATATATAATATATATTAATTAAATATGTTTATAACGTAATTAAAAAAAGTGATAACCAATTTGTAAAATTATTTATTATGAAGACATATAATAATTATTTTATTTTTTATCAAAATTTGTTTTTTCGTTTTTAATGTAATTTTTAAAATTTTCTAATTTTATATACTGGTCACTTAAAAAAACAAATTAAAACTATTCTTATGTGTCTTATATTAAGTCTGTTTGCCCAATGTTATCTTATGGAAAATAGAAAAATTATATTTTTTAATACAATATTTTTATATGAAAGTATATTTAGTTCAGTGGTTAATATCCTTTTTGTAAAAATATAGTTTTTGTTTAATATGGCAGCAAATTCATTTTGTTTCTATTCCCTTTTTGGACTTTTGATAAATATAATTTTGAATTATTTTGTAGCTTTAGGAGCAGTACTGTACCTTTTTTGTTAATTGGTATGAAATACTTCAATCAGATAAAACTGGCATAATATTAAAATCGCTAGTACGTCTTCACTTATTTTTGTTTTTGTAATCCTGGCCACATTACTTGTTAAAAGTGGTCAGCGTATATTCCAAGTTTGTATTTTTATTTTTTAATGTTGTTGAAAAATGTTGGAATAAATTCATTATTTCATGTTTCTATTGTTAAGTAACAATAAATTTATGGCGGTATTCACAGAAAGTAAACGTGGCGGAATAACGTTTAAAACACGTTTAATCGAAAGCACTGCATTCGGGGATTGTTCGCACAGTTCCCGAATTGGTTACTGAGATATACAAAATGGTAAACACAGTACGTTGTCTAATGTTAATCTTATGGATGGATAACTAAATAATTTACTTAAATTCTTACAAAGTTTGGTAGACAAGTCGACCTAGTTTTATCAACACAACCATTAAAACAAATTTAATGTGTCTTATAGCAGCAAAATTACGTACTCATTGCCCATGCATTTCTTATGGAGAATAGATAAAATGGTATAGCTCGCTTTTTGTTGACATAATTTGAAAGACTAAAGATATCGTTTAGAGTGTATGGGATATAATGGCCTCATGGAATATATTACAGTACTTTTGCATAAATGGAGGTATGGAAATGCGCCTCCTCACGCCAGCGTACTGCGTGCGAGTTGTTATTATTAAAACCCATTTGGCACGGGACTGTAGAGGAGGTTAATGTTGAAGGATGTTGGGGAGTCGGGGTGAGCTCGGAGCAGGACCTAGACCCTGGACCTGGGACCCCACTCATTTATATCAGCGGGTCGCTGAAAAACTGGCATCAATAAAACATAAACGACAGAGCATTATCGTCTTGCCCCGTCTTCCCACAATTGTTTCTGCCCTTTGTCCCGCGGTCTCCTCTTTTATAAATGTGTCACAATGGGGGAGGAAATGGTTTTGAGGAGGTGTGGTAATTATTGTAGAAATCCTTCAAAAACATGAAATGTACCTCAGCATCGTTTCACTGTTAGGCTGAATATAAAATCTCTGCTGAAAATAAAAGTACAAATCAATATTTGGGTCTGTACCAAGCCCGAGTGCCTTTATTCTCTAAAAGATTTTAAGTTGATCAAGAAAATTAATAAAATTCTATTAGTTTCGCGTTATTTATAGATAATTAGACTTAATTAAATCTATGCCAGCTGACTGGTAAAAAATACGGCTAGGTGATAAAATTGATGAGAAACATAATTTTTAGTCTGTAATTTAACATATGGATTACCGTAAATAATATTAATGTTTAGTTAAAATATAGTTATGGCTGAAAACTGAGTTACCTAATAGCTTTAATGCCAAAAAATAAAGAATTTTTGGCATATATTTATTTATGTAGCAGGACACATGAATCCTACTTTCCAGACCAAAAATTTTTTTGATGATGACAATATCGTTCCTTTGTTTGAAATGTTCCTCATTAGTATTAGATGGTGGATTTACGTCATTTAGATTCTTATTACGGACATTTTCCATCACGATTTTAAGTAAAACAATGTTTCACGACGTTTCGGGATCTGGAATCTGACCCCGTCCTCAGGAGAGCTAGGACCTTAAACATAGCAGGATTAGTACATAATCTGGACTGAGCGAGCGTTAGTGAATTGAATTGTTTGTAAGTTTTTTTCGATTGCTTTAAACTTTTTTGTTCACCAATTTATCCTTTCTCCGTAAAATTAACATGGGAAATGAATACGTAGATTTGCTGCCATAAGAAACATTTAATTTGGGGTTCTATGGATGTATGGATAAAACTTAACTAGGTGAAACTGCATACCAAATTTTGGAAGAATATTTAAGTAAATAAGTGAGTTATTGAATTTTATCTATTCTCCACAAGATTAACATTAAACAATGTACTGTGTTTACCATTTTAAATATCTCAGTAAAAAATTGATCTAGAGTCATGATTCAAAATACTAAATTGTGTGTTCTTTAAGCTAAATGGTAAAAAAAGGAAAAATTATACATTAATAAATTTTAAAACCCCCTTTTTAGGGTACAAACCCCCAAAAGTGTTGTTAATGTTGTCTGATTGCGTTGCCCAACGAACTCGTCCAAGATATAACAGAAAGGAACAACTCCACTGAATGTTATAATAATCAGACAATAATTGCGGCCGTTATTGTTAATACGCCTATAAGCTTAATATATGCTTAAAAGCTATATACAGGGTGAATCTCGTAAGATGTCCAATATTCCAGACAAACTGTTTGTCCTACAATGATGACATAGAATTACTAAACCAACCCCAAGGAATAACGTAAAAATATTTTAATTTTTTTTAAATACAGAGTGTTCCAGAAAATGATGGTCACTAGTTCGAATCATGGAATTATCAAATCCAAACATATATCGTGTTATACATCAGCTCTTGCTAGTATAAACATTTTGGAGCAATCAGATTTTGAATATCTCGATTCGTTTCAAAATGGTGGTGGCCCATTTAGTGAAAAAAATCCAAATTGTTTGAAAACCCTGTATTTTCTTATTGGTTTCTCATGAGTTAAGCTTCATTCTGATATGCAACACTACAATACTATCTCGAAAACAAAAATTTTCTAAAAAAGGTGAGGATTAATACAAAAATATGTATTAATCCTCACATCAGGGAAAATTAACTCCATGTTAAACAATGCATGCGTTTCTTACGAGAGAAACAAGTTTTTTGTTGATAATTCGAAAACTAAAATATATATGGATAAAGTTTAAATTTGAAAGTTCCTTGGATTTGCAATACATTCAAAATTATAAAATATTTAACATATGATGATTTTTGAAATTATTGAATTTGGCTGTGTCTTCAAAACTAATTTTTATTAAAAATTTTTCACAAAAAAATTGTAGTGTTGGATATCAGAATAAAGCTGGCTCATAAGAAATGCAATTGTTTAATCGGAGTAGAGTAATCTGAATTTTTAAGGAAAATACAGGATTTTCAAGAAATTTGAATTTTTTCACTAAAAGGGCTGCCATTTTTAAAGTAACCAAGATATTCAAAATCTAAATGCGCTAAAATGTTTATATTAGTGAGAGCTTTAATATGATGCATAACATGACATATGTTTGTATTTGATATTTCATAGATTCGAACTAGTGACCCTCATTTACTGGGACACTCTGTATTTAAAAAAAATATGTCTTTTGAGAGGGTATTACAATGGATAGTGAGAAATCTGATAAGAATTTAACTATCGTTTTCCCTATCTTAGCTATGTTATTCCGCAGGCCAAAGCATTAATAAAATACACCTTTACACTTAGATAAGCCCTTAGATCGTATCCCTAAATCATTTATCCTTTACTTTAGATCAGCTTATAGATTTTACAAAAAAATCTATCAGAATTATCTAGTTATGTTCGAGTATCTTAGTATTCCTTTTATCGTCTTTTTTTAAATAAATCTCATTGTCTTAGTTTGAAATGGTTATAAATAATTTTAAATAACGCGTTTTATTTAACAGCTGTTATAATATTCTGTTTTATTTTATCTCCATAATCCCCATGTTATTTTTTAAATCCAAAAAAGTTTTAAAATTTCCTCAAAGTGAACCTGGTTAACAGAAACAGTTTTCCCTGGAATATAAGGTGTTGAAAAAATAGTTATTTCTAAAATTTAAAAGAATTTTGCGGAGCCGTATTCCACATAGTTGTACAAACAAAAAACTTATAAAAACCATTCTAGTATTAACCTATAATATTATATATCTATGCCTTAATTATTAAGGGGATTAATGTGTTTGCGCCTGCAATATGCTCCGAGCAGTGTGTGTGACATTGCTGCGTTGCGCATGTACGTTTAAAACCAAAAGGCGTAGTGTTTAGGTGTAAATAATTCTATGATCAGTTTGATTTCTTGAATAGTGAGTTGATTATTTTTTTATTTCAATTCAATTTTAAGTCACTGCATGACAAAGGATGTGACCAAATATAATTTAAAAATACATCAACTGAAAAATAGGAAAACAGAATAATGAACAATACATACTCTAATCTCACAACATTTAACATATTAAGGAATGGAGACTATTGTATTTAGTTATAATTTTCAAAATTATATAAGGTTTAGTTTTGATCTTAGCTTGTATACAATACAACTTTTTGTTCAAAAAGTTACATATGATGTAAAGTAAAACCAGGAAAATATCAGATTAATAATTACGATCAAATGCATTACTCCATTTTCATTTCACATATTTTATACTCCAGCTATTCAAAAGACAATGTGCAAAATTATAAAATGTGCTTAAGAATAGGTTTTGATCCTTTTATAATCCGTGTACATTTTAATTCTAATAGGTCGTGTAACAGAAAATGATTGCCTATCTTTGAGGCTCCCCTAGTTATTGTTTTGGGTGGTATTGCAAGCTGTATATGTATAACAGCACGATTGTCTTCAGAATGGGGTACAACTATATGGAGGTTCCTCTCTTCATTCTGCTTCAACTCTGCTTGATTGAACCTGCTTCAACTTCAAGTCTGGAAACCCAATGAGAGTTTCAGACTTCTTGTTCCTGGCCAAAATTCTCAATGGCTCCATCAACTGTCCTGAATTACTTACTGGAGATGATCCCTGGCCGCACAAGATCTGCAGACATCTTTGAGAGGCTGCACTCCACCCTGTACAAACGGAGTACAGTTCCCCGACTTACACGAGTTGGAAATGATGTGGGAACAGCTGTGGATATCTTCAGAAGTAATGTGGATGGCATAAAACGGAGACTCCTTCTCTCCAAAGTTCCCCTTCAGTAGCGGAGAAAGAAAAGGAAAAAGTCGTGGGACTGGACTTGGTTGTTGTCAACACAAAATCAAATCAAAAATCTTATATATTTGTTATTTCCCTGTTATTATTTATATTACATATTTTTGTTTATCTAGTTATACATGTTATTCTTGTTGATCATTGTCTTCTCATATTATATGTATAAAGCTATTTATGATTTTTTGATAATTACTGTATATTTATTGTTAGTATCAATATTATTACATTGTTATTGATGTTATAATGGTTAATATAGCTAAGTTGTATTATTGCTTCAAATATTGTACAGTATTTAAAATGGTGGTCACAGTTGAAATAAATAAATAAAATAAAGGAGATGAAATTAACTCTCTTACTCAAACAAACATGCCATGTTTAAGGTATTTAATGAAATGTCGGGTCATTTTCCAATTAGTTACTCAGTATGGCCTCTTGCCTCTTTTCAGAATAATAAATAATAGTATTTTACAAAATTATTCTGTGCAAAGATGACAAATATCTTTATAATAAAACCAATTGTTATACTAAACTGTAGGTTTCATATAAATATATAAAATCTATTTAAAAATGATTTAAATTGACCTTCAACTGAGACAAAAGCCTTCTTCACTACTAGGAGCCTTTTGAATTTGAATGGTTAAATTGATATTTATAGTTGATTTATTTTGACTTCTACAACAGCCTTTCAAATAAACGGCAAAAATAAAAAACCTTTCAAACATAATAATCACTGGACTGACACAAACTGTCTCCCTTAAGTAAATTTTAAAAAGACAATATGTAATAAAATTATCATGATCTTCAAAGTTTATCTAAATATTATTTAATAATTTATTGTTTCTAAAATAATCATCCCATTTCTAAAAATAAAAAAAGAGAGACAAAGTTAAATTAATTGCTCGAATTGTATACAGTAGAAGGAATCCCCCCCAGGTAATACCAAGCTATTTTGATTTGTTTTTGTTGGGTGATTTGACCTTACGCATCATACCAAGTTTCATGGAAACGGAAGGAAAATAAGGAAGAAATTGATTTTTTGATATTCTCCGTAAAAATAACATTGGGCGCTTTCAGACAACGTACTGCGTTTATCATGGACAGTAAATTTAACTTTTCTCTGGAACCGTTAGTCGTAGACAAATAATTCAAAACACTAATTTGTTTAGTTTTCAAGCTGATTTTAATGGTGCCAGTCAAGGTATACTTTACTTTTATTGTTTTCACTGAAAATTTTAAAATTTGATTTTTTGACATTTAAAAGCCCATAACTTTTGGACCGTTATTTTTACAGACATGCGGGAAGTGTCGAATTATTTAGTACTCTGTGCACGATAATCTGTCAAATTTTAATCAATATCGTTAGAGCCGTTTTTGAGAAATTTGGATTTTTTACGTTTCTTAAGGGTTTTTAGAGGTTAACTACCCTTAAAATAAAAATTTCAAAAAAAGGAAAAAACGCCTGGAGATACGGTGAATGTACACATACATACCAAGTTTCATCTAAATCAGTCCGACGGGGCAGGCTTCGGCTCTGTACACGTCCAGACACACACACATACACACAGACAGATAGACACACGGGTGGACAGACATCACGTCCAAACCTACTATTTTGGATTCAGGGGACCCCAAAACGGATATATCCACTCTCAACTCAATTTCGAAAATTTTGACAAAAACAATACTTTCTCCATATACTATGTATAGATAAGGAGAGAAAGTAAAAATGTGTCAATCGCTGATACCAAGAAAATGCTTCTTTTCCATAATTGATTTCGCCGATTTCAAAGCAACTCGGCGTTAACAATTGCATTTAACCCCAAGAGAACAATGAATTGAATGAAATGAACAATGAAACACAGTATGCATCTATCACAGTATCAAGAAAACGATGCATTATCACGGCATGTATTCATCGGTGCTACCAATGAAACAAATTTTTTTAAACATACATCAATCACCAAGACAACATTGCATGTTCACGAAATACATATTTATCACCGTTACCAAGAAAACGATGCAATTTCACGGCATGCATTCAGCGCTACTATCAAGACAACAATGCGTCTACAACATGCATTTATTGCTGATACCAAGGCGACACATCGTTTTCACAACATACATCCATCACCAAGAAAACAGTACATGTTGACAATATGCATCTATCACCATCATCAAGAAAACGATGCATTTTCAGAACAGATATCCTCTGCTACTATCAAGATGCATGCACCACTAACAAGAATCATCATGTTCATAAAATCTTTTTGCGTTTGCGTGACTTTGTGACTGTTTGTGCGTGTTGGGACAGGGTGCATTATGTTACAATCCTGCTGCTGAGGTAACCCTTTGTCACGCTGGTGCCGTGGCCGCGAGTTGAGCCGCTCTGTGCGTTTGTTTGCGTGGCTGTGTGTCTGTTTGTGTGTGTTAGGGCGTACATCATGTTACAGTCCTGCTGCTGAGGTAACCCTGTGTCACGCTGGTGCCGTGGCCGCGAGTTGAGCCGCTCTGTGCGTTTGTTTGCGTGGCTGTGTGTCTGTTTGTGTGTGTTAGGGCGTACATCATGTTACAGTCCTGCTGCTGAGGTAACCCTGTGTCACGCTGGTGCCGTGGCCGCGAGTTGAGCCGCTCTGTGCGTTTGTTTGCGTGGCTGTGTGTCTGTTTGTGTGTGTTGGGACAGGGTGCATTGTGTTACAATCCTGCTGCTGAGGTAACCCTGTGTCACGCTGGTGCCGTGGCCGCGAGTTGAGCCACTCTGTGCGTTTGTTTTGCGTGGCTGTGTGTCTGTTTGTGTGTGTTAGGGCGTACATCATGTTACAGTCCTGCTGCTGAGGTAACCCTGTGTCACGCTGGTGCCGTGGCCGCGAGTTGAGCCGCTCTGTGCGTTTGTTTGCGTGGCTGTGTGTCTGTTTGTGTGTGTTGGGGCGTACATCATGTTACAGTCCTGCTGCTGAGGTAACCCTGTGTCACGCTGGTGCCGTGGCCGCGAGTTGAGCCGCTCTGTGCATTTGTTTTCGTGGCTGTGTGTCTGTTTGTGTGTGTTGGGGCGTACATCATGTTACAGTCCTGCTGCTGAGGTAACCCTGTGTCACGCTGGTGCCGTGGCCGCGAGTTGAGCCGCTCTGTGCATTTGTTTTCGTGGCTGTGTGTCTGTTTGTGTGTGTTGGGGCGTGCATCATGTTATAGTCCTGCTGCTGAGGTAACCCTGTGTCACGCTGGTGCCGTGGCCGCGAGTTGAGCCGCTCTGTGCGTTTGTTTGCGTGGCTGTGTGTCTGTTTGTGTGTGTTAGGGCGTACATCATGTTACAGTCCTGCTGCTGAGGTAACCCTGTGTCACGCTGGTGCCGTGGCCGCGAGTTGAGCCGCTCTGTGCGTTTGTTTGCGTGGCTGTGTGTCTGTTTGTGTGTGTTAGGGCGTACATCATGTTACAGTCCTGCTGCTGAGGTAACCCTGTGTCACGCTGGTGCCGTGGCCGCGAGTTGAGCCGCTCTGTGCGTTTGTTTGCGTGGCTGTGTGTCTGTTTGTGTGTGTTAGGGCGTACATCATGTTACAGTCCTGCTGCTGAGGTAACCCTGTGTCACGCTGGTGCCGTGGCCGCGAGTTGAGCCGCTCTGTGCGTTTGTTTGCGTGGCTGTGTGTCTGTTTGTGTGTGTTAGGGCGTACATCATGTTACAGTCCTGCTGCTGAGGTAACCCTGTGTCACGCTGGTGCCGTGGCCGCGAGTTGAGTCGCTCTGTGCGTTTGTTTGCGTGGCTGTGTGTCTGTTTGTGTGTGTTAGGGCGTACATCATGTTACAGTCCTGCTGCTGAGGTAACCCTGTGTCACGCTGGTGCCGTCGAGTTGAGCCGCTCGCCGTTTGGGCGGCGTTGGGGCGTACATCATGTTACAGTCCTGCTGCTGAGGTAACATGTGTCACGCTGGTGCCGTGGCCGCGAGTTGAGCCGCTCTGTGCGTTTGTTTGCGTGGCTGTGTGTCTGTTTGTATGTGTTAGGGCGTACATCATGTTACAGTCCTGCTGCTGAGGTAACCCTGTGTCACGCTGGTGCCGTGGCCGCGAGTTGAGCCGCTCTGTGCGTTTGTTTGCGTGGCTGTGTGTCTGTTTGTGTGTGTTAGGGCGTACATCATGTTACAGTCCTGCTGCTGAGGTAACCCTGTGTCACGCTGGTGCCGTGGCCGCGAGTTGAGCCGCTCTGTGCGTTTGTTTGCGTGGCTGTGTGTCTGTTTGTGTGTTGGGGCGTACATCATGTTACAGTCCTGCTGCTGAGGTAACCCTATGTCACGCTGGTACCGTGGCCGCGAGTTGAGCCGCTCTGTGCGTTTGTTTGCGTGGCTGTGTGTCTGTTTGTGTGTGTTGGGGCGTACATCATGTTACAGTCCTGCTGCTGAGGTAACCCTGTGTCACGCTGGTGCCGTGGCCGCGAGTTGAGTCGCTCTGTGCGTTTGTTTGCGTGGCTGTGTGTCTGTTTGTGTGTGTTGGGGCGGGGTGCATCCAGTCGTGAGACGTACACGGGATTGACATCGCCATCGACACCCTCGTCTAGGGGAGGGTGACATGAGGCAGATTACCAACCCTTGCTGACCAAAACACGCCCAACAACCCTTAGGTATGAAGGGAGCTTAGGGAGCAGAACGTAATACCAGACGGGAATCGTTATTTTATTCTATTTACGTTTTTAAATATTTGAAAGCGATGTTCAATGTACACAGCATGCTTCATTTTGTAGCTTCAATAAATTAGTGTTTTTCCATTACAATTAATGATTGGAGTAAATATTATATAAGACAATTTTTTACACACTTACATTTTTTATTTTTAACGCTCGTCTGAAATACGAAGCTATTATTTAATTTACTATATGTATTTACAATTTTACCCATGTTAAATAAATTCTAACACTGATTATTTAATCTTTCTTCTTTTAAAAATATTATTTTGGTTTTGTAATACTGTTTATGTTGTTTATTGTTTTTCGTTTGAAAGATGTTTTAACATTTCTTAACGTAAAGTATTACTTTGACTAGAATCATACAGTATACATATTAGTCGCTGCAGTTTTTATAATGTCTACCCCACAATTCTACCCATAACTTGCCCGAGTTGCTTGACAGGGAAAACGAGTGTCGCAGAGGTAAAAACAATCCTAATTTTGATCACATTAATTTTTTTGTTAGAGCGTTGTATATTATAGAAAATGATCAATCGTACTTATGCTGGTTTCTCTGGTTCATTAAAAAAATATTATTTAAGCCTTGAATTGAAATTCACTTTTTCATCAATTACAACCGAGCACTAAAAATTTAAAAAATCGTCTATAAAACCAGGCAGGCTATCATGCGTACAAATTTAAATCCTCTATAAAATTTTGTATTAATCTTTAATTTTTTTACTGTTTCTTTGTAAACAAGAAAAAAATATTTGTAAATTTTTTTGTATAAGCTAAATGTATTAATTTTTCACCAACTTGATTATATAAAAGTGGTCATTGGAATCACGAGCATCAGGGTTTGTGTTTCTGTAAACAAATTTGTCATTTTTTGGACACTGATTAAATTTGAAAAAAAATGAAAACTATATTGATTGTTACACTGAACTTTGAGGAATAATGTAGCTTTTATTTATAGTGATATTGACAAAGCGACTGTTTTAAGAATACTTAAGATGATTAATTTGTTTGGAATAATTAATATCGGTAGTAAAGGTATATTTTACAGGGTATCTATGAAAAACGTTTCTGGACTTCGGTGGGTGATTAGATACATTAATAAAAGAGAAAAAAAGTTCCAATGGACGCATGGCCTGAAACGCTTATTTTCTCAGATATTCGCCATTTTGTATTTTCCACGAAATATTTTTTATTTTACACATTTTTAACGGATTATTTTCAAATTTGGTATGTGTTTTACAGTAGTATACTACTATTATTAAAAAAATAACTAGCATGATCCAAGCTAAAAATAGAAAATGGCGGCCATTTAAAATTAAAAAAAATACTTTATGGCCGCAATTTTGGATTTTGAGCTTGGATCATGCTAATTATTTTTTTAATAATAGTAATTTACTGGTGTAAAACACATACCAAATAAAAAAACAACTCGTTAAAAAATGTTTGAAAAAGAAAATATTTTATGAAAAATACAAAATGGCGGATATCTGAGAAAATAAGTGTTTTAGGCCATACCTCCAATGGAACTTTTTTCTTCCTTTTAATGTACCTAATCATTCACCGAAGTCCTGAAACGTTTTTGATGGACACTCTGTATAAGTACATACTTTTCAACTGATGATACTTTACAATTTTGTTACGGTAGTATAGAAGTTTCTACTGACGATTTTATGGTGTTTTCTGATTTCTAGGAATGTTTTTATTGTGTGTGTGTGGGAGGGGTGAGGGAGGTAGGGGAGGGGTCCAGTGGATGCTGGATTACGACCCTCGGGCAACGCGATACGTCGGCGACGGTGGAGCGTCGAGCACCACGGATTATACGTAACCTCACCTCTGTCAACACCACTGTTTTCCCAACAGTTGCATTAAGGGCACCCTAAATCGGCCAAAATTATTTTTATGTTTTTAAGCTTTTACTATATTTTCATTCTTAAAATGTTCCTCTTTCCAAATTATATGTAACACATAATATTAAAAAGTCATATTACAAAGTCACTGAAAAACAATTAAGTAACATTATTTCTGACGGATTTTGGGAAATTTTAAACCACCGCCATGTTGTTTTGGATCAACCTCTTGAGAGCCAGTTACATTATTTGTATTCCAATTAAAACCACACAGGGCGGACCAACCTAAAATGTATGTATATGTATGTTTTTGGTATTGTTTGGTACCTACAATTTGTTACCAAATTTGACTTATTCTGCAACTTAATTTCGTCCCAATAGATCGACATTAACGAGTTCCAGAGTTAGTTTCGTTTTTTACCATTTTCCGTGATTTTTAGTTTTTTAAAGTTTGAAAACACATAACTCAAGAACCGTTAGACTTACAATGGCTAAATGTTTATAGTAGTTCCTTAGAGGGTTTCACAACAATATCTTTACAATAAAAAAATTGAAAATTGAAAACTTACATTTTTTTAACATACCATTTTTATAATTCTTATAGTTATATTTCATGAAAATATACAATTAAATCTACCGAAATTGATAATAAACCAATATTGTGAGTATTGTTTGCCTGAATAATTAAATAAATGGAAGTGTCATATAAGGTGTGAAATAAGGACTTTAACAAAGAGAGAATGTGGCAGAATAAATTGCTCAGCTAGAATAGTATAGGGGAGAAAGTAACAGCAGGACAAAGTAGGATTTGAGGGATGAAATATATTGGTCAGTTAGGGCAGTGGGGTCTAGAAGACATTGGTCAGTTAGGAGAGTTGTGTCTAGAAGGAATTTGTCAGTTAGGGGACTGGGGTCTAGAAGATATTGGTCAGTTAGGGGAATTTGGTCTAGAGGATATTGATCAGTTAGGGGAATGGGGTCTTGAAGATATTGGTCAGTTAGGGGAATAGAGTCTTGAAGGTAGTGGTCAGTTAGGGGTTGTGAGATCTGGAAGATATTGGTCGGTTAGAGGAATGGGGTCTAGAAGATATTGATCAGTTAGGGGATCGGGGTCTTGAAGATATTGGTCAGTTAGGGGATTGGGGTCTAGAATATATTGATCAGTTAGGGGATTGGGGTCTTGAAGATATTGGTCAGTTAGGGAATAGGATTAAGAAGATATCAGTAAGGTGGTGAGGGGTCTAAAAGAAATTAGTCAGCTAGAATTGTAAGGGAAAGAAGATGTTGTTTAACTAGAGGAGTGGGCATATAAGATATTGGTCATTGACTGGAGCAATACAGGGGTAATACGTTTATGTAAACTCCAGGAGTATCAGGCACTGCTGTATTGTGCAAGGCATCTACAAATAGGATGTGCCTCTCACAGTGGGAACCTCCAACGAAGAAGTATCCCTTGACCACTTTACTCATTTACCACCAAAGTACAGGAGAGCTGGTATTTCAAGAAGCCGTAGGTATTTTGTACTTTCACATGGAGCAGCGACCCCTGTAGCGTGAAGTGATATCACGAACCACGCGTCCGGGACAGCACGACCGGTACATATATTCACCATCTTATATGAAATAATGTTGTTTTAGGACATACACTGGATCAATAGGAGGTGGAACGAAAGGCGTGAAATAGAGGTACCCGTGGATCCAACGTAGGCGCCGGGCAGGCGGCAACGACAATGCCGTGTCCAACCAGACGGCGTTCCCACCGGCACAATACGGACGCGCAACAGGCTATGGGTGCCTCCAGCCACTGGACCAGCAGCTAGCCTCATACTCTCAAACATTCAGCAGGGCTGGAATGCGCACACCACCTAGGTGTCCAACAGGTATCCTCCTACTCTCAAACTTTAACCAGGCCTTGAGTGTCCACACCAACTAGAGGCGCAGGAGCTAGCTACCTAGCTTCCCTCTTTCAACATTCAGCAGGGCTTGGATGCGCACACCACGTAATGGTCCACTCTCAAACTGTGACGGTGGCGACGTCCTGTGATCCAGCTACTAGGAGGTCACGAATTGTGGATAGTTGTGAGCGATGGTCGGTGGGCGTAGTGTTCTCTTGTGTGGATTAACGTCCACATTATTGGATACTACGTTAATCTACAAAGACCATCCTCATAATTATACCAATTCGTAATTCAGAGGTTTTGGTTCGGATTCCACGTTAAACTATAGGTCCATTAGTTGCCATAGGCTGTTGAACTATTAATTTTAGTCCTGTCTAAGGAACATGTCAGCCTTAGTCAGTAACAAGACTACAAGATCGAGCCACAATCATTTAACACTCAATCCTCATTCATACTTGGTTTAAAATACCTACCTTGTGGTATGGTCGCCTTTTCAATAATCTAAACATTCGGTAGGCCCCGGATGCGCACACCATTTAGTGGACCGGCAGCTACCTAACCTACTACCTTTAAAACATTTACCAGGTCCTGGACTACTCAGTGCACAAGACTTTGATATGCATACCCTTAGTCGTTAATATTGTAAAATACCGATGTTAGTTTATTTTTGCAAAACTCCTGCCTGTTTATTTTAAAGAATTAACTAACGAAGAATCGACGCTTTAAAAATCATTAGATTATCTAGCATTCTAAACTTGCTACTACTTACGCATTTATAAAATAAATATTTCAATCATATTTAATAATTCACAAAACGATACGGTTCGAAAGGTTTAAAGATCGATAGAAGACAGGTTATCAATAAAAAACGATTTGTTTGGGGGAGGGTAAAGAAGCCAAACAGGTAGTTAAAAAAGCGCGAAGCCTTGTCGCATGGGGAGGGAGGGGAGAGTGATTAATATTACCCAGCGTGTGCAAACAATTCCCACAAGAGCGGCCTCCGCAGGTGTGAGGAGGACTAGTAACTATAATCAACCGGGGACTAGGGACTGGGGACTGGGGACTGGGCTGTAATCAACTGGGCCAAACCATCCCACTCATTATAACAGTAGCGACGAAACTGACTTTAGCAGCAAAGGCAATGTAGGGCATAACAGTGCTGGAGTTTAGCTCTGGAACTTCCCATCTATTCATCTATCCCTGTAGTTTCCAAACCTTTTTGACCCACGACCCACTACAACATAAACATTATTTCGCGACAAACTAGTGTCTAAGATACTTCCAAACACCAGGTAATCTCCTTCAATGCTAGATTAAACTGAAATTTGGTCGCGTGTTTAAATTTGTTTCCTTTGATTTCAATAAAATATATCCATACTAAAATTTGACTAATAATAAACTAAAAGATGATGGTATGGAAAGAGATTTTAAAAAGAGACCATTTTTATCTATAGATTAATAGTTTGAAAATACAGTTTACTAATGGTGATACGGCACTGACTTTCCTCAACGAATGTCAGGATTGAATGAGCACATTTCAGTCTCAAGTCCTTTTTTCCACTGCCCGTTGATTTCTGTATTTGTTATACAGTACAAAAACACCTGTTGATACATTGTACGACTTGAATAGATTGCTCACGTAAGTATGTGGTACTAAACACCATAAAAACTTCATTGCAACGTTAGATAAATCAGAATATTCGGTTAGATTATTGAAATAGCAACTCTACCACAAGGTAGGTATTTTAAGCCAAGTATGAATGAGAAATGAGAATAAGACGATTGTGGCGTCATCTTGTAGTCTTGTTACTGACTAAGGCTGACATTCCTTAGGCAGGACTTTAATTAATAGCCCACAGCCGATGGCAACTAAGGGACCTACAGTTTAACGTGGAATCCGAACTACGGTCTCTGAATTACGAACTGGTCTAATTATGATGATGGTCTTTGTGGATTAACGTTCCAATAGTGCGGACAACTATCCACAATTCGTGACCTCCAAGTAGCTGGATTACAGGACGTCGACACAGTCCGAGTCAATACGGCGACTGTCAGATGTGGGATAGTTTAATACGGATAGAAAAGGATAGTACAGAAGAGTACGGAAGTGCGCCTATTCACCGTACCACCACGGCGCGCCAGTGCCGGCCGGTTCAACGCCACTTTATCCTACTTCACAGTTAATATTCTTTTTTATTTGAAATTATATTTTACCTCAATCGCATGTGTCCACAGATTAACTGTAAGATAAAACATAATTTTAGTTTTTGTAACTTATTCGAGTTTGTGTGTTAAATTACGCATTTGTTTTTTAAGTTAAAATTTACTTTTGGGTCCACTTTTTCGCGACCCACCTGACACCCTTCGCAACCCACCAGTGGGTCGCGATCCACAGTTTGAGAATCACTGATCTATCCCATCCGCGCTAGGGAAATATGTTTCGAGAAATCTTGTTTCAGACCACATTCTTATATCGGCCATACGCAGTCGACTGGATTTTTTACAGTATAGAAAATGCTACTCATTTTGGAATGTTACGTTTTGAGGATATTTCCGTTATACGAATGTAACAGCTTTTTAATGGTTATATTGTGTTAACAAACAAAGCAACTGGAGAGGTTGTGTATTTAAATTCATTTTTAAGTATATTTCACAAATCAATTTCAAAAGTAGCACAAATAATTTTGTATGATTTAAAGTTATTTACCTTAGTAAACTTGGGGTGTCAATTGTTTTTCAATTCTACACTTTTTGCGTTTCAAAACCTATGACGGTCCATCTTCAACAGCATATTTAAGCCCATTATTCAATAGTTATCATGATTGTCAAATACGCACATTTATATCCGAATAAAATACACACATTCACGTTTGGTAAACTTTAAAAAAATACTATATTTTTATATATTTTATTACATTTTATAATATTATATTTCAATGTGTATCTGTTCTGTAGCATTGTAAAAATTGAATATACACAAGGTGTTCATGAAAAACGTTTCAGGACTTCGGTGAGTGATTAGGTACATTAAAAGGAAGAAAAAAGTTCCAATGGAGGTATTGCCTAAAACGCTTATTTTCTCAGATATCCGCCATTTTGTATTTTTCACAAAATATTTTTTATTTCTAACATTTTTTAGCAAATTATTTTAAATTTTGTATGTGTTTTAGACCAGTAGATTAGTATTATTTAGAAATAACTAGCATGATAAATTAAATAAAAAAACTGTGTTAAATTTTACCGTTAACAAAGTATTTTAGTTTTAAAATTTTAAATGGCCGCCGCCATTTTAGATTTTGAGCTTCCATCATGTTAGTTATTTTTTACTAATAGTAGTCTACTAGTTTAAAACATATACCAAATTTGAAAATAATCCGTTGCAAAATGTTTGAATTAAAAACATTTTTTTTGAAAATACAAAATGGCGGATATCTGAGAAAATAAGCGTTTTAGGCCATACCTCCAATGGAACTTTTTTCTTCCTTTTAATGTTCACTCACCTCGCTCAAGTCCTGAAACGTTTTTCTTGGACACTCTGTATAAATATTTTTAACCACCTCTAAAACGTGTTCAATGGGCGTGTTCAGAGGTATGGATTTCTATCATGGTCCTGGGCTGAACTGTCACCATGCGGGTCATGTGAATAGCTCACTTTTCCATGGTAAATTCTCTATTTTATATTCGTATTGCTAATTTATGTATTAAGAGACAATAGTTAAACCTATACTAAACAAATGATAATACAAGTGAAATAATAGTAAGAAAGTTGAAATTATGCACAACTAGGACGTTAGAATTGCGTTTAACGGAAAAATAAGCCTTATAGAAAATGTCTACTGTGCATCACCGTGCCAATAAATCACCACAAATTGATGTTATTACTAATAAAATAATTAACCTGAGTTATTTTGCTCAGTTTTGATTCTATTTCAATAAACTACGGAAGACTGGGTTTAAAGCCAAATAAAATTTGTTGTGAGTATTACACTACAATACACAGATTACATTGCATCAGGTTTAGTGGCAAAATAATTGTGAGGTTATCAGAAGAACAAATATTGCTTGCTACTTGAAAAATAAACCATCAGCTGATTTGTAGCTGGTTTGTTGTTGGCACTTCAAATATATTTTGTTAACAACAAAACAACAATTTGGTAAACAAATTTAAAGCTAAGAACGTATTATGTTTGGTCTTTTAAATAATAATATCCCCCGCATTTCGATGTCAAAGTCCACAAAGGTAAAAAGGGGCCGTGGACGTCTGCTGTCAGCGGGCGAATTACTGCTAGTCGCTCGCGGGCTCGCTGGAACACGTCCGACTACGCTATCTACTGAGCTCACGTTGTTCGATGGGTAAAATCATTCAAATCTTCTATACAGAGTGATTCACGAAGATATGTGGTAGCTTTTAGAGCTCATTCTACATGGAAAAATGACTAGCGTAAAATTTGCCTCAGATTTTAGTACCTTGAGTTAAATAAGGGCTTCCAGGAATTCCAGGTAGGTAAATTGAGTGGCAAATTCGATTTTTCATTGAAGTATTTAAAGTGATAAGTTGAATAAAACAGGACCCAGAACTGTAAAATAAGTAGTTTTATAGAAAACCAGTGTAAAATGTATGACATTGGAGTAAAAACACATTTTTACATTTGGCCACAATAACTTTATTATATTACCTATACACAGATCAAACTTTAAAATAAAACTTGTGGAAAGATAAATTCTGAACAAAATAGTATAATAAAAATTTACAGAAATTGAATAAAGGATCGACTAAAAGAATTTTTATTCAGAACAAAACTACACACGTAGCCTATATTGCCTACACAACTACAAACTATTTTATAACTTCTTGATTAGCTATTTGATTAAACTTATTAAATTACTTACTTGATTAAACTATTTTATAACAAAAATGATTTTTGTCTATAAATTGCTTAAATTTATTATGTTTTTGGGTTTTTTACGTTTTTACGTCATAGCTCAGAAAAGACAAAATGAGTCTTAATGGATCTAAATTTCTGTCTATCCGTTTATCTGCCTGTTTGTCTTTCTGTTAAACAAGGTATTTTTTCACACATTCCGGTGAAAACGAGAGTACTCTTAGTTATTAAACTTATTTTCCTTATTCTATACCTTTTCGAGAAGGGTTTTGTTTACTTTAAACTGACCCACACACTAAAAAATAAAATAATGAGCTCTTTAAAACCCAGTTTGGAGCAATATTAGACATATTTTTTGTAAGTTTTACAGAACATGTGATCTATAAAATTCATTTAATAGAAAAAATAGCCTACAGCTGATAAAAAAAATCAATATTAGTTTGTTTACATTGATCATTGATTTTAAACTTATATTACTATTACACTATTAAAATATTATCTGGACTTATAACGAATTTAAATAATGATACATTTTTTTGAATGTACTCTAATTCATCTAATTATAAACTAATGACAAACAGCCAAGCTGAGATTTTATTTTTTATTTGTTTAGTGTTTCAGGTTTATATTTTGGCATGAGAATACGAATCTTTGTTCCTAACAATGAATCCTACAACCGTACAAGGTCGAGTTTACTACTTGTTCATTATAAAATTGCAAAACAAAGTAATTTTTATTGAAACAATGTATCTAAGCTATAACATTAATTTTTAGCCTCTAAGTTTTCAAAGTGATTCTCGGGAAGTGATGTATCTGGACTGTCCACATGAAAGGGGTGCCCTGAAAGAAGGACTTACCCTCGGTGTTTCCTGGGCGTGTACTTCCCTAGAGCGTTTATCCTTAAATGAAAAGTCGAAGGCTCTTAAGGGGAGATCCTTTTTGTCTTGCGGACCCGTTGCGTTTTTTCGTTCGTTTTCGTAGGTATTTCTCCTCTTAGCTTATCTATTTATTTTCTTAAACGTATCTATTCTCTTACCTTTAAGCTTCTGAAATTATATCAGACTCCCTGATGAAGTTGTTATTTACTAATTATGTTTTACTGTCTACGTGTCTTCAGTTGAGCCAAAAACTTTGACCAAGGACATTTTTTTCAAAAGCTCTGAGTTTCTACTCTATGTTTTTATCTACAGACCAGATTTCCATAGGGAAGGATAGGTCTTATAGTGTGTTTTTTAGATTTTGGGATTAGTGTGATAGTAATTGATGGCTTCATGGTAATAATTTGTTTAGCACACACACTTATACAGACCAGGTTTACTCTATTTTTTATTTTGCTATCTGTTGCACATTACGTGAGCTGACTGTAGCTCCTAAGTGTTTAAAAGGATCCGAACATTAAAATTACATGAAAAAAACACAAAAATTAAAAAAGTTGAGAATCATTTCTTGGGAGAAAGAAGCTATTTTTTATTAAAAAGTTTTATTAAAAATCTACTGAACTATTTAAAACATTATAAATAAGTGAGGCAATTATCTGGCTTCTTCTATTGGAAAGGAATTCCAATGAAAAGAGGTCTAAAATATTGGTTACTACTGATTTTTGTGATATAAATACCTAACAGTTCTTAGTTTTTACTAATTTTATCTCTAATTAAATCATTTGTACGTCGTCTGCGTTACAGTGTTTAAAACGCCACTTGTTATTCTAAATTACTTTTCTAATTTTTTTGTAAATCGGCTCTTCAGGTTAAGCCACTGAAGACCACTCAGACATTAGGTAAGTATCTAAAATATTATTATTTATGGAATTTAATAGTAAATTTTTTGAGGAAAATGCTATTAAGCACCTTCAGAGAGAAAAGCGGTACACTTCCCAGTGTGTGGGCCTTTCGCCCACTAAATCCTCACACCTCAGGCTTATTCCCACCTAGGAAGAACCTGTGGCATTACGTCAAGTTGGCATGTGAAGCAAAAAATGATACAGCCACTTCTTATTTATTTTCTTCCGGGGGAAGGTAAAAGAAAGTAATAATCAATATCAGTTATTAAAATGGATGTGCAACATTTCGCTTATATAGTTAGTGAATTGTTTTGTTGCTCAAAATGTGTCATACTCCTCACAAAACTGCTTAACAATATGTAACTCCCAAATATAACATTATTGCACAGATATTGCGTCCAAACTTTTCTATGAATAATAAGATTAAAAAACGTTTATGATTCAATGGAAGATCTAAGATTAGGAACTTACAGTATTTAACAAATCTCTTAAAATTATGTGTGTATTTCTTAAGCAAAACTACGGCAAGAAATATTGTTGTTGTTATCGTAAAACTTATTCTCAATGTGCAATCTGTTGAACTGGTTATTCAATAAGCGTTTCTATCAATTTAATACTGAATGTACAATAATTACAATCTATAAATTCTAAAAATACGATAGAAATCATAATGAACTTTAAGTAGGATTGGTAAAGAATTGATTAATCAAAACCATGGTATTTCGTCTTTTACTACAATATACAAGTTGTTTTCAAAGCGAGATCCGTTGTGTAATGTTTTCAACAAACTTTCGCACAAACATTCAGAGGGCAGAGGGAAAAGTGGGACATTTTGACGGCGAGCGGTTGGGGACTGGGTCGATATCTCATTTAAACCGAAATAATAGAGTTTATGTGCGAGATGCAGGGTGGACACTACGCTGTGACGCACTGTCCCAGTGTTGCCACTTCTACTGGGATACCTGGAAGTTTTCAGGAATATAAAAGAGTTTATATGTAATATGTAGTGTGGACACTACGCTGTGACGCACTGTCCCGGTGTTGCCACTTCTACTGGGATACCTGAAAGTTTTCAGGAATATAAAAGAGTTTATATGTAATATGTAGTGTGGACACTACGCTGTGACGCACTGTCCCGGTGTTGCCACTTCTACTGGGATACCTGAAAGTTTTCAGGAATATAAAAGAGTTTATATGTAATATGTAGTGTGGACACTACGCTGTGACGCACTGTCCCAGTGTTGCCACTTCTACTGGGATACCTGGAAGTTTTCAGGAATATAAAAGAGTTTATGTGCAATATGTAGTGTGGACACTACGCTGTGACGCACTGTCCCAGTGTTGCCACTTCTACTGGGATACCTGGAAGTTTTCAGGAATATAAAAGAGTTTATGTGCAATATGTAGTGTGGACACTACGCTGTGACGCACTGTCCCAGTGTTGCCACTTCTACTGGGATACATGGAAGTTTTCAGGAATATAAAAGAGTTTATGTGCAATATGTAGTGTGGACACTACGCTGTGACGCACTGTCCCAGTGTTGCCACTTCTACTGGGATACCTGGAAGTTTTCAGGAATATAAAAGAGTTTATGTGCAATATGTAGTGTGGACACTACGCTGTGACGCACTGTCCCAGTGTTGCCACTTCTACTGGTATATTTTCATGGAAATAGAGTTTATAGTTTATATTAGGTCTTAGACTTAGTTTAAAAAAATACCAAAATGACCATGCATAGTATATGTGAGTTTATCCACATAAAAAAATTATATGTCATGCACAAAATGGAAATTGACGACACACGATAGCAGATTAGATTGCTTTAGGTTGCTGCTCAAGGATTAGGAGTAGCCTTGAAAATTTAATGTAAAAACCTGTTAAGTGTAAGCTAAATAAAAATATTTTTAATCCAGGTAAGGCGACCGGAAAGGTTTTTAGATGACTATTTGGAAAAGCGTGAAGAACATTAAGAACAACGTGATGATGAAACACAGTAATACTCCGTACATTACGTTACTCCGTAACTTAAATAGTTCTCTAGATGTTAAGCAATATATTTTGGTTCCATCGTGTTGTGCAGAAAATGAAATCCGGCTTAGTAGCTAAGTCGTTAAAGTCACCCTTTATAATTTGAAGCTCACTCGATCACTTCTTAGCTAATCTATTGCATCTCTTGATACTGTTTTTTGTCATTGGACCAATTATTGATCTTGGCAAGTTTACAATGACAAAGGTTCACACCTGTTATGCGTCATTTTACAAAATTATTTCAAATGCAGGTGTAATTTCAGTAATGCGGGTTTCTTTCGTCAATCTACTCGATAACTGAGATAATAAACTAAGATAAATTTCGCTAATTAAATATATTCCATATCCTCAAGTTCAAACATAAATGAATAGTAAATATGTTTGGATGTGAATTGCGATAGATATGATTTGGAATAGATATGTAAGAAATATTACAATTCTTTTAGTAGTTTCTACAAGAACCTTTATCCTTTAGACGCATATAAGGTGTCTTTCAGTAAAAAAGCAATAGTTTAAGATGTTTTTAGATTTACAGTAACCAAATCGATGGTACTGCTACAGACATGAATTAACTACTGATAATGACAGCGACTCATTTTTTCATAACATAACATTTTCATACATTTTTTCATAACAAAACTGAAAAATACATCCTTTTTTAACACTTCATTTCTAAATAAAAAATTAATTACACATTAAAGCATTACATTAAAACTAATACAAACTATCTACTATTACTATTATAATTACTATTGATAGCTAGATAATTTACTATTATAAATTATCTGTTAGATAATAATTTTAATTTTGAGTATGGACAGTAATGACAATTTGTTAGATCTTTAAACTGTATTTAGATTTAGCACAAATGTATTTATACCTATATTTTATATTTGTGCAACAGTTACATTTCTAGCAAGCAGCACCAGGGTATTTTATTTTCTTTCTTTAAATTTATATTATGTATTTTCCTCCACTGTCTATTGCTGATGTAAGTTTTATTTTAGTTTTAAATTAAAATTATTATTTGAAATCTCTACACAGGCTTTGCCTTAAGAGGCCCCAATTGTTTTCCTAGACAAGTTTTTTTTATTTTTAAATATTATTCTTGTTTTAATAAGTTAAACCAGGCTATTTATTTTGTAAATTTCGTTGTATTCTAGTACCTTGAAGTTTTTTTTAGTTGTTAAGATTTTTATTTTTATTTTTATTTTAGTGTGACCTGGCAATATTTGTATTTTGTAATTGTATTGTATTGTAATGTAATGTGTACATTTTTCGTTTAAGAGAATAAAATAATTCTTCTTATTTTTTTGAAATTATTTCCCGGACTTAAGACTGAGCCTAGATGATAGTGTTTTAAGAAAATTCACATCCGAAATAAGAAGAGAGAGCAGGAACAAGGGATGCGGGAGCGAATATTTTGACAGAAGGAAGGGCAGCCCGCTCGCCGGTCGATATCTCATTTAAACCAAAATAATAGAGTTTATGTGAGGCGAAGGGACTGTCAGTGCCCTGACTGTGGGGCAGAAACACATCTCCGCTGCGTGCCAACACGTGCATTTTGCACAAATAGACCCTGCTGTACAACTTGTCAACAATTAGTCTTTTATTATATACTTATATGAAATTCAATTTATTATCCAAAAACATTACACGATTTGGCTCTAACGAGATACAGGTATGCTACTATCCCTGGAACATTATTTTTAGTATTTTGACATTTTCCAAATAGTGCATTTTCTAAAAGAGCAGTTAATTTTCAACATGTACCTATATTTTTTTGCTAATATGACAACTGCTTTTAATAAAAAATATATATCAAACACTCTAATTTTGTGATTTAAATAAATTTTGGGCTTTTTTGATCTTTTAAATTCCTGTTAGTAACACTTTTAATTTTTTACATAATTTTGGATTAGGAAAGCATAAAGTGCATTTATTTTGTAAAAAGAAAGTACTTTTTAATAACTTTATAATATGAAATAATAAAAAGGGAGGGTATTTTATATGGTTTATGAGAATTTTGAAGTTAGAAGATTGTGCTGTAAAATTTAAATGTGATTATCTCAAAACAAAAATGTTAGGTTTTTAGTGTACAATTGGCAATGGTAAATAAACGCTTAAAATCTTAATTTTAAGGTTTTACGAGGTCTTCCTGTTATAGTAATAAAGGTTTACGTCTATAGTTAACAAGATAGCATCTGTTTACCAATAAGTTACAATGTTGATAATCAAATCAAACAGGATTTCAGCCATTTTTTGTATTGCAATAAAAGTCCTCAAAGCTTTTGATTGCTGAGTTACCATTACAATTATTCACATAAAAAATTCAAGAAAAAACCTAAAAAGACATATCAATCAAGTAATTAATTTTAAAATGCTATTTTTGGGCATGTACTCTCTAATTTATTGAAGTATAAACAGAACATACTAATTGAAATGACTTTATCACTACACTGGAACTCAATTCTCAGCAACAAAAAAATCTGGGAAGATGAGAATACGTATTAGAAACTAGATTTGTTGCTAAAAAGTTAAGTACTTATATAAATACATATACACATGATTCTGACGATAATATTATTTTAATTACTTCTAAGCTATCATAAAAAGAACATTTGTGGAATCGATACTAAAAAATAACAAATCATAAAAACCCACGCCAGAAGATCAAAATTCATCAAAATGTATATAACATATTCAAGTAAAACGAAAAATATCAGTCGCCTCTAAGTGGTGGTATCTCAAGACCTTGTTTACGTTACAGCACTGCACGGCGAATTTCGTAGAAGTTCGTTGTGACTTGAGACCCTGCCCAGTTTACAGCTCAGCAACGTGTATCTTGCAGAAGCGCCTGGTAGTGACTTGAGACCCTGCACAGTTTACAGCTCAGCACGGTGTATCTTGCAGAAGCGCCTGGTAGTGACTTGAGACCCTGCCCAGTTTACAGCTCAGCAACGTGTATCTTGCAGAAGCGCCTGGTAGTGACTTGAGACCCTGCACAGTTTACAGCTCAGCACGGTGTATCTTGCAGAAGCGCCTGGTAGTGACTTGAGACCCTGCACAGTTTACAGCTCAGCAACGTGTATCTTGCAGAAGCGCGTGGTAGTGACTTGAGACCCTGCACAGTTTACAGCTCAGCACGGTGTATCTTGCAGAAGCGCCTGGTAGTGACTTGAGACCCTGCCCAGTTTACAGCTCAGCAACGTGTATCTTGCAGAAGCGCCTGGTAGTGACTTGAGACCCTGCACAGTTTACAGCTCAGCACGGTGTATCTTGCAGAAGCGCCTGGTAGTGACTTGAGACCCTGCACAGTTTACAGCTCAGCACGGTGTATCTTGCAGAAGCGCCTGGTAGTGACTTGAGACCCTGCACAGTTTACAGCTCAGCACGGTGTATCTTGCAGAAGCGCCTGGTAGTGACTTGAGACCCTGCACAGTTTACAGCTCAGCACGGTGTATCTTGCAGAAGCGCCTGGTAGTGACTTGAGACCCTGCACAGTTTACAGCTCAGCATGGTGTATCTTGTAGAAGCGCGTGGTGGTGACTTGAGACCCTGCACAGTTTACAGCTCAGCACGGTGTATCTTGTAGAAGCGCGTGGTGGTGACTTGAGACCCTGCACAGTTTACAGCTCAGCATGGTGTATCTTGTAGAAGCGCGTGGTGGTGACTTGAGACCCTGCACAGTTTACAGCTCACCATGGTGTATCTTGTAGAAGCGCTTGGTGGTGACTTGAGACCCTGCACAGTTTACAGCTCACCATGGTGTATCTTGTAGAAGCGCGTGGTGGTGACTTGAGACCCTGCACAGTTTACAGCTCACCATGGTGTATCTTGTAGAAGCGCGTGGTGGTGACTTGAGACCCTGCACAGTTTACAGCTCAGCATGGTGTATCTTGTAGAAGCGCGTGGTGGTGACTTGAGACCCTGCACAGTTTACAGCTCAGCATGGTGTATCTTGTAGAAGCGCGTGGTGGTGACTTGAGACCCTGCACAGTTTACAGCTCAGCATGGTGTATCTTGTAGAAGCGCGTGGTGGTGACTTGAGACCCTGCACAGTTTACAGCTCACCATGGTGTATCTTGTAGAAGCGCGTGGTGGTGACTTGAGACCCTGCACAGTTTACAGCTCAGCATGGTGTATCTTGTAGAAGCGCGTGGTGGTGACTTGAGACCCTGCACCACAGTACGGCTTAGCCCCGGCTAATGCCACTGATCATGCATTTAGATTGCTTCATTAATCGGCAATACGCTGGAGGGGCCGCCACTGCTCTCACCATACCTTGATAAATTCCCACTTTCCTTTTCTCATTGTTTATCTTTTAAAGTTGTATTGTTATGTAAATTATTTGTTTGTTTATCATTGTCATATTATTATCGGTAATTGGTGATATGTTTACTGTAATAATTTAATAACAACAGTTTTATTTCGTATATCAATAATAACCCCCCTCTAAGGTAAGCATACTTGCAATTTATTTTTATATTTTTAATTAAACATACTTATACTTGTATTATTTTTTTTATATTTGCGATATCGATGCATATTTTTAACGATGTTCTATTAGTTATTCAATTAATCTTTTACAGATTTTTTATAGCTTCAGGGTTTGTTTGGTTAATACATTATATATCATTTTATAAGTTCAATAATGTCCAGGGCATAATTTACTTTTACACTTTTCATTTTTATTTGTTTAAATTTGGCTTTTGGCTTCCAATTTTACAAAAGAAGATAAACTGTTTCCTACCACCATACCTGTTAATTATCAGGTATGATTGCGTGGTATTTATATTTTTTGAAAATAATTAGAAATAATCATTTATCGCACAAGATAAGCTTTTTACACCTTACAATTTTTTACGATTATCGTGTGGTTAGTAATGATGTCATCATAACTAACATTGTTCTTGTGAAGCTAAAAAGCAAATTTCCTTCAACAATGAAAACTCTTTTTATCTTCCTTTGATCTTTAAGAACATGATTCTTAATGTGGTTTAGTTAGTCAAATATTCGAAGGATAATATAGTCGAGTCGATGGCGTAGTTGATAGCGTGACGGACTCCAAACCTGAGGCAACGATGTCTACCTTGTACTGTGTAATACTGTGTGGGTAAAAAAATCACATTTCTGTTGAGCTCATGGTCTTCTTAACGCTATTACGCTCAGGTGTTGCGATACTATGGTTTTACAGGTAAACAAGATGAAAGTTCAAGGGTTTCCAGGGCGACGGGGCTACAAATAACGCAATTTTCCCAGGAAAAGTAACAACCACTGGTTTACGTTTACGCGGCGCTCGGCGGTGTATTACTTAGTTTAGTGCGTATTAAAGTGTGACTCCTCCCTAGTTTATACCCTCGTATCCCCTGACCTAGCCTGAGCCCTCATTCCCCTATCGTAATCCCGATCCCTGAACCCACTCACAGGCGAAATTATGTTCCCAATCTCTGACCCGGTAAATCTATACCATCCCTGCTCCCTCTATATTTATACCATCTTCATTCTCTCTGTATATAACTACGAAAGCCTTCCTTAATCCACCTTTAACTACATTATTCGTAAAATCTTATCTAATAAAGTGGTTTAAACACCATCTCTTCGACCTTCACCATACAGGAGTATCCAAACTAGTTTCATATGAATCTCAAAATTGAAAAAAAGATTACAAACGCTAAAAATGCAATAAAATAAATGAATCCATTTACTCTGCTTTCAATCTCTCCCCTTTAAATCTGATATACTATTTCTGCATCGATGTTGAGCAGAATTTCTTTCAACTAGGTGCCTCTGAATCCCATAAAATCTAAGGACACAGCCTCTTTAACAATTTGCACTTGGTGCATTTGCTGCATTTACTTAACTGAAGATAATACGAGTATTTTAAATAAGCGAATTGATTGAAGTTTAATACTTTACATTGAACAAGAGATTATTATTTTACACAAAACTATGAATTTGTGTAATTCATGATGATATGTTGGGCGTTTCCACTCAAGTATCTCCTATATTTAACCGAAACGAACAAAGTACTGTTGTACCAAATAACTTTTGAAGGACATATGTCTTTGGAGCAAAAAACGATCAGTACTACGAGTAATTCAAATACTCTAATTCAAAACTGAAATTATTATTATAAATAAAAACGTTGCAAAAGCCATGATTGTAAAAAACACAAAGGAGGATTTCTATTGGCCCCATTATAGTAACTGGTAATATCATGAGGGGTGGAAATTGACCTAAAGTAATCAAACGTCACTTAATTTGGAGCAGTTGCAGCGACACGGCTGTGCGGCGCTCGCGGTGCATAATTTATGAATTAGTGTCATTCCGAACTGCTTGGGGTGTGGCGAACAACAGTAACGTAGGCCTACTACCGTCAATGTTGGGGAGAGCGGGAGACACATGTCGAATGGTCCCCTCTAGGAAACTACACTGCTGGGAGAACGCTCACCCACGAGGGACTGCATACACCCCACTAACGTCTGAGAGACTACATACTCATAAATAACCGTCGAGACTGGTCACTTTCACAACGACGAGAGACTACATACACCTAAATAACTTTTGAGAGACTACAAACTGAAACAATCACATGTGAAATTACGTAGACCTACTCCCAAATAACCTTTGAGAGACCACATACACCACTGACCATTGACGAAAGACTTCGTACACCTAAAGAACTTTTGAGAGACTACAAACTGAAACAATCACGTGTGAAATTACGTAGACCTACTCCCAAATAACCTTTGAGAGACCACATACACCACTGACCATTGACGAGAGACTTCGTACACCTAAAGAACTTTTGAGAGACTACAAACTGAAACAATCACGTGTGAAATTACGTAGACCTACTCCCAAATAACCTTTGAGAGACCACATACACCACTGACCATTGACGAGAGACTTCGTACACCTAAAGAACTTTTGAGAGACTACAAACTTAAACAATCACGTTTGAAATTACGTAGTTCTACCCCCAAACAACCTTGGAGAGGCCACATTCACCATTGACTATTGACCAGAGACTACATACACCTATATAACGTTTAAGAGACTACAAACCTATGCAAGCACGGAGAAAATATGTCCTCCTAATAGCTGCTGGGAGACTGATAACTGCCACAACCGTGAGATAGATTACATATTCTAAAATAACCGTTATGAGATAGGTGACTTACACAATCAAGAGAGACTACACATACCTAAATAACTTTTGAGATACTGCAAACTGAAACAATCACGTGTGCAATTACTTAGGCCTACTCTCTAATAACCGATGTTAGAGAGGTGACACAATCAAAGGAGACAACATACACCTAAATAACTTTTGAGAGACTACAAACTGAAACAATCACGTGTGAAATTACTTAGGCCTTCTCCCAAATAACCTGTGAGAGACAAGTCTTTTCACTACCACGAGAGACTAGATACACCTAAATAACTTTTAAGAGACTGCAAACCCTTACAAGCACGAGAGAGATTATATTCTTTTAATAACTGCTGGGAGACTGATAACTACCACAACTATGAGATAGATTACATACTCCCAAATAATCGTTGAGAGATGACTTTCACAACCACGAGAGACTACACACAGCTTAGTAGCTTTTGAAAGAGTGCAAACTCAAATACTCCAAAATAATTGTAGGAATTAAAAAAGTCTGTAAACCCTCATGGCCATAAGAGACTATTTGCATCCAAATAACTGGCGAGGGACTATATACTACCATACAGAGTAAATTAATATTGAAGTTGGAGACTGCATCATACCATATAGCCACTAGAAATATACTCATCTTTACATTACGAGAACGCGAGAATCTTGGACGCAGTGAACTGATGGCGACGGTGAGAACTATAAACGGAATTAGAAACAGATAGACGATGCAACAGGGAAGAATACAAGAAGATAAAGAAAAAATCAAAGTTAAGAACATGAATTCCAAGATGAGAAGAAAAAGACAACAATACATCAAGACTGGATAAGACAAGACAACATTCAAATGAACCCAATTAGGACGTCATCTGAGAAGACGTGAACGACAACAGAAACTTAGATAACAAACAATTAACCTGTGAGGCTGTTGACTGAGACTGTCGGTTATGGTAAAATAACGATATATACTGAGTTAAGGAAAAGACAGTAGGGGGAAGAAGAAAAGTGAATAAAGATTAAAAGATGCAAAACTACTAACACTCAAAACGAATTTGCATGTGTTCAGAAAATGTTCTAATCCAGTCTGAAAAAAGTTATGGAAATGGGACCAAGAGATACAATAAGGCAAAAGGGAGGTCTTGGCCAAAGACAAAGAAAGGTATGAACAACATTACATAATATGGTGAATGGTTTATAATTGTTTTGCTTATCAGCTTTGTGGATGAACTCGGTTTGGAACAGATAGACACCGAATTTACCAGAATTGCCCTGTAATCAAAATCTTGAGGTGGCTTAATTGAGAGGTAGGAGAGAGACACGCGGACAAATGGGTGGGGCGGCCCGCGCGACACGGGACCTGGCGGTGATTTATACCCGGGGCTCCTCTTACAAGTAGTTAGCGTAGCTCTTCAAATTAATTATTATTATTTGCACGATTTTCTAAAACACAATAAAGCATAAGCTATGTCGGAAAAATGTAGAGATTGTATTTATTGTTTTTAAAGACGCCTTAACTGCATCGCCATGGGCATAGAGCAAAGCATCTTCAACGCAGCCTTTGAGAAGATTTTACGACCCTCAAACAGTTAGGAATTAAAAAAATTTTAATTATGAAAAGTATTTTATGAAAAAATTACAAAATACTTTACAATATATATATCCTTAATTAAACTAATGTTATAATCATATTTCTTGTAAGATGTTTAACGCCTTTTTTACTTACGTCGTGATTAATGCTTCAGGTAAGTTAAAACGCGTGTTTAGGCTTCATTTTCTAAGATTTTCTTGGATAGGTCTGCAGACCCCCATGATGTGTACCACCCAAAAGCTGTCACGAGCCACCACCGCTTGCGGTCCTGGGTAAAATTTTATAAAAACTGATTGGCTCTTTGAGAAATACTATTGAGTATCTTTGGCCTAGAGCCTGAGTTAGTTAAAGACAGCGTAGTAGTCACATAGGCTAGCAAGAGGTGACCGCTCATGATCACCCATCATTGGTTACGGTCTGGGAATGTTTCACTCACTAGGCCAGCATGTTCCCCTTGAGCTACCGTGTCGTTATTTTGAACTCACATTTACAAAAAAAACTCTGTGTCAAGAGATTCGACGCCTCCCGGAACTAAGACGGTAGTCTGCCCCATGGTAAACTCCCGTCTTGGCTTCACGAAACAATATTTATAAAGTGTGTAAAACAAGCGGTGCAGAGACTTGAAGAGTTATGTTTTTTATCACATTAACTACGTTAGTAATGTATAGTAAACAGGAATCGATAGGGAATATAATATATTATAATATAATATAATATAATATAAATATAATATTATATACTCATCGAGGTATTTTTATTTTAAAAATTTGTTTAAAAATTGGATTAGGCCTACAATGAATAATCACTTTTTCGTCAAATTCAACCGAATATTTTGAAATGTTTCGACTATTATATAAGAACGTAACATTTTTACCCTGTATTAAATTCAGATGACTGCGCATTACAGTGAATGTGTTCTAAAACAAGATTATTCGAAAACTTGTCAGCGCGGCTGGAGCAGGCCAGCTCATGGAGTTATACACTTGTAGGGCCAATTAAGTGTAGCATTTAAATTGGGTGAGTTGAATTTTGAGTAAATTTGAGAAATTATTAATCATCCAGAGCCATGTATCAGCAAATAACATTCAATTGTAGATTTACGTATGCATTTTAACATGAATAAAATGATAACTGCTCTTTTATGCAATAATAAACTAAACTAATCTTACTTGGAATGTTTTTGGTGGGACTCTCTACAATACTGCACTAGAAAAGAAATTGTCTGAAAAAACAATTGTATTAGACAATAGGTAAGGCTTAGCATTAATCATTAGTTTTAATTATAGATTTTACTTGACAAAGATCGTTCATCTTTTACAAACTATTTCATGTTTCATACAAGTCGAATACTACAAGATAAAATTACATAAATCAAAGTTGAATAAACAGTAATGAATAATTAAGCTTTTCAGATTTATAATACATGACATTCAATAGTTTTACTTTAGATATATATTTACAGGTAATTATTCAATCAGACTTAATATTATATAAATTAGGAAACTTACCATGTCAACGAGTAGTGCTTTTTATAGAGTCGCCACCTTAAATGAAAATTAAGATTAGGAACGTTGCATCTTTCATTTAAAATTACAATTCGATAACATGATAAAATTAAATATCTCTAATAGAGAACTTCTCTTATGACTAAATACGTATACAATAATAATAAATAATATATTCCTTGTGGGCGTTGTTATATAATTAGCCGTAAAACAAATTAAATACCTATTATATCAGTATAGAGTTGCGGTCAATTTGCATAAGAAAGATTAAGAAAATATATCAAATCAGACTTCCTTCATCTGGGGTGACTTTGTTCTTCAACTTTTTTGAAAGCGATCCAACGTGCCAGACTTTGATGGCTACTGCTTTTAGACCAGATACATTTCAATGATAGATTAAACAATAATCATTATTTTCCTTTTGCTGAGACGACTCCAAGGTGCTTAACCTGGAGTCCGCGTAAGAGGAGAAGCTATTGTTGTCATTATATACAGAAGTCAGCAGGAGCAGGAGCAGGAGCAGGAGCAGGAGAGTGGTGATTGGCCCAGGGCGGGTCTCGGGTCGCGGGTCGCGGTTTCCCCGTCTGTCTGCGGCCGGCGGCCACTCCATCGCTCCATCGTGGGATACCTCCTACCTCATCACATTCCGATTCCAGTTTCCTTCTATTTTCGCTTCAATTATCCTTCGGGAAGAGTGATTACGCCCGAAATACGATTTCTTTGAGTGCACATCTCTTCTCTAGCGCAGCTTTCACAAAATTGACCTCGGCGAGCCTGTCCGAGACTGACCGACACCACAGATCATAGCTGGGAGTCATCGCCAACCGACGCTAAGGATCATGGTTGAGAATCATATTCAGCCGGGGCCACAGATCACAGCTGGGAGTCATCAGTAGTTGACGTCACAGATCATAGCCAGGAGTCATCAGTAGTCGACGTCACAAATAGCCGGGAGTTATCAGCAGTCGACGTCATAGATCATAGCCGGGTGTCGTCAGCAGTCGACGTCACAGATCATAGCCGGGAGTCATCAGCAGTCGACATCACAGATCATAGCCGGGAGTCATCAGCAGTCGACGCCACAGATAATAAGCTGGGAGTCATCAGCAGGCGACGTCATCAGTCGATGTCACAGATGATAGCCGGGAGTCATCAGTAGTCGACGTTACAGACTATAGCCGGGTGTCATCAGTAATCGACGTCACAGATCATAGTCCAGAGTCATCAGTAGTCGACGTCACAGATCATAGCCGGGTTTCGTCAGCAGTCGACGGCACAGATCATAGCCGGGTGTCGTCAGCAGTCGACGTCACAGATCAAAGCCGGGTGTAAGCAGCAGTCTACGCCACATATAATAAGCTGGAAGTCATCTACACCCGACACTGAGATAATGGGTTTTCTCATGTTTTAACCAATTTATGAAAAATATTTTATACTAAAACTACGTAAAGGATTACGTCCAAAATTTTTTATTGCTTTACAAGTATATTTGCTATAATTAAACCCCTACTATGTTTAAATATATCATTAGCATAAGAAAAAAAATACTTATATATTTTACATACGCACATTTGGTTCAAACTGTTTAAATATATAAAACTATCACCATGAATATATATATATATATATTATAATAGAGGTGTCTATTTTCCAAATAATTTAAATTCTCTTAACTATACAGCCAAGATTATGAGAACCACCATCATCGAATTGTAAAAAGAAATAAATATACGTCATTACTCACTCTCCTCAGGAACCTTCTGGTATCTTATAGCACTAAATATACTATCAATAATTTGATGTTTGGGGCTTGATCTTGACCATTCTGATTCTCTTATTGGCTCTGTGTACCTCTAACTAAACACATCTGAATGTACCACCCTGGCTATTTAATGACTTGACGACCAATGACTAGCCACGGATGCTGCTTTTTCCCAATTAATAAATATTGTCTACCCACAGTACCTTATAAAAAGGGTATATATATGTGTGTGTGTGTGTGTGTGTGTGTGTGTGTGTGTGCGCGCGCGCACACACATACACATGTGTGTTTGTATAGACAATCTTTTTTAATTTCAATTTCAATTTTTTAAATATCTTTCTCAATTTTCCACTGAATAAATTTTTATGAATTTTTTTAAATACATCTATTTTGGACAACCAAATTTACAAGCTAATTTCATTTAATTATTGTTCTGTTAATCTTGATCAAACTACCCTTTATTACTATTTCTTCCTTTCTGAATTTTATCCTATTTTCAATTAAAATAGCTTTAGCATTCTTAAATCTATAGAATTGTTATTTTTTAAGCGGTAGTAATTAGAATTATTTTAAGTAAGTCAAGTAATTGCTTCCTTAAGCACTTTGATAAGAACTCGCTCAGCGCACAAGACCATTTGGGACCTATGAGGATCTTTTTTTCTACTTACATGCAAATTAAGAGTACTGTACAGTTTTATTTAAATAAATCGATTTGATTTGATTTACTCATAATATTATTTATGTAGTTTCCAAGAGTAACTATATTTCTAGTATTTCGGTAAAAATGAGAGAGTATAGTTGCCTGTATTACAGATATTATAGAATGCTTATGATGTATTCTAATCTTTTAAAGAAATGAAGTTAAAGGAACAGTAATTTCCTTTAATTTTTAAAAGAATTCTCATTATAATTATATTTCCCGCCAACATGCACTATGCTTCGATTGGGAATCAAACTAAGCTAACAACGGGCAATTTACCGTATCGATGTTATTGAGCAGCAAACACAAACACAATCATTGAAGTGACTCATTGTTTGAACTAATTTTAATTTGACGAAAAGAGGCGACTGTCGGGAAGCGCAGCCGAGGTATCAATATGCAAAACCGCAGGGCACACGATGGTCGGACCTCCGCTCGGAAAATGTGTTTTGTTTTCATAATCAAATTTGACTAGTTCATCACAGGGGGAGGGGGGCGTGCTGAGGGCGGCAGTTTCGGTGTTATCGGAGAACACGCACATGGTCCGCGTGGCGTGTGCGCGTATGCGTGTTCAAAAAGAGGTCGCGTGCTAGAGATTAGCTGCACACTCCATCGCCCCTGGACTGTGATCCCGTCAGCGTCAGCCCCGGCATCACCGTCACATGCGAGGACAAGTGAACTGTGCCGTACACCAGCACCCTCACCAGGCTGTGATCCCGTCAGCGTCAGCCCCGGCATCACCGTCACATGCGAGGCGGAGGACAAGTGAACTGTGCCGTACACCAGCACCCTCACCAGGCTGTGATCCCGTCAGCGTCAGCCCCGGCATCACCGTCACATGCGAGGACAAGTGAACTGTGCCGTACACCAGCACCCTCACCAGGCTGTGATCCCGTCAGCGTCAGCCCCGGCATCACCGTCACATGCGAGGACAAGTGAACTGTGCCGTACACCAGCACCCTCACCAGGCTGTGATCCCGTCAGCGTCAGCCCCGGCATCACCGTCACATGCGAGGACAAGTGAACTGTGCCGTACACCAGCACCCTCACCAGGCTGTGATCCCGTCAGCGTCAGCCCCGGCATCACCGTCACATGCGAGGACAAGTGAACTGTGCCGTACACCAGCACCCTCACCAGGCTGTGATCCCGTCAGCGTCAGCCCCGGCATCACCGTCACATGCGAGGACAAGTGAACTGTGCCGTACACCAGCACCCTCACCAGGCTGTGATCCCGTCAGCGTCAGCCCCGGCATCACCGTCACATGCGAGGACAAGTGAACTGTGCCGTACACCAGCACCCTCACCAGGCTGTGATCCCGTCAGCGTCAGCCCCGGCATCACCGTCACATGCGAGGACAAGTGAACTGTGCCGTACACCAGCACCCTCACCAGGCTGTGATCCCGTCAGCGTCAGCCCCGGCATCACCGTCACATGCGAGGACAAGTGAACTGTGCCGTACACCAGCACCCTCACCAGGCTGTGATCCCGTCAGCGTCAGCCCCGGCATCACCGTCACATGCGAGGACAAGTGAACTGTGCCGTACACCAGCACCCTCACCAGGCTGTGATCCCGTCAGCGTCAGCCCCGGCATCACCGTCACATGCGAGGACAAGTGAACTGTGCCGTACACCACCACCCTCACCAGGCTGTGATCCCGTCAGCGTCAGCCCCGGCATCACCGTCACACGCGAGGACAAGTGAACTGTGCCGTACACCAGCACCCTCACCAGGCTGCGATCCCGTCAGCGTCTGCCCCGGCATCATCGTCACCGTAGTATCGTTTATTGGGGTTAGGTTGCCTGTGGTGTTGTGGAGGTAGTAGTATAGTTTGTGGAGGTTAGGTTTTCTTTGGTTTTGTGGAGGTAGTATCGTTTGTGAAGGTTTAGTTGCCTGTGGTATTGTGGAGGTAGTATCGTTTGTGGAGGTTTAGTTGCACGTGGTTTTGTGGAGTTAGTAGTATCGTTTGTGGAGGTTATGTTGCCTGTGATTTGGTGGAGGTAGTAGTATCGTTTGTGGACGTTATTCTTTCTGTGGTGCTGTGGAGTTAGTATTATCATGTATAGGGGTTAGGTTACCTGTGGTGTTGTGGAGGTAGTAGTATAGTTTATAAGGGTTAGGTTTTTTGTGGTGTTGGAGGTAGTAGTATCGTTTGTTGAGGATAGGTTTTTTTGTGGTGTTGTGGAGGTAGTAGTATCGCTTGTTGAGATTAGGCTTTCTGTGGTGTTGTGGAGGTAGTAGTATCGTTTGTGGAGGTTAGTTTTTCTGTGGTGTTGTTGAGGTAGTAGTAGCGATGGTGATAGAATCGTCGAGGGTTCAGCCCGTATGGTGGCGACACCTTCACACACCTCATGGAACTACGCTCGAGACCAGAAACAATAAAATAAAAAGTGGCGAATCAGAGAGAGAGAGGCTGGATGGGTGGAGCCCATTGGCTGGAACTGGTTGGACAGGGTATCACATCAAGAAGCATACGTGGGCTGCAGCCGTCCTGCATGGGAGCATGGGAGCAAGGGATCATGGGATCATGGGGCCATGGGAGGCAACATGTACACTGCGTGTTTAAAATTTGTGTTTACGATATGGTATTTTCAGCTCATATAATCCTGGACGACCTCCTTTATTTCATGGAAGCTATGTTTTAGTAGTGTTTGTGCTAAGTTTTTCCAGGGTAATTGTTACGCTATATAATCTATATTCTTTTAGTTTTTGCAGCCCATTTGCAAGCCTTTTTATAGTCCTGAATAACATTTTATTATTAGGGTAAAAAAAAGATTTTAAAAATAAAACAGACACAAAGTGACTAAAACATGATATAATATTAATAAATATTCCGACGTTTAAGATCTTTGTTCAATTTTAATCTTACAGCTGAAAACCCAAAGGTTTTATCCTTCCTCTTACATTATATTTAATTCATCTATATTGTTAGTTATAATTTTCTACAAATACTCACCTTCTTGTTCTTGTTCTTGTCTTGTTGTTGTTGTTGTTTTTGTTCTTGTTGTGTTGTTGTAACTTGTTCTCATCTCATAATAAAAAGTTCTTACTGGCATACCACTGTAGTATGTGTAAAACTAAAACACTGTCCGTTTTTGAACGAAAATTTGAAACAGATAAAGGGATTCTATACCAAGCCGTAAGCTAAATTTCATCTATTTCATGTAGAAAGTGAACTCAAACAGTTTTTGTAAAAATATTTTCAATATTATAATAATTGTTTTGTCTTTAAAGGTAAGGCCCTAATAGCTTTTATTATAAAGTGAATTATTTAAGAAACATTATGCGATTGGATTCCAAATATAAACTTTAAAAGGGTTTCAATTTATGCTTGACGTTGAAGATTTGTCATATTAATTAATTTGGAATATAATAAACTAACTAAAATGGACGAATTAACTAATTAAACTAATTATAATTGTTTACATATTTTACTTATTGTGTGTTGATAAGTTTCGTAATATTTATTCTTCTCTTTTATTATTTCTTTTACAATAGCCGTTTTGATCCGTACAATATTATATGTGTTATTTATTAAATTGTTGTTAGTCTAAGAACTAATTTAAGGAATGATATCTTAGGCTACCATCTTGCATGCAATTCCATTTTGTAAAATTGGTATAACCGTGGGAAATAAATAAATAAACTAAAGGCCTGAAGTTAACCCTGTATTTCCAAACGGATTGTGGTCTTAAATTTGGTCTAGAATTTTAATTTATCCTAGATTATTCTTTTTATCAACCTAACCGTTGAAGTTTTTGCTAAACAATTGGAGACTCTTGCTTAAATTTAAAGATTAGGATTTTACTCGTTTTTCATCAGAAATGGATATCAGGGAAGAAGAAGAAGTTATGATCTACCACCGAATATTTTATGGTAATGATTCTTATACTTATAATTATATTATCATTGTAATTACTCAAATTGCTGCAATTATCACACTATTCATAAATATAAATTTAAGTACTTAAAATATTTTAACATATGGTAGGATATCATCAAATCTTTAAGTTTATGTACATGTACAAAAAACATATGTGAAAGATCACAAGATGGTGGGTGATGAGTCTTTTCATGACTTCTACTTTATATTATTTAATACCATTTTCACAAAGGTAAACTTAGTGTCTAACGAATATATAAGTCCTCGAAATATTTTACCTAGTTTCTTGCTTGTCTGTAAGTCATGTGTTTTTTCACACGATAAAAACGACACAGTAGAACTCCGATTATCCTAATATCCAAATATCCGGTCGCCAAATATCGATAGTCAGGAAGGAGGAAATGCAAGAATGTCGATGCCCCAATAGGAGGCCAGCCGCTAAGCCTTCTGAGCAAAGGTATTGGTGTTGGTACGACACGGCTCGGCGGTGTATTGGCTATTATTATTCAAATAAAAATGTGTATCTTGATTTCAAGTAAAATTAATATTTTTGCTATCCGAATCGACCTTAATTCCAATCAATTCCGATAATCGGAGCTATACTATATCTTGTTAATGCTAATAATTTGAACTGATAAACTGTTTAAAGTTTAAAATCAAAATTCAAAACTAATAGGTGTATTTCTCAAATTACTATAATATAAAATCAATGAACATTTATAAAATTCAATTTCCTCTACTCATACTTTTAAATGATAATCGATTACGTTATAAAATTTTTATGTATCAAAATCGTTTGATAAAATAAAATAAGCTGGTAAAACGAAATAAAAACTGTAGATGAGAAAACTCAAATTAAAACTAAACTAGTCTTCCACAAATAAATAGATAGCAGTAAAAAACGTATGCAAAAGGATACTGAAACTAGATATCAGAAAATTTTTGTTCATTTCGTAAAAATTCGCTTATCGTAAGGATTGAAGCAATAAAATCGAAAATGTTAACGAAATCTTAACCACTATTATAGCGAAATTGGTGTAAGATGAAGAGACTAGACTACGAAACATTCTAATCATCACACTTGCCGAGTCGATAGCTCTCACACCTCGTAATCCGCGTCGATAGCTTGGCTTACCTGCGGTCCCCATAGACTAACACGCTGGATCAACCTTTACACCCTCACCACACTATCACCACAGACATCGTAGTGATCACACTTGCCGAGTCGATAGCTCTCACACCTCGTAATCCGCGTCGATAGCTTGGCTTACCTGCGGTCCCCATAGACTAACACGCTGGATCAACCTCTACACCCTCACCACACTATCACCACAGACATCGTAGTGATCACACTTGCCGAGTCGATAGCTCTCACACCTCGTAATCCGCGTCGATAGCTTGGCTTACCTGCGGTCCCCATAGACTAACACGCTGGATCAACCTCTACACCCTCACCACACTATCACCACAGACATCGTAGTGATCACACTTGCCGAGTCGATAGCTCTCACACCTCGTAATCCGCGTCGATAGCTTGGCTTATCTGCGGTTCCCATAGACTAACACGCTGGATCAACCTCTACACCCTCACCACACTATCACCACAGACATCGTAGTGATCACACTTGCCGAGTCGATAGCTCTCACACCTCGTAATCCGCGTCGATAGCTTGGCTTACCTGCGGTTCCCATAGACTAACACGCTGGATCAACCTCTACACCCTCACCACACTATCACCACAGACATCGTAGTGATCACACTTGCCGAGTCGATAGCTCTCACACCTCGTAATCCGCGTCGATAGCTTGGCTTACCTGCGGTCCCCATAGACTAACACGCTGGATCAACCTCTACACCCTCACCACACTATCACCACAGACATCGTAGTGATCACACTTGCCGAGTCGATAGCTCTCACACCTCGTAATCCGCGTCGATAGCTTGGCTTACCTGTGGTCCCTATAGACTAACAAGCTGGATCTACGACATAAATATATTGGCATTGTACTCAGTAAGCAACTGCTAACATGTTGATTGAGACGGTGTCGAAATTGGCATGGATTCCTCATGGATTGTCAATGTAGTGCTCTCTCGTAACTACTATACTCGTATACTACTTTTCCGTAACTGAGACGGTGCCGTAAGCCGGACACATGCCACGTGGAATATCAGTATTCTTCTCATCCGTAACTGTAAACAGGTTGACGGAGACAGTGCCGTAAGCCGGACACATGCCACGTGGAATATCAGTATTCTTCTCATCCGTAACTGTAAACAGGTTGACGGAGACGGTGCCGTAAGCCGGACACATGCCACGTGGAATATCAGTATTCTTCTCATCCGTTACTGTAAACAGGTTGACGGAGACAGTGCCGTAAGCCGGACACATGCCACGTGGAATATCAGTATTCTTCTCATCCGTAACTGTAAACAGGTTGACGGAGACGGTGCCGTAAGCCGGACACATACCACATGGAATATCAGTTATCTACATATCCGTAACTGTAAACATGTTGACGGAGACGGTGCCGTAAGCCGGACACATGCCACATGGAATACAGTTATCTACACATCCGTAACTGTAAACATGTTGACGGATACGGAGCCGTAAGCCGGACACATGCCACATGGAAAATCAGTATACTTCTCATCCGTAACTGTAAACAGGTTGTCGGAGACGGTGCCGAAAGTCGGACACATGCCACAATAGGGTAAAGATTCGGGTCGTCGGGTTCAGGTGCCTTTTATAATTAATGTGGTGTCCCAGGGGCACGTTATTGTCTGCTCCGCACCCTCGGCTATAGTTGAGGGTAACATGTGGGGAATTAGCATTTCCTTTTTTCCACCGACAACACAAGCGTTCTCCCCTCTCCCTTGCACACTCACACCATGCAACTCAATTTCACGTTTCGCTACCCTTCAGAACCCTAAAGCATGCGGATCCCTCGAGTACCCCCCACCCCCTCTACCCCTCAACCCGTAATACACACTCTTGAATGGGTGAATCTGTCAACATAGTTCGGCTCGCCTACAAGCTGTTGTCCGCGCAGTAGTTAGCGTCCGGCCGCTATTGGTACAGTAGATGTGACGAGAGAGGAGGCTAAATGATAAAATGTATATAGGAACAAGGAAAGAGGAAAAATAATACATATAACACATTTACATACATTTATACATGCAATAATACATTTCTTCTCAACAAGCAAGTATATTATAGACAATTACTCTTCTCTCGGATCTCATGCGAATAAAAGGCAATTAAAGTAGTGATCGGTTATTTATTGAAGACATTTATATCCTTTCACTTGCATGCAAATATAAATATTTTATTTTCGCAATCTTACAAAGTCATGGCCCCACCTCGTTTTCAAAACTCGTCACTGGGGTCCAGTTGTACTTTAAACAGTTAATTCATCAGCTACAATTAATTTTATTTTCTGGTTTTCTAAGGCGGCTTAGGACAGACACCTAATTATCTTACAATCAGGCAACCGAGCAAATTATACTGTATTTTTCTTTCCTCTTTTTAAGAATTTTAAACTAATAACAGTCTATGTATTTTTATTTAATTGTGTAATTTTTTTAGAAAGACCATGTTCATCCATTATTCAACAAAAATAAATACATATATAACAGTAACAACAGTATATTTAAGATACAATATCAATAATATATTAAATATATTCATAATACCCCCGTCGCAGCAGACCTGCGTACTCAGTGAATTTCCAAATCAATAAAGTAATAATAATATGATATGTCAAGTTTCATCAATATCTGTCGATAAATATATAAGTTAGTTATTTGCCTATTCTTCATAAGATTGACATGGGAAAGAGTATGTAGGTTTTCCGCTGTGAGGAACACTGAAAATAGCCATTTACAGCATTAACAATTTTCATTTTTACAATTTGTACACATTTCATCAACATCTGTCCATAAATAACGGAGTTTTCCTATTTTCCATATGATTAACATGGGAAAAGAGTATGCAGGTTAGCTGCTGTGAGGAACATTGAAAGTAGGAATTTCTAGCATAAACAATTTTTATTTTAACAAATTATATCAAGTTTCATCAACATCTGACCATAATTAAAGGCGTTTACCTATTCCCTATATGATTTATATGGGAAAAGAGTATGCAGGTTAGCTGCCATGATAAATACATAAACTATGATTTTTAAACATAAATGGATTGATCCTAACGACATAAAGCTAACTATCAAGTTTTATCCAAAAATATTGATTGATAAGTGAAATATTAATTTTTCCTTATCCTCCATAAGATAACATTGGAGCCCTAAAATACAACGTGTGTTTAGATTTTTTAATATCTCGGTATCCATTGGAGATAGAGAAAAACTTTAAGGAAATAAATTGTTTAGTTTTTGAAGCTGATTTTAATGGTTTCAAGATAACATTTAAAAACTTTTTAAATTACATATGAAAAACGCAAAAAACCCAATTTTGAGTACAAACCCCCCCCCACCTACCCGTTCCGATTGACCGATATGTCTGGTTAACGAACTCATCCGAGCAAATGTAGGAATACACGTCTCCACCAACTTTGGTCTCGATCGGACCATTTTTACGAGTTATCGTGTTCACAGACACACACACACATATACACACCCATATATATGAAATTTACCCGATTCTATCACACACAAACGGTTTCGTTTGTGATAAAATCGGGTTTATCGGTTAACGATTTGCATGATATCTGTGTTCTCGGTGAAGAATATACTATATAATTCTACACTATCCACAGATATACTACTATATATTAATATACTAAAGCTACAATATCAACAACGAAGAGTTTTTGGACCCATGCTCGGAAGCCGGACGACCAGTGAGAAAACATTCATGAGGCACTTTTGGTCAATGCAGATTAATATTTTACACTAAATGAGGATTTTTTCTAAGTGTTAGCATTTTACAATAGGCGATTGAAAAGAGTAAAATTATCTTTGAGTTGAGAATAGTTTAATAGAATATGACCTGTTCTTTTAGTAGGATTAGCAGATCAAAATTTACAACTTATCAGTCTTCTTTAGAGGTTTATTTATTTTAGTTCCATAAGAACAATGCTAATTTTGTAACATGATAGTCTTAAAGTTGAATTGGTTATTAGGAGAATTACAACTATACACGTGTATATACTTTCTTGGTAATCATATTTCTTAAGAAATAAAAGAAGTACAATTTATTTTATCTATAACATGAAATATTTTTATAACTATCGAATAAAGGGTAATAAAAACACAATTTAACGTTGGTCTTATTAGAATAAAATCCAATATGGCGATACTGATAAGGTCTGTAAATAATGTTTGGTAGTGATTTCGGTTGAATTAATGTCACAAGTGTAAAAATGTATTAGGGGCGAGGTAAGGGCCTGTGTCCCTACAAATCTTGATATCTGTTTAGACCCGAAGCTGTGGTTACTTATGGAATTTTTTCCCCAAATTTAATAATTATTCTTGGAAGTTAAATTTTATAAACAAAAGTTATGTTTCGAATAAAACTAAGTTAGCCAAAATATATTAATCAAATCGCTATGAACGAGAATTTTGCATAAACTATGTTTACAAATTTAATATAACTCCGTAGATAAGAAAGGTCTGCAACTACCTCACCTCTAAAATGTATCATCTTCATAAAAAATATATTCCTTCAAGTTTAAACTTGTTATTCTTCATGTAACGAGTGATGTATTATAAAACGTTTTCATAAGCTATAAAATAATGCATATTAATTTAAGTGAATCAATCTTTACCATGACCAACGTGTCTAAATAATTCTTTTATGACCTCGCGTCGTAAACGTGGTGGACCTTAGTTTCTCGGTAATGCTTTCGTCTGCGGCGTATTACTTTTTATCTGTTTACATTTTAATGTTACTCAGTTTGTTCAGCTATTCTTAGCAACTCATCATTATTTCGGATTGGATTCGCTCCATGAAATGACTCTGACTCCGTACGAATACGATATGATGAAGGCTTTTATGTCACGAGAGGATGTTTCCGAGGAGATGTGAGCGGAAAGGGTTGGGTATAATTGTTGTTGAACATATAAAATACTTATAATAAACAAATTGTTTTTCGTTCATATAAAATTCCAATGCATTTTTATAAGATATCATGTTTGATGATCACAGACGACAATGAAATCATGAAACATAACACATCGTTATTAAAAAGTAGATGAAGACAAATCAAGATTGCAGCAGTTTGGGACCAATTTGAATTAATGTTGCATGAAAATGTGACATCAGGTAATAGAAACCATCTAGCTGCTGCGATATATCAGTAGCGGTCGCTGGTGTGGAACAAAATGTTTGTATCCACAGTTGCGGGATACACGGATGCTGTGGTCGTGGAGTGTAGCTGCCCCGATATATTAGTAGCGGCCGCTGGTGCGGTACATAATGTTTGTATCCACAGTTGCAGGATACACGGATGCTGTGGTCGTGGAGTGTAGCTGCTGCGATATATCAGTAGCGGCCGCTGGTGCGGTACATAATGTTTGTATCCACAGTTGCAGGATACACGGATGCTGTGGTCGTGGAGTGTAGCTGCTGCGATATATCAGTAGCGGCCGCTGGTGCGGTACATAATGTTTGTATCCACAGTTGCAGGATACACGGATGCTGTGGTCGTGGAGTGTAACTGCCGTGATATATCAGTAGCGGCCGCTGGTGCGGAACATAATGTTTGTATCCACAGTTGCAGGATACACGGATGCTGTGGTCGTGGAGTGTAGCTGCTGCGATATATCAGTAGCGGCCGCTGGTGCGGTACATAATGTTTGTATCCACAGTTGCAGGATACACGGATGCTGTGGTCGTGGAGTGTAGCTGCTGCGATATATCAGTAGCGGCCGCTGGTGCGGTACATAATGTTTGTATCCACAGTTGCAGGATACACGGATGCTGTGGTCGTGGAGTGTAGCTGCCCCGATATATCAGCGGCGGCCGCTGGTTCGGTTGATGTACGGTTCGCCGGCACTACAGTCGTGTTCTGATATACTGTTGCGTGCCGGTCGGACACGCCGGTCTACGAGTGTGGGTACATGCGTTTGACTGCCAATTAATGCGTGTTCGAGGGGAAGCCATGTCTCCACAACACCTCTGTAGCCGGCCGCGCGACCCCCCGCTACAAAAGTTTTGTTTTCGGCAAAGGGTACACAGACGAGGGCCCGCTGCGGGGGTCCCAGGTGAATCACCAGCGCCGCAGGTACCGCAGCTCGCTTCCAGAGCTCTATTAAATTGAAATAATGTTCCTTCACGATTCTGATTCGCCAGCCGCGCTCTCGATTATTTATAGACCGTGATCAGAGTTGTATACTGTACGGTGTACATGCGGCGTATTTGAATGTGTGGATTACCGAGCATTTTGGGGAGAGGCACCTCGGATAAGGCGATGCATTGTATCCATTACTACGACAGACGAAACATTATTATCAGCTAGTCGAGTAACACAATTAGTGGCTCACCTAGTATTCATCTGGGAGCGTAAAAAGGATTTTCTATCATATGTTACGAACTCGCTCCAGGGACTTTCCCATTTGGGGCTAGCATGAATTTTGTTGCTGTTATTTTCATTGGTATTTATCATTTTATCTGTTTTGGATTAATAAAGAATCATAATCGGTTTGAGAGCCTCATTTGATACCTAGAAGTATCGGTGCACCCAAATATTTAAGATGTATGTTTGAAAAAAAGAATATCATTTTTTATATTTGACTTTATTCCTGCTGAACATTGATTTGTGTAAGAATCATAGAACAACTAATTTGGGTTCATGAAGAATGCAAATCTAAAATTCCTCGTGGCTTTCTTGGTGATGGATCGCTGTGTTCAGATACGTCAGATCGAGGTCAGAAGAGAATCATCAATTAGTTTTATAACCATTTTACCTGAAAAGATATATTTCTATTGTAAGAGAATCGATCTATTAACTCGGTGGACTGCGTAGATGTTTTTGCTACAATATCAGTAGTTGATGACTATTTGTTGAGAAGAAAAAATGCAAGTCATGGGAAGCCACTTAAAAAAGCCGACATAGAGAAACCGTAAGAACAGTATGTGGAGGAATTGAAATATGGTGTGAAGAGAGGAGACAATGGAGGAAGCAGTCTTTGTGGGGCTGGCTGGCGGCGCCGACCGCCGTGGGGTCGTAGTGATGAAGCGCCATCCGCCAGCTCTCGTAGCAGCAGAACTGCGTACTCATTACTGCAGGTCATATAAACTAAGCTTGGTAATATATAAGCTTTAAGTAAGCCAAATATTAATTTAAAATCAGGAAATGATTCTCGTAAAATGTTTTCGAACATTCGAATTAAAAATCATTTATTCCATAAACAGAAAGCGAAGCACAAAACAGAATCAGAAGTCTTTACAGGAAGCGTTGAATAACGCCAAAAAGTGCCGCATGTTTTTAACGACCTGTTTGGGACAACCTATAAGAGTATGAAGCTTCTTACATTATTACAAAATTATTACAATTTTTGTAGAGTGCCAAAACAAAGAAAAAATGTTATTTCAGCTAGGACAGCAAATCTCTATGTAAAAAAATGTATGTATGTATGTTCTTTATGCGTTGCCAAACTACGCATCCGATCGCCATGAAATTATAGGAAGTTGCTCTATATGTGCCCGGGAGGGTTTTAGTGAAAAATTGTTTTGAAAACTCCATAAGCTTCCATTTTATGACGTTTTAAATGTCTAGTGTTAACCTTATGGGGAGTAAGTTTGTTTACAAATTTTCTACAATCAAAACATTTGATTTCTTAGGCTACAGCTGTTTGGTTTACTTTCCATTAGAAATATGCTTTACTATCCAATGCCATCTGAATCATTCATTAATGTAAAATTATTAAGTAAATATGTGCTCTACAAACTGAACAGCTTAATTCACCACTTAATAGTTTACGGTTTTTGGGGATTATGTATTTATATTATTTATTTTCTGTCTGATTAAAAGTCACGTATTTATATGTTGGACAAATAAAAATAATAACATGTTTATACAAATTACGTTTATCATAATAATCATGTGTTATATATCTTTTCTATAAAAGACGTATTACAGTTAGGTTTGGGTTTAGGTTGGATTAGAAAATTTTGAATCAATCCACTCAGATTTATTTGCTTTTGGGAATGCTATTAATATTTTGTCTTATCGTTTCAGTATTGTTATTAAATAAATAGCCCGCGACACAGAATATCTAATCTTTCACAACGAAGCCGTAATGATATTCGATTTCAGTATATGGCCAATCTTAAAGTTAACACAAATTTACTGTAGGGCGTTACGAAGTTCGCCGGGTCAACTAGTAATTAAATAATATAAGGTTTAATTGTAAAATAACAGTATAAACGTCAACATATTGGAAATTCTGGATTAAAAAAGTTTGATGATAAAAATTAATGGGAAAAAATCCTACGGTCAGGCTAAAACCTAGAAATTTTCCTCGTGGAATGGATCTGTAAGTCGAAATTAGTAAAGTTTCATGGAAGAAGAATATTGTATGGATCATTTAATCTATAATTAGAACACAAATAATTTAGAAGCATAAATGTTTTATCTATGAATTGTTGCAGCCAATCGCTACTAATTTTTAATTTCGTGTTGCGTGAAAACTGTTTTCCATTTACTCTGTTTGTGGTTGCTGTGAGGAATTAATGAAAATATGGATGATTTTTTAAATTGAACCTGTTGTATGGTCTCGGACTTAACAGAGCCAAATTTAATGAAGATATTTTCATGTAGGTTCAAGGGCAATTGATTTTTAAAGCTGAAATATTGTGAATTTTCTTAATATTCTTCTATAGGGCTGATTCCCTAGGGTAAAAATTTGTTGTTAACATAGTCTAAGTTTCAATGTCCGTTGGTGTTGGTGTGTGTGCGCGCGCGCGCGCGCGCGTGTGTGTGTGTGTGTGTGTGTGTGTGTGGTTTGTGTGGACGTGGCGCAAGACGGGGAAGTACGGCTCCTAGCATCGGATTGAAATTTGAAAAGTGCAATAAATGTTTTGGGGCAATTAAGATGAAACACACAAATTTCTTTGGGGGAAAACTCTTTAGTCATAAAATAAAAGCAGAAACAAAATTGTTCATGAAGTTAATCAGAGCTATTCCCAAAGTTGCTGAAGCAACTACATAAAACAAAACAAAGAAAATAAATATTAAGGAACATATGACTATAACAAAATACATGTATGGTAACCTACGTTTCTACAGCACACATGTTGGCCTCATGGAGAATTAGCAAATATCTTCCTTATTAGTTTTATCACAACATTTCAAGTATTGTGATAAAACTTATACAGCTTCATCTGTTCTACTTCTGGATTTTGCAAAATCAAAATTATTTTGCTCCTCGTGTCAGCAAACCCACTTATACTTTTCCCATTTTATTCTTTTGAAGAAAAAACTAATATAACTTTATTATTATTTCAAATATTGTAAGAAAAACATGGTTTACACCTTCATCTAGTTAAGGTCTACTAATATATGTCAAAAATACTAGCTTTAAAGCTTTTTCATGACAGCTACTCGATGTATTAACTTAATACAGACAACAATAATGGCACTGACAAAGAATTTAAAAAAAATGTGTTTCCTCTGAGTTCGTCTAACGCATTTCGTCAATATTTTAGACGCATTTACATTCGGCCGTTCAAAAAGTATTGAGTACAAAAATAAGTGTAGGTGGAGTATGGTTTTTGAGATACAATAATTTATGGGAACAGTATTGAATAACGAAAACTGTTACCTTAGCCAGTCTCTTAATGGAGTTTTACGTGTAATGAATGAAATTCAGCATATTTTTAATCGGAGAGAGCGAATGAGGGCGCGGGGTTTTTGTAATTGGGCTAGATTTGCGCTGGGGATGAAATGGAACGAGGTGGGTTTTTGCAACTCGCTCCGGGCGCCCTGTGTTGTGATAGCTGCTAGGCGTTCGACCGTCCCCCCCACAACACGAGCCCCAACCTTCAAACCAGAGATTAATTAATATTTTATTCATACAGTTCTCTCGATCTACTCTTTATCGCCATGTATATTTTCCATAAACTTTTCAATCCTTTCACTCATTCACGTTGTTGGTTTTCCCAATATACCGATTCATCATGTAAGTTTTCAAATTTGGTTTCTTTTGAAGTTCTACAATATTATGCAACAGTATTGAGTGCACAATAACTAAACAAAAACAGAATTAAAGGGGAAAAATTTCACAGCCTATTTTTTAATTTTACAAACAAATTCGTGAGGTACTTACACCATGACACCTAAAATCAAAATAATAATAAAGGGTGAAATATTAAACGTAATATTTATCTTTTGTTCGTTTATTTATTTGTTTTGTGTTTTTTTATTATAACTCGTTATTTCTGACCCTTATTTAAGTTATCTGCAAAATTTGCTCACTTATGGAAAAGTTTATTTTCATTGGATTATAGTAAAACTTTTCATAGGTCGGACGGAAAAATGACAAAACAAATCTTTTACCAAACTCTTTGATATAGTAAATTGTAGTATAAAAAATATTATTAGTATAACTAACGAATGTAATGGATTATAGGCTGAAAGTTAATTTTATTAGAATACTTTTGAAATCATTGTTTTGCTAAATACAGAATAGGTGAGTCGGTAGCTCAGTTTTTTAAGGTATTTTAATTTTATGCGGCAACGTCGCTGGTTCAAATCTTTGCGGAGTACGCGGCAGGACAGTCACCTTCATTTTAGGAAGGTCAATCGAGAGGTTGGGAGGAAGGGATTCTCGTATTACGTCCCGACATTGTACAACGAACAGTACAAAATCCAGACAGTACAAAATCCTTTCAATTTGTAAATTTAAGGAAAAAACGAAATTATTTTTTGGAAATTAACGTTTGTACAGTTGTTATTTTTATTATTTACTATCGCCTAAACTATTGTTGTTATTGTTTTTTTGCTATAGAATTTATCTAAGGTTTGTTAGTATATATTATGACAAGAGTTAATCTGAAAAGAAATTGTACAAATTGAGATTCGCTAGAAAATAAAGGCATATTTATTTATTTATAAATCCAGATGTTGTCAAACATAGTTTATCTCTACTGTCTACCTAGTCCTGTCTACCCATGTCTGCGTTCGATTTGTCCAACTCACAGATCTGTGAGAGGGAAAGTACAAGTAAATGTCATTGCTACCCTCTACTGGCATAACATAACAACAGTGTCATTTGTTACAGCATTGCTGGTTATTCTGTAGCCATAAAAAGATGTTTAAGATGTTTATTTACATGTAAAGAAGCTATCTAGGGAATTACATTGCAAATCTTTTCTGAAAAATCGAATTACCACGCAATCACATCCGATAAGTAACAAGTAATTAATTGTCTTTTTTCTTATAAAAAGTAAACAATTGGAAAATTTAATTCCTTTGATAACCACTTTTAATTAATACATCAATACATTTATTTTGACACATCAAGCATCAGTTTACGGCTATCAAATTGTTAGTATTGCTGCAAAAAATTACCATTGTTCTTGAGGGTAACGCTGTGGTTCAGTGGGCAAATCAAAGCAACTTAGTTTTAAATCAAAGTAAAACGAAAATTGTAGAATTCAAAATAAGCCAAGCAGGATCTTCTGAACGCATTGATTACTTAATTGGTGACGAACACATTGAGTCAACTTCAGTCGTTAAGTTCTTGGGCGTCCAAATTGACAGTAGTCTAAAATTTCATGCTCATATTGATTTTGTCTGTCAAAAGCTCTCTTCCGGAATTTTCGTTTTAAAAACCCTTTCTAAATTTTCAGACACACATGTGTTGCTCACAACGTACTATGACATTATTTATCCTTTCTTAACCTATGCCGTTGCTGTTTGGGGGCATGAGACTCAAAGGAAAAAAATGTCTTTAAATTACAAAAAATCCATCCAAGTAATTTTCAGAAAACCACGCAAGGACCCTTGCAAGTCACTTTTTAAAACCAATAAAATTTTAACTTTTTCTTCAATTTATATCTTAAATACAATAACCTTTTTTCTTACCAAACATTACAAATTTTCTTCAAATTATAATTTAAGAAAAACTTTTAATGCAAGCGTACCTCAACATAAAACCAGTTTTTCAAAATCGTTTTTCTGACAATGGAGTTTCACTTTTTAATGCCCTTCCAAACTCCATTAAGGCAAAGGCAAGCTGCCCCAAAATTTTTGAAAATATGGTCAAAAAATTTTTTTGTTTAGTTGAAAAATGTTTTTATAATGTTAAGAATTTTATTGGTTATAATGACAATTCCTAGTTATTTTAAATAAAAATACGTTGCTTCATTATTATACATAGTTTATTATGACTACTTACTAATTTTATAGACACTATTATGCAGTTTTTGTTAACAACTGTCAAAATAAAGCAATTTGAATCTTATGGGACTAAAATGCAAGATGGCGGAGGTTCTGCAGATTCTTCACAAAGGAATAGAGATTTTGTTAAAACTATGATTTTTTTAATCTTACATGGATGTGATTTAAATTTGGTCACGCATAGCATTAGTTCAATTTGCGTCTTTGTTTACCTCACAAATTAAACAGTAGACGAGATAGTACAAAATGGTAGGCCTACTTGAGCACTTTCAGAGTTCAAGTTAGGCCAGTGATGCTGCTTGTTATCTCTAATTAGCATACATTACTCAGTCCCATATCATGTATTGATTCTTTAAGAGGCGTGATATTTTTTTCCCCTTCGTCAAGATATACTTTAATATAGGAAGTCTAAAAATGTCGCTATTTTAAACTTAGAATTTGTAGTGTAAGTGAGAGTTTGGTTTTGCTGCATTATGTTTATGAAAATGTTATCCCAACGATGGTATTACCAACAAACTGAATAGGCAAATTAGTTTTAAACGAACAAACATAAAACATATACAAACCCGGATTGCTACTTTTAATAGAACTCGGTAAACTAATTTTGTTCGATAAAAATTGAATTCTAACACAAAATAATTACATTAGTTAATTAATTACATTAATAGGGGAGCGCGCTGGTCTTTGGTGCCCAAGGCCCCGGGTTCAAATCCCGCCAATCACCAATGACTTTTTGCTAAGTGATAATGTCGCAACCCACTAGGTTTAGCTTGAAGTAATATACAAAACGGTTCCGGACGATGACCTAGTTCAAAAACTCCTGGGATGAGAAGGTGGGACAAAAAATAAAAAAAAACAAAATAATACATAACAAACGGTGAAAAATAAAGTAAAGGCTAGTAAAAATTATTTACTTTATGTAGTAAAACCGCAAGACGCTCTGAAAATAAAAACAAGGTGATTCGAGTTCGCGCCAACGCGAGCGGCGGGGATGCCCTCTAATGAAAAGAAAATGTTTATCAAGCTAATAACTGCTTAATATTCCCGTCGAGCGTGGCGTTGCGCCCAGTGCGATGCCGTCATAAATAAATAAGCGGCCGCGACGTCTTGCAACCCCGACGCTTACACATTGTCCCATTGGATCCCAGCTGAGTCTAAACATACAGGTTTGGCTTTTTGGGGATTGGTGGGTCCATACTGTCTAACTGGGATGAGTGCCCTGGAAGGAGAAGCCTCATTGGTGTTATTTAAAGGCTGTTTATAAACAGGAATCGCCGTCACAATGTCGCCGAAATTTCTGAAGCATGTTTCGACATACGAAAAACGTGGAAGAGGACCTCCGAGAGGATTTTGGAGCTCATTCGAGAAAATATTGCCATCTGAGGAAGATGCTGTATTATTGGTTTAACTTTAAGAAGAAAGGGCGACGACCAAGAGTTGTTGGAATAGAAAACTCATTTACAAAATTATTCACAAGATGATTACAAAATCATGATGAGATGATTACAAAATCATCGTTATAAATATTGTTAAAAAAATCAAGCAGATCTAAAATTCCTAAACAGGTTTGACGATTACAGTGCTTAAAGAAAAAATGAAAAATACAATTTTGAACCAAAATCAGAATGCAAATTAATATTAAAATTACTATCACTTGTAATCTGTTTTTATAAGTTATTATTTTTCTCATGAACGTCTACGGAAATGTTTCTATAGATCTAAGCTATCAACGGAGTACGCAATTAATTCAAATTTGAGAATCAAAGCCAACTAAAATCTAACTCTGTAGCTACACTACATGAATTGTTACGTATCATATACTTTAGTGATTATTAACTAAAGAGATATTTAAATTAGACGACACTAAACTTATTTTTACGAATTTTCATACTGACTGTAATTTATTAATGCAGAAAAAGTGGGATTATTGTCATTATTAGTCGATAGTTTGATGATTTTATACTCAGTGTTACAAATACAAAAAAATATTAAATTTACTATCTATTAATTATTTATTTATTAGTATTATTTAGTATTTCGTAATAGATTTTGGAAATGTAATTAGTAAAATAACATTTACAATCCTTGTGTCGCAGAGGTGAGTCCGTTGTCAGCTCTCCTTCCGACTGTCATGTCTGACATTTCCTTCACATTCTGTGCCCCACGGAATCTCTAAATGTAAAAAAATCTACAACTGACGCTTTAAATAACTTTATAAACTAGAAATTGTCCGTTTTAAACCAATTCCTTGTCAACATACATACAATGTTCTGCCGACTACATTTTTTAGTCGAAGATGTAGGAAGAGATTGGAAGAAAACGATCCCTAAGCGAAGGAAGACCACCAAAGAAAATCAATGTCCTCGATAGGACTGGAGGCAGAGACTCGTTGCCTAGCAACCCCCCCAGCCCCTCGCCTTTATGTAAGATCTCCGGAAAAATCACTTACCACCGCAAAAGAAATGTATTTCGGTTGTACGATTTTATTTTAATCTTATCTACCAGAATTCAAAATATAAAGGTTCAAATTTTCTAAATGAATTGATGTAGAATAAACTATTTTAATTACATTCCTTTAGCTTAAAACGTAAAGAATAAGTATACAAAATTACTAATTTGTCAATATATTGGCTTTAATGTAAACGTACATTATTTTTCAAGATTAAATTTAGATCTTTAACAAACGAGCTCAATGAGAATCAGAAAAATCATATTTTTATAAAAGAATACGTACTAAATATTTAATCTAATTATCTGAAAATTTATACTATTAGTACAATTTTAATATTTATTATACGAAATTTAGTAATTATAATTAAATAATAACATTGATAAATACTCATTTTAGCAATATTGATATTTGTTCAGCTCACAGTAAAATATTATGTATCAAATAATATTTATTTGAATTATTATAGTTTACTATTATTAGTATAGTAATATTTGGTAATTGTATTAGTAATATTTACATTCGCATATTAGGTAAATTCAGCTCTTTACATATTCACATTTCCTCATATTTACATATTAATTCAGCTATGTAAATATTCAAAAGACGTTTTATAAATTCACTATTTAACATATTCAATTCAGCTCAATTCACATAATTAATTTTTTTTACGATATCATTTAGATGACGATAGGAATCAGCTCATTTCAGAAGAAAATCAGTATGTTCAGATATTCAATTGCTCATAGTAAATACATTTTATTAGTAACATTCAGCTCATAGAAGTATTAAATTCAGCTCATAGTAAATATTGGAAGTTCAGCTCATAGTTAAGCGATATTCGGAATTCAGCTCATGGTTCATTATTCGGAATTCTCATAGTTAGCGTTTACACCCGTTCAACTCATAGTTCAATATTACTTCAGCTCATAGTAAGCGATATCAAATTCAGCTCATGTTCAATACAAAATTCAGCTCATTTTATATTTGGACACCCGTTCAGCTCATAGTTAAGCGATATTCGGACACCCGTTCAGCTCATAGTTCAGCGATATTCGGACACCCGTTCACCTCATAGTTCAGCGATATTCGGACACCCGTTCAGCTCATAGTTAAGCGATATTCGGAAACCCGTTCAGCTCAAGGTTCAGCGATATTCGGACACCCGTTCAACTCATAGTTCTGTGATATTCGGACACCCGTTCAGCTCATAGTTCAGCGATATTCGGACACCCGTTCACCTCATAGTTCAGCGATATTCGGACACCCGTTCAGCTCATAGTTCAACGATATTTGGACACCCGTTCAGCTCATAGTTAAGCGATATTCGGAAACCCGTTCAGCTCATAATTCAACGATATTTGGACACCCGTTCAGCTCATAGTTCAGCGATATTCGGAAACCCGTTCAGCTCATAGTTCAGCGATATTCGGACACCCGTTCAGCTCATAGTTCAACGATATTTGGACACCCGTTCAGCTCATAGTTAAGCGATATTCGGAAACCCGTTCAGCTCATGGTTCAGCCATATTCGGACACCCGTTCAGCTCATAGTTCAGCGATATTCGGACACCCGTTCACCTCATAGTTCAGCGATATTCGGACACCCGTTCAGCTCATAGTTCAGCGATATTCGGACACCCGTTCAGCTCATAGTTCAGCGATATTCGGACACCCGTTCAGCTCATAGTTCAGCGATATTCGGACACCCGTTCAGCTCATAGTTCAGCGATATTCGGACACCCGTTCAGCTCATAGTTCAGCGATATTCGGACACCCGTTCACCTCATAGTTCAGCGATATTCGGACACCCGTTCAGCTCATAGTTAAGCGATATTCGGAAACCCGTTCAGCTCATGGTTCAGCCATATTCGGACACCCGTTCAGCTCATAGTTCAGCGATATTCGGACACCCGTTCACCTCATAGTTCAACGATATTTGGACACCCGTTCAGCTCATAGTTAAGCGATATTCGGAAACCCGTTCAGCTCATGGTTCAGCCATATTCGGACACCCGTTCAGCTCATAGTTCTGTGATATTCGGACACCCGTTCCACTCATAGTTCAGCAATATTGGATACCCGTTCAATATTTGGATTTGAAAATTAAAACATCAAACACGAATTAATTTTGTGAAAGTAAAAACACCAGGCACACACCATCCTTTGAAGGATACAGCAAATAAATATTTGATTGCAAACCGTGCACGGATAAAATATTTTCTTTTTTAATAAGTTGTCGACAAATTAAAAGTAAGAAGTATTAAATGGTGTGAACAGATTTTTGTTCCGTCATTAAGTATCTGTCATTTAAACCATAACCTGAAAAATAATGTTGAACGCTATAATCAGTTTGAGAACGAGATACTTAGCCGACTAAAAAGTATGCTATAAAATATACTTTGAAAAAGGTTAAAATTATAAAGAATAGAAGGGCGCCATCTAACGAGTCGTTTTCAGCATTGGTTCTATTACTGTATTAATATTAATTTTTTTATGTCATCAAAGTGGAGAACCTGTATTCCACGTGTATTCCTACATTTTCTCGGACGAGTTCGTAATCCAGACATATCGGTCAATCGGAACAGGTAGTTTGGGGGGTTTGTACCCCAAAAATAGGTTTTTGTTTTTTACAGGTAATTTTTAAAATGTTCAAATGTTATCTGTTACCATTATAATCAGCCCAAAAAACTACACAGTTTAGTTCCTTAAAGTTTTTCTCTATCTCCAACGGTTACCGAGATATTAAAAATCTAAACAAAGTCACATTGTATTTAGGGGCTCCAATGCTAATCTTAAGGAGGATAAGGAAAAATTAATATTTCCCTTACTAATCAACAATTTTGGATGAAACTTTGTATTTAGCTTCATGTGGTTGGGATCCATGCGTTTATGCTAAAAAATCATAGTTCATGTGTTTCTCACAGTAGCAAACCTGCATCCTCTTTCCCATGTTAATATTATGGAAAAAAGGCAAACTCCTTTATTTATGTCCAGATAATGATAAAACTTGGTATATGGTCAGAATAAAAATAGTTCATTGTTAAAATGCCTACTTTTACTCTTCCTCAAAGCAGCAAACCTGCACACTCTTTCCCATGTTAATGTTACGGAGAATAGGCAAATACTCTAATTTATCAATAGGTATTGACTGATCAATCTTATCACATACTTGTACTATTATTGTCATATTATTGATTTGGAAATTCGCTGAGTACGCAGGTCTGCTGCGACGGGGCTATTTTAATTACTTAGGGAGAAAGTATTTGTCAGTCCACCGATACCGTTTATTTATTTTAATAGTAAATTTGATAATTACAAGTGAACTGATCTCCAAATTTTCAATAAAGTAAAACAAACTGCAAAATAATAAAGAATGTTATTGAAAAGTCCGGTTTAAGAGAAATCAAATCGCGTATCTGAGCACGGCTCAACAAAGCAGTTAGTGTTAATATTTGACATTGACATTGACGGCTTAACACCACGAACACAGTCCAAGAACAAAGTGTAGCTGCTCTCTCTCCGGCACACTCCATTGTGCAGCCCACCTCCACAATACAATCAAACATCTACTTCCTACTTGTCCTCTGATTTTATTCACGATTATTTGCCTTCTGGACTGATCCAAGGTAACAAATGATAATAAATGTTTACCCTGTATCGATCTTGAATTGATTAAAGATCAATCAAAAATATTTAATTACATATAGGAAAACAATTTTATGTTAGGGATATTTCGATTTCAGATAAGTTTTGTTTTATTTATGTGGTAAGACTGTCATATTAAGTTTATACTTAAATTCCAAAAGCTAGACGTTTTAATTTGCACGAGTTATGGTTTGGTGGATTACTCATGGAACAGCGTAGAAATTTTAAGTACCAGAATTGTACAAATTTAATTTAATTAACTTTTTATATTTTCCTTTGGCGAATTTCCAATATGGGAGAAGCTGTTACCGTAGGTCTCATGGAAAGACTTAAGTCCGAGAGACCATATTATTTTTTCGTTTTTAGGTGCCCAGAGGCAAAAAACAACAGTCGTTAAAAATGTTATATGTGTGTGTGTGTGTGTGTGTGTGAACTCTCGTAAAAATGGTTCGATCGAGACCAATTTGGATAGAGAAGTGTATTCCTACATTTGCTCGGACGAGTTAGTAATCCAGACATATCAGTCAATTGGAACGGCTAGTTTGGGGAGGTTTTGTACTAAATAATTGGGTTTTTTGCGTTTTTAATATGTAATTTTTAAAAATGTTTAAATTTTATTTTTCACCATTAGAATCAAACCACACAGTTTAGTTCCTTTAAGTTTTGCTCTATCTCCAACGGTTAGCGAGATATAAATAAATCTAAAAACAGTACGTTGTATATTGGGGCTCCAATTTTGATCTTAAGGAGGATTAAGAAAAACTGATATATCACTTATCAATGTATATTTTTTGGATGAAACTTGATATTTAGCTTCATGTGGTTGCGATTCATCCATTTATACTTAAAATTAACAGGTTATGTGTTTATCATGGCAGCTAGCCTGCATACTCTTTTTACATGTTAATCTTATGGAGAATAGGCAAATAACTCTCATATTTATCGACAGATAGTGATAGAACTTATCATTATTATTATTATACTATTGATTTGGAAATTCAATGAGTACGCAGGTCTGTTGCGACGGGGGTATTTTTCACTCATTGTAATATCGCTATAACTAAAATAATAATAGATAATGCGTTTTACTTTTAATATTAATGTTTCATGGTATTCTCAGACGTAGCTGGTTCCATGAAAGTCCACCATGCTGCAAATTGTAATGCTGTAAGTTTTAAAAAAGTTTTATACTGTTGAAAAATAAATAAAAATGAACAAGAATACAAATAAGAGTTGATTATATGAATTCGTATTTATTTCAAAACCTGGCATGGTCAGATGCTATCCAAATCCAAAATTATTAATGTACCTAACTTGGCTTTAGTGGTACGTTGCACACGATGTTTTCATATTACTAATTTTGGAATTTAAAACTCCATTTTCAAACAAATTATAAGGTATAGATTGGTCAAATCAAAGTAAAATCAATTTATTTCCAGAATTGTACAGTATTTTTTCAATAGACGACAATGGGGGAAATCCTAGAAAGCATAGGCCACAAATGTTCCTGTACGCGAATTGGAATCTTATTAAAATGCATAAAACGAATATTTTTATTACATACGGAAATTCAAATCTCTTTATATAAAAATGAATGTATGTTTTGTTATGTTTCTGTTACGTATGTTATGTTATGATGTATGTCCTTTATGCGTTGCCAAACTACTCAACCGATCGCCATAAATTTTAGGAAGTTGCTCTAAATGTGTGCGGGAAGGTTTTAGTGAAAAAATATTTTCAGAAACTCCATAAGTTTTTATTTTATGACTTTTTAAATCTATATTGTTAACATTATGGGGAGTAAGTCTGTTTGATAATTTTCTACAATTAACATTTGATTTCTTAAGCTACAGCTGTTGGTTTACTTTCCATTAGCAATATTCTTTACCATCCAATGCTATCTGAATCATTAATTAATGTAAAATTATAAAGTAAATGTGTGCTGTACAAAATGAACAGCTTTATTCACCACGTAAATAGTTTACGGTTTTTGGGGATTAAGTATTTAAATTTTTTTCTGTCTGATTGAATGTTACGTGTTCAATTGTTGGCCAAATAAAAAATAATTCCAATGTTTGTTTATACATATTACGTTTATTATAATAATGAGCGGTTGCAGGCTGTATATCATTTGTATAGTAGCCGGATTACAGTTAAGTTTTGTATGGTTAGGTTAGATTAGAAAACTTTGAATCAATCCACTCAGATTTATTTGTTTTGTCGGAATGTTATTGTTATATCTTATCGTTTCAGTACTGTTGTTCATTATGCCGCGACTCAGAATATCTAATCTTTCACAACGAATCCGTAATGCTATTCGACTTCAGAACATGGTCAATCTTAAAGTTAACATGTTTTTACCGTTAGACGTTACGAAGTTTGTTGGGCCAGCTAGTTAAACATACCATAAAGAAGATGGTAATTTAAGGCAGCTACAGTAATAATTTAAGGTTTAAATAAGATGATGAGTACAAAATAATACTAATAAAAAAGAGGAATTAAAAAAATAAGGTTAAGATTATGTCTATTCATTGGAAAAGGTATCATGTGGTTTTTATGGCTAGTCGTCGGTCAACATCGATACACAACAAATACACAAAATATTCACACGTTAAAAACTATTTATAAAAACTACTAGTCGCGTAGCCACCAAAACCACGCGGGGACTGTTGTTTCTTTAAACAGATTTAGATTCAAGCATGAGTTAAGCTGCTTAGTTTATTATTTACAAACCTGTACGCACTCAAGTATCACTAGTCTCTTTGATTTTTTTGTCAAGAAAGAACTCAAGTAGGGCCCATAAATAGTTTAAAAATTATGTCTTCATAAATTTCCCTCTAGGCAACTTTTACGAGTATAAAAAACGAGATTCCTGATGAATAAGCGAGGCATATCACTAGACGTCTAAATTGGCTATAACATGTAACTTGAACTAGATTTAACTAGTTACACTATAGAGTACCTAAATTTGTTTTCTTGCCTAAAGACTTATACACACGAAAATAACTATCCTATTGACTAAACAGTCAGTTTGATAATACATTCAAATACTACCAATTATAACATTGCTTAACCGGCTATAAAACTGAGGATTAACGACTGGTTCATCGCTTAACCAGGTATCCACTCCAATATCACTAATTGCTACATCACTCGACCAGGTATACACTCGATGATCACTAGTTTCTACCAACGAACTATGGTTTCTTCATAGTTTAACCAGGTATATCCTGGTTGTTGCATCGCTTAACCTGTTATACACTCGAGTATCCTAGCTGTTACATCGCTTAACCTGTTATTCATTCGAGTATCCTAGCTGTTACATCGCTTAACCTATTATACATTCGAGTATCCTAGCTGTTACATCGCTTAACCTGTTATACACTCGAGTATCCTAGTTGTTTCATTGCTTAACCTGTTGTACAATCGAGTATCCAAGCTTTTACATCGCTTAACCTGTTATACACTCGAGTATCCTAGTTGTTTCATTGCTTAACCTGTTGTACAATCGAGTATCCAAGCTTTTACATCGCTTAACCTGTTATACATTCGAGTATCCTAGTTGTTACATCGCTTAACCTCATCCACACACACACACACACACACACACACACAGTGAGTGATACAGTGAGTGTTACAGTTATTCACTCGAGGATCACCTGTTGTTACATTTCTTAGCCAGTTATACACTGGAGTATTCTAGTTGTTACATTGCTTAGTCAGTTATACACTAGTTGCCCTTTGTCGGTCGGATGGAGCCGGTCAATGATTGGAAAGAACAGGAACTGCGCGAGGAGGACTTATGAAAACAACGCTCTAGGACACCGACTATAAATAGAGTTGGAAACATAAAGGGACAAAGTGGCGTGGGAGGGGGAGGGGAGGAGCGGAGAGGGAGCCGCGGGCGCCGCGACCCTCGGAGGGCTATCAATTATCAAAATCACGTTAGATCAATTGGCGCAACAAAACAGTGGGGAGAGCTCATACTGGACCGATTACATGGGACTAATCGAACCGCTAAAACAGTGCAACATGTGCGCACTCCATCTCCACCGGTGTTGGTTCCTCAATCCTCGAGTCCCTTCAACTGTTCATGGGTGTGGGATGTGAATCTAGCTAATTCCAAATTCAAGGGAAAGCCAATTTACTTTGAATTAAAAGAAGTTCAAACTCTACAGAGATTAGCGTTATTAAAATTGAAAACTTAAGAGGATAATTTGGAAGTTTGGACTGTAGAGGTTAGAAAGAATAAAATTCTAATTATACTTGTACTTACTAAACATTAAAATAAATGCCTACGGTAGAACACAATAAATCTAACTGTTTACAACACAATAACAATTAATATTTATACTATCAATGCTACTAGCTGCGACGAGGTAAGAAAGCAATACCACTGACGATTCGAACCTGGAGAAATTTTGGTAACGCACTTGTTGGTTCACGTTTCGACTGGGTTGTTTTTTTAATTACATTAAATTTCAGAGGCTTATAGCCGAATTTGAATTGTAGAGGTTAACCTCATATTTTAGAGATATGGTTTCGAATTAAAAGAACATAATTCAAATTCTAGAGGCTCTAGTACAAACAAATTAGAATTTTAGATGTTAAATTATGTGTCAAAAAACTGTGGCAATGTGTAATGGCTATTTCTCACGGACGCAGGGTGCTTTAGACACGCTAAGATTTTTCCAGTTTACGAGGAAATATAATATAATAGTGTTTTATGTAATATAATGAAAAATCTAGGATAGAAATAATAAAAAATAAGAAAATAGGACTTTGGGTGTATTCACAAAAAAATACAAAACTGATTATATTTGAGTTCACAACAGTTTAAGCAAAAGACAACTGGTAATACTGAGGTGTACAGCCATTTAAGCTAGCTAAGTAACTTAACAGGTTATACTCGAGTATATTACTTTTTAATTAATAGAATAACTGGTGATACTTGGAGTGTAACGATTAAAAAAAATATTGCAATGATATCGTACAGTTCAACAAGATTTTTTAATTCAATAATATTTTAAATGACAATAAACTTTGTTCTTTATTAACATATTCTTGGAGAATATAACATGCGTCAAAATTAAAATAAGATAGGATAATTTTATGTAATAGTTCAAGTCCTCAAGTCCTAGAGTGATAAGGTGATTGAGATAAGGTGTTATATTCTTTAATAATTCCTACTCGGTGTAGATAGGTTCTTCATAGAGCCAGAGAGTTAGTTACACTTGAGGTATTGTTGCTCTCAAAGTTAAGACGTTTAGGAAGGTGGTTGAAAAATAATGTAATTTTGTATAAGAGCTAGAGCTTATATGGACTAAGCTGGTAGTGTACGCCACGGTGTCTCCGTCTAGACGTTGACTGCGCGTATCATGACATCACGAATGGCATACACAGGGAGACTACAATTATCATAGTTCGCCTTCATCGGACTGGCCACACAGTGTTCGCAGATGATACAATCATTGCCCTTGCAGACAAAGTACCACACAGACTGGAAACCAAGAAAATATCTCATTACAGTATAACCAAACTAAACAATAATTTGTAAAATTATCTTATCCTTTACAACAAAAATGTATTTAGTTCCCTTTGGAAATAGCTTGGATCATGAATATCTAGATGGAACGTTTTAGTCCCTCTAAACAGCAGTCCTTATAACAATATGACGTCACTTCCGTTTCAAATTTTGGTCTGACGAATTGCCAATACCCCCAGAGCTAAGACTTATCCATGTAAAATTAAAAACCAAGAAGTACCTTCTCTGTCCGTTCTAGAACTAGCTACAGAACTAAATACCTTGGCATCATGTCTGAGATAGTGGCGTCGTCCTTAATCCAGCTACTTGGAGGTCACGAATTGTGGATAGTTGTAAGCGATGGTCGGTGGCCGTAGTTTTCTCTTGTGTGGATTAACGTCCGCACTATTGAATACTAAGTTAATCCGCAAAGACCATCCTCATAATTAGACCAGTTCGTAATTCAGAGGCCGTGGTCCAGTTTAAACTGTAGGTCCCTTATATATGTCATTGATTGTTGGGCTATTAACAGTCCTGCCTAAGGAACATGTCAGACTTAGTCAGTAAACAGACTACAAGATCGCGCCACAATCATCTTACACTCAATCCTCATTCATACTTGGCTTAAAATACCTACATTGTGGTATGGTCGCCATTTCAATAATCTAATCTAATCCTGAGTGGGGTGGTGATAGCTAAGGTTGACTTCTATGCACTTTTTGAAATCCATCTCAATATGGCATAGCCGTATGGAGAAGGGCATGGTTGTTTATATTAAATTTCACGCCTGGATTACAAAATAGTTTTATAAAAAATAGAGTTTGAATAGTTTGTCAACGTTCATCAATGAAAGATGCTTAAATGGTTCTGTGTTAAAGAAATGTTCAATTTTCAACATTTATTAATACGAAACATATTAAGACACTTTATCGTGTCAATACTGGAGCACCAGCTTGGCCTAATGTTTTTGTCTAACCAGTTATACACTTGAATAATAGTAGTATAATACTTACCAGTTTGCTAAATAATAAAAGTGTACCATTAAATAGATCAAATATACCATAGTATTGAAAACTATGTGAGTAAATCAGCATTAAAGTCAATAAGACTTTGAATGAATATCATATTAGTGTAACATCCCCCTCTATCGAGAATAAAATTGATTTGGTTGTTGCAGAAGTATATCTTAGTTAGATATAGAGATTTTGATAGATATTTTATGAGAAAGTATTTGAATGGTAATTTTGGTAATTATATTTAATTTAGGTTTTCTGGTTTGTAAGAGAATGAGGGAGGATTGGAACAACATCAAACGGAAATGTGTTGAAGTACGTTACTTTTCATTAGATGTACAAAATTATTACAATATAGAGCTTTATTTCGTTTCATATTATGCCACTGATGTAAACAATGTTTGGAAGAGAAAATCATTATTTTTAAAACTAAAGCGGAATTTCAACATCGAAATAAGATCGTTACCAACGAGAGTTTGTGCTATTGTTTACAATTTTTCCCACGCATTTGAAATAATTTGATTGTTTCTATAATGAGAGAGAGAGAGAGAGAGAGAGAGAGAGGGTGGGAGGGTGAGAGGGTGAGAGTGTGAGGTGGCGAGGTGGTTAGTGATCGGGAGAGGGGGGTTGGGGGAAACGTTATCGCTTGCGGACAGCCGGGCGTAGCTGCGCATGCGCGAGGGGTTACCTAGCAACATTGCACCCTTCAGGCCTTCAGCATACACACTACACACTACCACTACACAGACCAACACTGGCTTGCTGCTGTCATGAGAGCTGATACCAGACAACAACTATGCGGATGATGCACACAAGGCACAATACCTTGGATTTTTCACAAAATATTTTTATTTCAAACATTTTTGAACGGATTATTTTCAAATTTTGTATGTTTTTTACACTAGTTTACTACTATTATTAACAATATAACTAGCATAATCCAAGCTCAAAATTCAAAATGGCGGCCATTTAAAATTTTAACACTGAAATACTTTGAAAACTGGAAAACGGTAAGTTTAAAAAAACAATGTTGTCAACACTACATTGTTTTACGCAAGTAGTCTACTAGTGTAAAACACAAGCCAAGTTTTAAAATAATCCGTTCAAAAATGTTTAAAATAAAAAATATTTTGTGAAAAATACAAAATGGCGGATATCTGAGAAAACAAGCGTTTGAGGCCATACCTCCATTGGAACTTTTTTCTTCCTTTTAATGTACCTAATCACTCACCAAAGTCCTGAAACGTTTTTCACGGACACCCTTAATATACTAAGGTGCGTATGAACATTTTACATTATAGACTATTATTTTAGGAATAACACTATTTAGCTTTGCGTATTATTTAACCTGACAAAGTCTAGTAATACTGTAATTCAATTTGAATCTCAGACTTATTTTCTTTTGTTTCTAAGCTGACATCCTTTTGCACATGTTGATTCCCAGGAGAATATAAGTAGATGAATATAAAATATTATTTTTACTCATCTTAAAATCCATTGAATTTTTTTAACCTACCTATTTATTTTTCTGACAAAATAAATCATTGCTATTTTAAAAACAAGTATATAGTTTTAAAACTATATTCTTTGCATATGAATTACATATAACCTTTCTCTAGAAAGGTGGACCTATATAAATTAATTTTCATTGATACATTTATTCATAATAATTTTTAACATAATTGTAAAAGTAATTACATGTATAATTAGTTCTGCAAATTTTTATAGACGGGTTGACATGTGTTGCTGAATTCACATATGCCGTTAGGTATTCCAGGGTAATTTAGGTCAGAAATCCATTCTCAGGTAAGATCTTCCTGGGCATAATTGTTTTTATGGGATAGCCACGAATAATAAGAAGATGTGGGACTGATTATAATCGTTAAAATAGATCTACTTCAAGTGATGGTCTTCAATTTATTAGGCCTACCCATGCAGTCCGTGACTTTGCAATTTTTTACTTTTCAATTAGACTCTATTACATTCAATTAGATTAGATTAGATTCGATTACATTCAATTAGATTCGATTAAATTCTTGAAATGGTGACCATACCACAAGATAGGTATTTTAAGCCAAGTAAGAATGAAAATTGGGAGTTAGATGATTATGCCGCGATCTTGTAGTCTTGTTACTGACTAAGGCTAACATGTTCCTTAGTCAGGACTGTTGATTAATAGCCCAACATCCGATGGCAAATAATGGACCTAAAGTTTAACATGGAATCCGAACCACGGCCTCTAAATTACGAATTGGTCTAATTATGAGGATAGGCTTTGCGGATTAACGTAGTATTCAATAGTGCGGACGTTAATCCACACAAGAGAACACCACACTCACCGAGCATCGCTCACAACTATCCACAATTCGTGACCTCCAAGTAGCTGGATTACAGGATGGCGCCAACATCCCAGTCAAATTCAATCAAATTCTGACACCTATTAGCCTCAATGGTACACTTACCTAATCTTACAAATATTAATCATTCAGTTTTTCTTATTTTAGTTCAGACATCTTAAAATTAGTAGTTTGTCCTTCGTATGAATTCGATAATTCGATTGGTTTACGCAGCTTTGTCCCATTTTCAGTTCAGTATCTAATCATTTATGAAAGTAACTTTGTGCTATCATAAATACTCGTGTATGGGTGTTATGTTGGGAGATATGACAACGTCATCTGGATTAATATTTTATTATAAAATATAACGCCTGTTAATGACAAAGGTTCTGAAATCTAGGACACCATAAACAACAATAAAACCGAACTAGAGACAAAAACGAAGGTACGTAAAAAATTCAAAATATTTTTAAACTTCTTCCTATCATATAGGAAGTTTTGTTTCCGTCCAATTGTACGGATTTGAGCTAAGCGAAATGTCTGTTTTGTGGCTCTCCCAATCTGTAAAGAGGTTTTCTGACCGAAGTGTGTCTCTCTGTATATGCACCGACCCCAATACCACCCCTTAAAATGTATGATATTTCGTTCATACAAGATACAAACATTACAAAAAACAAATAAACATTACAAAGATTTAGTAACAACTCGCATCGTATTTCATTTCTTTATTACTAAAGGTAGTTCACTCCCAACCCCCTCCCCACAAAATACTGAGGTGGCCGAAATCTCTCAAAACTAAATTTAACGATTTTGATTAAAATTAAATGGTTAACAGACGTTTTATACCAAATGAAATTATATAACTTAATTGTCTGGTTAAACGTTAACTGTTTGTAATTAATGTTAAAAAATCTTTATGCATTAAGGTCAAAATAATTTCGATTAAATTTAATTAGTACACATAAAACGGACCCAAAATTTAGTCTACAGCCGTCAGTGGCAACAGTACGTTGTCTTGGGGTATACAGTATCATTTTATGAACGGTATAACAAAATCAATTATATCCCTATTGCTCTAACTTGAATGAAATCTGGTAAATATCTCAGGATAGAGTTGCCGGAATTAAACCTACTCAATATTTATAGTATTATTACTTTAGAGCTTGCAAGTTTGGCCAACTCTCATAAATGTTTATGGGATAAAATATAATTGATACCATTAATGACTGGGACGGTGGTGACGTCCTGTAACCCAGCTACTTGGAGGTCACGAATTGTGGATAGTTGTGAGAGATGGTCGGTGGATGTAGTGTTCTCTTGTGTGGATTAACGTCCGCACTATTGAATACTACGTTAATCTGCAAAGCCTATCCTCATAATTAAACCAATTCGTAATTTAGAGGCCGTGGTTCGGATTCCACGTTAAACTTTAGGTCCATTAGTTGCCATCGGATGTTGGGCTATTAATTAACAGTCCTGACTAAGGAACATGTCAGCCTTAGTCAGTAACAAGACTACAAGATCGCGCCATAATCATCTAACTCCCAATCCTCATTCTTACTTGGCTTAAAATACCTACATTGTAGTATGGTTGCCAATTTCAATGATCTAATCTAATCTAATTTTTATCACGGTGATGGAATATTACTTCTATAAAACTAATTTTGCATCGACTTTAAAAACGAACAATGGTCATTGAATACGCCAACCCCTAGGAATAACCCACTTACAAAACAATCTATAAATTATTTCTGAGTCCGTATTAAAAAAAATTTTAATTCATTCAATTTGAATAAAAATAATAAAATAAGTTCACCTAAAAATACTAAATGATTTTTACTGAGTTTCACATGAACATACATATTTTAATAGTAGGCTGCTGCAATTCTACCAGAACTTTCTAAAATACTTTGCCATACACTTTTAAATGAAAAGATTTGGCCCTACACTATTTTAGTGGCTGGGAAGGTTTTATAAGATTCTCAGATAGCAACAATGTCTTGCCATCTGATCAGAACCCCCCGAACAGATAGGCTACAACAAAGATCTAAAACATATTATTCATGTTTTAAACTGATTAATTATTATTGTTTATTTTTTAAGTATTTATTTACCATATTAAAATTAATTATTTATTATGATTGCCACAAAACAGGCTTGCACCCTGCATAAATTACTGTAATGTAACATTGTTACATTACAGTAATTTATCATTATATGAAAGACAATTACCGGTCCATATTTTATTCTCCACCACTTACTAATAAATTATTACAAAAATTCAAATAAATTATTGGGTTTTTAATTATATACCAAAGTTTTATACCGAAACCATATAATCACAACCAATGAATTCATAACCTCATTTTAAAATCGACCAAAATACTAACCAAATTCTTCACATATGACAACCCACTATGTACTAAACCTATAAAAATATAGAAAATAACATGACCGAAATAACTATCTTGAAATAAAAATACCAAAAGTAATATTTAAAATTATTTCTTTGTGAAGTGAAAACTATTTTCACTTAACATTTACCTTTTTTAGAGATGCATTAGCAAACAACACAATGAAAATTAACCAAATAGTTAACATCAAAAAATAATTAACCTATTCCATCGGTATACTGTCCTTAGGATAGTATATAGATGAATATCCAAGAGAGTAAGGGACATTCAAGGTAAACTTGAATAAAAATGATGTTTTAAACATTTTGATCATGCACTTAATTATGAAGTTGTAATAACACATAATCTCTTTTTAAAGGATAAAAAATTCTAGTATCCAGAAATATACATAATATAACAAACATATGAAATACTCCACATTTTTTAAACTGTTACTACGATAAAACTTGATAAACCTTTCAACATAAAATAGCTAAATAAATAGATAAGTAACAATTATAACGGTTATTTATTTTACAATTAATTGGACGTTTCTTATCGCTCTTGTGTTTTAAACTACAGAACGTTTCTGGAGGTGGAGAGACTCCTCCCGTTTTCAAGTGAGCATATTTTTTTGAAAACGGGGGGGTAAAGCAAGAAGTTGCGTAAAATAATGCAATTTAATACTATTTTTCTCCTGAATAAAAATAAGTTTACCAGATGTTAATTCTTTCCTGAATCTATTTCTATAAAAGAGGATGTTTGTATATATGTATGTATATATATTTATATGTTTGAAGTTTATTCGCTCGGACACCGTTAGACGATTGGCCACGAAAAATGGTACACATAAATCAAATTTCATGGAGAAGGTTTATGAATCATCAATTTTATTGTAGCTCAATTGGGTTTCACCCTAGAAGCCCAAAAATGATCCCATACTGTGGTACCAAAACTTTGTTTACATTATAACTATTTTCTTTTTAAGAGCTGATTGCTTTACTATTTAGTTGAAGATATACTACACAGATCGAAGCAGTTGCATTTGTTTATGTTTTCTATTTTGTTTTGTTTTGTTTTAAGGTTATGCGAGTGACAGCTTACATTTTTTAACTGTGACTTCTTCTAGCACATTTTCATACTGTGTTACGTTATTTTAGTTATAATTGTATTTACTAATTTATTTAGGTTAAGTTTATTTTTTATTTATTTAGGTTAAGCTATGTATTTAGGTTATTTATTTAGTTTATAATGGAATTTCACACGCACATTCTCTAACCGCCATTAACTGTATACTAATTACTAAAGACTGCCGACAACAACCACGGGGTCTGGTGGCTGAGCTCCCAGCTAGCGAAGGTAGTTTTTTATAAAATGAATAGTTTTGGGGCGTGTATGGACCTATTTTAAAACTAATAATTAATGTCACCAGGTTCATAGTATCGTTTAGTTTGTTATTGATTTTTAAACTTATTGGGTGTCGTAATATGTAGTAATACACATATTTATACTGCCTACATGTTTATGCAATTATAAAACCCCAACTTCGTGAACTGCTTCTGGCGTACATACAAGCAAAAAGAAAATTAAAATCTCATAAAACGCATATTCTTCTTCTTTTTGCGTTGCGTTCACTCTGCAGTCTTGTTTTGTCTTTGTTCAGCCAAATGTATATGACCCTTTAATGCCTTTTGTGTATTTTTATGGGGATTTTAATGAACCATACGACGACATCTTTCAAGAATTGAAATACGATTTAAAAATATTACTGGCTGTGAATTAAAACAAGTTGTCTTATAAAATACGGGTTCACAACGGATATGGAACGTAACCTTCTTAAAAGAACTACGGCTTTACGACATTCTACCCAGCTGTTTATAATTATGCATCAGTTCAAAACTGGATTTAGTAAAGTTATGTTTTTTATTAACCAACCTATTTTTATCTTTACTTTTATAATTTATGTAGTTATTTCATACATTTAACAGCTATACTGTATTTCACAGTTGTAAATGAAGAATTTGAAAAGGTTTAAATACCTTCTTTTGCGTGATCAAATTTTTTGCTCATGGCAACCAGTTTCGAATCCTATAGAATTGAAACTATATAGTTTCAATTCAATTTTAAAGAACGCCATTATTTAAAAAAAATGCATTGAATAACCTCACATATGAACACGAAAATTTTAAAATAATGACGATCTTCAAAAATGAAGGCTATAAAGTGTCCTTACCAGGCTTGGTTATGGCTCCTTAGGAACCACATCTATTAGTTACCATTAGAAACAAATCTGATTACACGAAATTAAACCACTTTTAGTATTCCCCTGTAATCTAGAGGCTAAAAACTACTTAAATGAAGAATTTGAAATAATTGTTATAATTGAATAAGCTCCGTTTAGCGGTAGGAGTCCACCTAACTGGTCTTGTGGGTGCTTTTAAAAGCCAAAACTTAAACTTTCTTCAACGTAAAATATTCTATTACTTTAGTAACTACAATTAGTAAACCTGTACTTTGTACAGTTTTTCCGTTTAAACTAAAAATTCAATATAATGTATAATACATTTATAAAACTTTATCACAGGAATTATACGGTAATACAGACACTTATACACAGCACAAAATACTACCAATACTTACTACCTAATATTTACTTTAAAATTAATTGAACTTTTCCTATCGCTCTTGTGTTTTAAACTACATAACGTTTGTCCACCTCCGGGAAAGTTGGAAAAATATTTAAGTAAAATAAGTGAGCTTTTAGCTATTCTCCATAAGATTAACATTGCACAATATACTGTGTTTACCATTTTTAATATCTCAGTAACCAATTGACCTAGAGTCATGATGCGATAAAGTAATTTGTGTGTTTTTAAGCTGAATCCAATAGTAAAAAGGAATATTATTTTTTTTTAAAGCACATAAATAAATTAATTGGAAACCCCATTTTTTGGTACAACCCCCCCCAAAGTGTAGTTAATGTAGTCCGATTGTATTGCCCAACAAACTCGTCTAAGATATTACAGGAAATTTGCTAATGATTATTTTATGCTCTTATCTGTTTAGCTCACTAAAAATCAAATAATCGAGGGATTCATAAAGGAATACTGAAAAGTGTGTATTTTGGGTGTCGTGTTCTCCAGTGCAGCGCCGAAATCCCGCCTTTTTCTCCCCCTTAATCTGCCCCATCACGTATTTCAATAAACTAATCCCTGTAAGGAAATCCCTCGTTCCCTTCACCCTCCCACCAACTTCAAGACCGCGTACGCAATTCTTTAACGTAAAGCTCCTTTCACGTTAAGTTTAAAAATCTTGAGCTAATGTATAACTATTAAAACTACTTAAAATATTTTACATAAAAACTTTTTAGATATAAAAATCGTTTAATTTTATATAAAAATAAATATTTAAAATTATTGTTTTTTAACTTACAGTAAATTAATTAAGCTATGATTTCAAAAATTAATAATTTTTTAATAAAAATATTTATAAATTATAAGAAACTAAAATTTAAAATACATAAAAATATTAATTAAGAACTTTTAAAAAAATTAATAATTTTAATAATTTATTTTAAAATAGAAACTTCCAATCTATTTTGACATAGTAATGTGGAATAACAAATTAAAATAACTATAATTATTTAATTTAACTTAAACAATATAATAATAACGATCTACAACCAATATACTACTGTACTTTGAGATCAGTATTAGTCTGCAGACAACGAGAGAACTTCCAATCTATGTTTTGAACACGCTAAGGATCAGTAACGGTCTGTGGAATAACGAGACAATCTACAACCGTTGATAAATACTACTGTATTTTGAGATCAGTATTGGTCTGCAGGCAACGAGAGAACTTCCAATCTATGTTTTGTACACGCTAAGGATCAGTAACGGTCTGTGGAATAACGAGACAATCTACAACCGTTGTTTGGTATTACTGTACTTTGAGATCAGTATTAGTCTGCAGACAACGAGAGAACTTCCAATCTATGTTTTGAACACGCTAAGGATCAGTAACGGTCTGTGGAATAACGAGACAATCTACAACCGTTGTTTGGTACTATTGTACTTTGAGATCAGTATTGGTCTGCAGGCAACGAGAGAACTTCCAATCTATGTTTTGAACACGCTAAGGATCAGTAACGGTCTGTGGAATAACGAGACAATCTACAACCGTTGTTAAATACTACTGTATTTTGAGATCAGTAATGGTCAGCAGACAACGAGAGAACTTTCAATCTATGTTTTGTACACGCTAAGGATCAGTAACGGTCTGTGGAATAACGAGACAATCTACAACCGTTGTTAAATACTACTGTATTTTGAGATCAGTATTGGTCTGCAGGCAACGAGAGAACTTCCAATCTATGTTTTGTACACTCTAAGGATCAGTAACGGTCTGAAGAATGACGAGACAATCTACAACTGTCATTTAGTACAATCTTAAGTTTATAATTTGTTCGAATCCATCGAGAGAACCTGCAATTTATGTTTAGCGCTTCCTAGAGCTAAAAAAATTAAAATAAATAGCTCAAACTAAATAACAATTTACACTAAATGACCTAAAGCCTGGTAATGGTCTGTAGTACAACGAGAAAACCTGGGACCGATGTTTGGTGCTATCCGGGTACACAATGGGCCAGCGGTTACATTTTTTAATGAGCTCGAGCTGGGAAGAACAAAGCGCAGGGTACCGCGGCTATATTTCACAGCCGGCCCGCCTCCTAGCAGACCGTACCGAACAAATTAAAAATCCACCGGCCTGCCCGCAAACCCCTCCCCGGCCTCCTGAGGTAGTTCCAGCTCCACCGGAAATTGAGTTTGAGAAAAGATGAAGAAGAAGTTATTATTAAGGGGTGGGAGCTACCAGCCGTACGGCGAATGATTAAAGCGATTACTGGTCGCTATTAGAAGGGCTCCGTCGGCCCGCGCATAAATCTCTCACCCGCTAACTCTAACTCGATATTCGATCCGTACTTTTTGATACCCTATTTGCATACATTCGGTTGAAAACGCATCGATGAACCGAGACTGGTGGCGTGGCTTGGCCACGACGCGCGATGGGGACACGCCCCCCTGGCCGAGGAGGAGGTCTAGGAGGTCGCAGGAGCAGGGCCGTGGAGTAAACATTACGCATCAGCTGGGACGAATACATTAATGAAGTTTGGAGTAAAACAAATTTTGGAAATGATGCTTTGACTAAATATCACATTATTACAATTTAACAACCATAAATACTATTTATTTTGTACTTATACATTCTCGTGTTTCATATGGTATTATTCTGCTCGGAGCTACAAAATATTGAACATGTAAAAACTAAAAAAAATACTAAAAACATCCACCAGAAAAATTTTAAATAGATCTTGACGAGTTTGTAATAGGTAATTTTATTGACATAACCCCTTTGACACTCGATACAGTCTATTCTTCATTGTATACTGATAACGAAGGAGAAAACAAATTAAATACTATACAAAGTTTTTCTGTAAAACGCAAGGGGATAAATGATTACAATTTTCCAAAAACATTTCAAAAATTCTATGAAAAACACCAGCTTATATAGGAATACGATTTGCACAACATATTCTTAAAAATCGAGAAATCGTAGGAAATTCTAAAAAGTTGTTTAAGGAATATTTATTAGGTCTGGTTATTTATTTTCTGTGTGATTTTTCAATTCCTCTTATAATACTGACGATCATAAAAATATAAAATTTTGAGGTTACAATACCTGCTGTCTAAATTATAATGTCTTTTGTCTTTAGTCTTTTGAACGATGTTTCAAAAAAAAAAGTCTTAGGAATAATTATCCTTTTTGTAGGTTAATAAAATCTAAATAAATAAAATTTCAAAATAAATATTTCAAAATATTATATACACATTATAACATTCATTTAGTCATACTCATCCTGAAAAAAAAAAATGTTTAAAAATAAAATGTTAAATGCAAAAATTTATCATATATAAAAAAAACAATAGTCATAAAATAGAATAGACAGTTAAAAATAATGTTACCACATTGGTAACACTTATTTATTGCCTTTTTTTGGTCTTAATTATTAAAGTCAGAAATAACATTAATTTTAAAAACTATTGTGTAAATATTTTATATTATTTACTATATGAATTTGGAAGGTTCATTATTATACATTTTTAAGCACGTGTAGTAAAGCCTCTTTTTAAAATATGAAGTTGAATTCATGATATCGTTCAGAGTGTCCGTTTATACTAAAGATTTGTGAAGTGAATTTTTAAAATTAAAGGTAAGCGAACGGTGGAAACATAATCGGGTTCTTTACAATGTCTGTGCATTGAAGAGGGAAATGTCGGGGAATAAGTAAATGAAATTTCCCTCCATCATCCCAATCATGGGTAATAGAGTTTCCTTCAGAATAAGTCAAGAACATAAATACGATCTGAATCAGATGTCCTTTTCAGATTTACCTTTTCAAATTGACAGTTAAATATATATCTAGTTTTGTAATTTCATTTTCCCAGCTGTTTGAAATTATTGGTGTTACAGAGCAAAGACATTCTCGAAATTCTGAAGAGTTTTTGTAAATAGATTGAACATAATTCTATAAACTTAGCCTAAACCTTTGCAAGTCAAGTTTGGATTGGCACCAATCCAAACTTAACTGTAATAAGGCTTTTATAAGAAATATATACTACAGCTGATTATTATAAAAAAACATAAACTATTAACAGGCAAATAAATCTGTTCATTTTGTACAGAACATATTTACTTCATAGTTTTACATAATGAATGATTCAAATGGGATTGTGCAGTAAACAAATATTGCTAATGGATGATAAACCAACACCTGCGGCTTAAGAAATCAAATGTTTTGATTGTAGAAAATTTTAAACCAACTTAGTCCCTTAAGATTAACATTAGAAATTGAAAACGCTATAAAATGGAAACTTGCGGAGTTTTCGAAAATGTTTTTACTATAATTCTCACGGACACACATAGAGCAACCTCCTAAAATTTCATGGCAATCGGATGAGTAGTTTGGCAACGCATAAAGGACATACATACAGACATACATTCATTCATTTTTATATATAGAAATTATTTATATATGGAAAAATAAATTACATAGGCCAGCCAAAGGTTAGATTTCAACAGTTTTGTTTTGTATTTTTATAAATCTGGCCTAGGTTTAAGCTTTGTGACTTTTATTATTCATAGTTTTATTATAAAACTATTATAATAAAGTTTGTTGGTGGATTAATAAAATAGCAGAAACACAATCAGTTAAAAATAAATTGGACTGTCACCATTAAAACCAGCTCAAAAATGAAACAAATTAGAATTTTAAAATATTAGTGTACGTGAAACGGTTGCAAGAAATTTAGAGTAAGTGTTAAGTTGTATAAGATCTGAAGTTATTCTTACTGGGAATACACACAAATCAATTTCTTCCTCATTTATTAGAGCAAAAAGATCTGTATGCGGTTTGGAGCTGCATCACCCAATAAAATCCACTCAAAAAGCTTCATTCATTCTGGGTGAGGGATTTACCTCAGAAATAAACTTGTAATAACGAAAAAATTAACAGTACATGAAAGAAATGTTATTAGTGTTAATAGTTTAATTAATTTCAAATTCAATTTATTCTTGCAAGCACGGTATTTTTTACATGTAGTGCTTACCTCTGGCTAATTAGTATTTGAGAGGGAACCTAAATTGACTATATGCATTTTATGCTAATTTTTAGTTCGAATAAACATTACTAATGTGCTTGTAGGCAAATATAAATAATAACAAAACATGCGTATAAAATTATTGGAATAATAATATAACAATAATAAAAGTTGTTTTTAATTAAATTGTTTTTATAATTTATATATTTAATTTTATCTTACTATACATTTAAGTAAACTCGAATTATTAAATTTGTGAAGTCTTTAGTTTAAAATCAGATGTAGAGAGTATGTATCATTTCACCGAAAAATATACTTCACTATATTAGTAAATAAATAAAATACCTATCAATGAATAAACATAAGTCGTTCTAGCAGACTGCCAACTTCATCTACAAGCATGAGAACTCATTAAACTAATTTGTACTATTAATATATGTTTAATTTCTTTAACAAATCAAATTATTTTGTAGATTTATCTTTAGTTTGTAAAAAATTATTTATTTTTAGATTCAATCCTGAACCCAAAAGAAAAACGTTAATTTAAAAATTCGTTTCATTGTATGTGTGCTATATAAATATGTTTTGAAACTCCCTAAAAAATTACCTGTAGAGATAAAAAAACGTCATTTTAAGTAAAATTTGCATTTTTTCTCATTTTTGCATTTGTATCATTAATTATTTGGTATTAATTTTAAATTAAATTATATAATTAGTAAAATTAGTTATATATTGTAATAACATTTTAATATATTATTATTTTTAAATAGATTTAAAATCACTGATCAATGTAAACAAACTAATACTGATTTTTTTTGGACAGCTGTATATTTAGTTTTGCAAAAACACTTTTATAGATCAAATGTTTAGTAAAGCTTAGAAAAAGGTTTGCTAATTTCGTTTAAAATAGGGGTTTGAGAGCTTATTCAATTATTTGAATAGGTTGTGGGTCAGAAATTAAATAACAAATTCATCCAAAAGGCAAATAAATATAAAAAATCGTGAAAATAAGTTTCATCATAATGTGTTCAAGAAGAAGCCTTTCAAAAGACCTTGTTTACCGTTACAGAATGAGAGACGGACAGAAATTAAGATAAGGCCTATTACTGATTGTCTAGGGGATAAAACTAAAATAGTAGTTTATTCAACGATTGTATTATGAATGACTTAAAGCCACGAGTAAGATGGAAGTTAGAATAGGAGCGAAGCGTGTGTTATAAACTTCCTTCTCACAATTGATTTTTAGGCATAATACAATCGCTGCACATACTATTTTATCTGCGACCAATAATATTCAGACTTTTAAAAACAAGAGTTGTATATTTTTAATTTATCTACGACCATTGCAATGTTCAGGGTATCAAAAAATAATTGGTGTGTATTTCATTCTTGGAGTAATCAGCTGATGTGCGAATTACGTTGTTCTTATTTTGTGAGTGGTTCAAAACTCACGTTTGAAGTTAGCCACAAAAACGAACTATATTTATGGATGGATAAACCAGCTGATTTTGAATTTCATTATATCCATAATGACATTACTTTCGTCAAATGTTGAACTGTGATTGGACTAGAACCGGTATCGTTATGTAAAAATCTTTATAAACTCATAATGCAACGGTTTTCAATTTACGTTAAATAATAAGCAACTTAATGATGTAACTTTCAGTATCTTTATTGGTACTTTTTCCTAACTCTAAATTTATTTGTACAGGGTGTCCATGAAACGTTTCAGGACTTCGGTGAGTGATTACACATTAAAAGGAAGAAAAAAGTTCCAATGGAGGTATGGCCTAAAACGCTTATTTTCTCAGATATCCACCATTTGTATTTTCCACAAAATATTTTTTATTTCAAACATTTTTAACGGATTATTTTCAAATTTGGTACGTGTTTTCAACTAGTAAACTACTATTAGTAAAAAATAACTAGCATGATCCAAGCTCAAAATCCAAAATGGCGGTCATTTAAAATTTTAAAACTTAAATACTTTGTTAACGGTGAAATTAAAAATGGTCGCTATTTTGTTTTTTGAGCTTAGATCACGCTAATTATTTTTTAATAATACTAATCTACTAGTGTAAAACACATACAAAATTTTAAATAATTTGTTAAAAAATGTTAGAAATAAAAAATATTTTGTGAAAAATACAAAATGACGGATATCTGAGAAAACAAGCGTTTTAGGCAATACCTCCATTGGAACGTTTTTCTTCCTTTTAATGTACCCAATCACTCACTGAAGTCCTGAAACGTTTTTCATGGACACTCTGTATATGTGGTTACGAATATTGGAGAATATATCTCAGTGGTACTGTAGAGGCTAGTCGATGTTCATATCGCGATGTGTGCTTAGACCACTGACAAACATTGTCTAGTAAAGGACAACGTGTGTAATTATCTATCCTATAATAACGATTACGAAAATCTTTAAAGTTTATGTACCGGTACACGTAGAATTCAGAGATGAATGTAAAATGGTACTGTAGAGGCTAGTCGATGTTCATATCGCGATGTGTGCTTAGACCACTGACAAACATTGTCTAGTAAAGGACAACGTGTGTAATTATCTATCCTATAATAACGATTACGAAAATCTTTAAAGTTTATGTACCGGTACACGTAGAATTCAGAGATGTAAAATGAACAACACGAATTAGTCTTATCCATTTATAACTCGTTGCATCTCATTTAATATCGAGTTAAGACATAAATGAGTATACTAAAAACGGAATAATGACAAAACGCATTCCTCAACAGGTCTATTACATTATGGGTTTAAGAAACATCCATGATCGAACCAGCATTAAATAATTTATTTAAATGAAATTTTAAAAAATGGGAATAATTAGAGGTCACTTTAGGCCGGTGCAAGGGTGATAGCAACAGACAGTAACAAGGTCGTGTCACCCGACGTTTCTAGTTCTATTGAATCTAATGGATGCTGTTTTATGAAGGCGTTCGTCAGGGATAGCTCGCTTTTTGACAGGTGTAGTCCAGGGAACCCGCCCCCCATCCCGGTAATACCAAGCTTTTTGAGTGGGTTTCGTTTGTTGATGACCTTACGCTGCATGCCAAGTTTCATGGAAAAACGGTTGGGAAATAAGGAAGAAATTTAATTTGTAATACTCTCCATGAGAATAACATTGCGCGTTCTCAGAAATAATTCAAAATACTAATTTGATTAAGTTTTTAAAACTGGATTTAATGGTGGCAGTCAATTTATACTTTACCTTCATTTTTTCGCGTAAAAATTAAAAAAAGGTTTACTTATAAAAGCCCTTAACATTTAAATCCAGATGTTTAAAAAAAATGCGGGTGGTGTTATTTTGTTTATCTTATAAATGACTATAAATCATATAATTTTTATCCAAATAGTTACCTCCGTTTTGAGAAATTTTCATTTTACGTGTTTGTTGGGGGGGTTTATGGGGAACTAACCATTAAAATATAAATTACAAAAGAATGTCCGAGATACAGTGGATCTCAGACAATTATATCCACGTGAATATATCCACCAGAAACTAGGATTCAATAATTCTGGCGAAAACAATGCTTTCCCCTTATGCTATCGTTTATGGGGGAAAAAATAAAGAATGATGTAGAATTTCTAGTATCAAAATAAACAATAAATGTGGCTGTTATTTAAATGCCGCAGAGTAGTCGATGAGGTGAACACGCATACAGGTAGATCACAATAGTCATACTAGATTAATTTAATTAATATTAATCGTCTAAATACTCAAAGACATGCAGCGTTTCCCCACCACCAGACTGGAAACACGGCAGTAAAAACGTCTGACAGAATCGGTCACAATTTTCTGTCGCCCGGCGACATTAAATAACAGACTGTCGCTGTCGCCCGTGCATAAAGCCGGCCTAAAGTCCGGTGACAGAGTTAGGAAACGAGGCAGTAAAAAATGTCGCCCGAGTCCTCTAAATACATTGAGTCAAAAGGAGCCGTTTATACATGGCGTTTGGCAACAGTGACAGCTCCCTTTTTGACAGACTCAGCCCTTCTAGTATTCTTTGGCTGTAGAGGTGGGGCTGCTATTGACTGTTGTTTACAATCAAAGGGACTTATGTTAGTTTCGGAAAAAAATGACAGAAGCCAGTCCCACAATGGAGTCAGATAATCCTGCGGTTAGATCATTGGACGGTGAATTTTTGATTGATTGTGTGAAGTCTCGCAATGTAACGTGGGATCCCAGCCATGTGGAGTACAAGAAGAAAGAAGAATTGGTAATTTGTTAATTTGTTATTAAGTGTACAGACTGTACAGATGGCGACTTCCTTTCATAAACTCCGCATCAAAACTGGAATCAAAACAACAGCGTCCCCCACCACCAGATTGGAAACGCGACAGTAAAAACGCCTGACCGATTCGGTCACAATTTTTTGTCGCCCGTGCATATGACCTGCCTCACCAATCGCGTCCGCCTAAATCCATCGTACAGGCAAACAATCCATCAACAGATAGTACGTAGATTGTTAGTTACAAGAAATAGTTGGGTAAAAATTTGCCATTTTTTGCAATAAAACCCCTAAGGGACATACATTTTAAAAAGGTTCCCCTAAGTGACTACAAATTCCCAAAAGAATTTTAAAAATTCCCAAACACAAAACGACTACATCCTAAAAATATCCTAAATAAGCATTCCTAAAACCATATCGGTCTGGCACTTTTTTCTATAATTGCTTGGCAACATGTAGATATGTCTTTCCTAATTTATTTTTTATCATTTTAATACCTTAACACCTTAACACCATACCTTCACTTTAGGGTCTGTAGTGGCGTTAATTATCAAAGTATCAATGTAAAACTTTGGAAGTACATTGATGAGATGTGGCTCAAGGGCATGACCTTTTAATATGTTCAAAAATTTAGCTTGATTTAAAAACAAAAATCCAGGAATATTTTACAAATAAATCATTATTATTTTTTTATTGAGAGCGTAAATAAGAGGTTCAGTAAGGTGGTGCCTTGGAGGACTGTTATACCTTTAATTTGACACCTCTTCCGTTAATTTATGACAATAGGTCAAGGAGATATAGGCGCCAGAATTTAACATTGCTCTTACGGGACTAAAATCCAAGATGGCTACCACTGATGCAGACTCTTAAATATTTTTACTTTGACCATTTATACAAAGTTTCATAAACATCTGTCCATAAATAAAGGAGTTTGCCTCTTCTCTATATGATTAACATGGGAAAAGAGTATGCAGATTTGCTCCCATGATAAAAACATAAACTATGATTTTTAAGCATTGATGGATGAGTATCAACCAAATGAAGCTAAATATCAAGTTTCATCCAAAAATATACATTGATAAGTCATATATTAGTTTTTCGACGAAAAATAACATGGTCCCGGGCGTAAGACTTGCGATGAGACCTACGGTGGTAGCTTCTTCTCTTTGGGAAATTCGCTAATAACCGGACACCGCTAGAAGAAGAAAGGTTGCAATACTGCAATACTGTACTACCGAATGGTAGCAACAGACTAGTAGCGATACAAAGCCTACCGCCCTTACACACAAAGGTCCACCCGCAGCTTAATTTATTCACGTGACAACATTTTAACCGAAACGACCACATCATTACCAGCAGTATAATTTAGTCGGAATAAATTATTTCCTCCAAATAGCCGAATCTGTTTGTGCAGTGTTCTGTTCACCGGTGTCAAGCTAGTGTCCCGGCCACACGCCACGCGCCACGCGCTGTTTTCCTAGTAACAGTTCAAATTTAATTACATCTGGCCGCCATTACACGATCGGTTCGCATTCAATTATATAGTAATGAAGCGTTTGTCGCGGCCAAGTTACAACTTATTTATGTTATTAAATAATTAACGACGCCACTTGATGATCGCGAGCCGTGTGCCGACGGCTTGTCACTGGCCGTGTTATTCATTTCGCCTTCTTTTATCTACAAGTTTTTTAGTCTTATGGTAAAGTGACCTCTTGTAAACTGTGTAATCGTATTATTTCTGTTTGTATTAATCCCTCTAAGTGTCAATTACAATAACCCATAATGTCCCATAATGATTGAAATTTGCAGAGTTTTGTTTAGACGCACATAAAAAGCATAAAATACCACAAACTTATATAATTTTGTATACCGTCTTAAAGTAGATAAATTGACTATTCAAAAATTTAGTATGTGTTAGTCTTACCTTCTTATTACGTATCATCCTTATAGGTTCGAATCCAGGTATTCTCAAAAAAGTTTCTTCTCCCTAACGAGTATTGTAAGCTCTCTCACATAGGTAGAGCCTATATAAAAACTATATAAAAATACGAAAATATTCATGTTGTCCTAAATTTTATTGCAGTGAAGAGAATATATAATTCACATCGCTTGAAACCATTAAAAAGAAAACTTAAAAATTCTAGAGTATGTACATGAAAAATCACCTTCTTGCAACGGTTACCAGTTTTATGCTACTTGTTTTTTAGAGGTCTCCAATCACCCACTTAACTGAACTTACCATCGAATAATTCCTTAATATCGCTATTACGCAAACCATCACACATTTCAGGGATGTAAACAAACAACAACATAAACAAAGTTTGACAAAACAATTTTAACAATAAAACAGCTGCGTAGATAAATAAATACTCACAGACCTTCAAGTAGATAAGGTATTATTTTTAGTAGTTATTGCTTCTTTTTTAGCATTATCAATTAAACTGATAGCTTTGTTTAAATATTAAAAAAAGGTTTGCAAAATTACCGAAACTATGTTTCTCTATAGGTTATGACTAATACAAACTTTTTGAACATTGGAACGTAGTTATATAAAACTCATATTTTCTTTTAAAAAGAAAATACTCTACATAAAAATCTTTGAATTTTACTAGCTATAGAAACATTAAAATAGCTGCAGTTGTAAGCTACTTGCCGTTATACGAATCTACCGGTGGTTACATATTAACAGCTACAGTAGTATAAATCTACCTACAGTAACAAATTACCAGCTGCAGTAATATAAAACTACGTTCAATCGTATGTAACCAGTTACATCAATATGTATATACTTGCTGTGACACGTTACCAGCTTAATAATACGTATCTATGTACTTGTAGTTGAATGTTACCAGTTACAGTCAGATGAATCTGCCTGCCGTTACATTTTACCAGTTACAGTTATATCTATGTACGGTTTCATAATAACATCTGCAATGATACATATTCAGCTGGCATGTATATATATTACAGTATTTACAAACTAATTAGTAATATTACTAATATTTAACATATGTGAGATGATAAATCATCGTTCTTGGTTTTTGCTTGACAGACTACGTAAATTTTATTTTAATAATCGAGATGGAAAATTTCCGCAGTAAAAATTTATGTTACTAAATGAAGCATCACCAACAATGATATTCAAACAAAAAAACAGATACGTGTTTTCAGGTTCAGTAAGTTGGATTTACATAATACTACTTGCGCACATGATGTGTACACACAGTTGCCAATCATATTTAAGTTCGTACATTTTAATAGTACTTTACATTTTTACAGATATTTTTTGTTAATTGCAGGTCTTTGAACTAAATAACGGGATTCACGGGTCCCTATCTTACAATGTAAACATGTGTATTCATATGCCCCGTTTTTTTCAGAAACTGGCCAAGCTAGGAGTCTCATTATGTGGCAGTCTCATTATTATTGATATGGCATTTTAACCTCTATGTACCTAAAATCTCCAAGCAGATTTAAATTTTTTTCGGTTTAGGAAAAAAAATTGTTAAATATACCTATGTACTTTTTTCACAAAATTATTTTTTCTTTCACGCTTTTCTCAGGTATTAGACTTTATTAAATAGTAATTATGCTACAGTGTAAAAGTACTTATGTCGAGAGTATGAGATACAAATTTTTAAGCAGATAGCTATAGCAGTTAAAAAGTATAGCAGTAAAAAAGTTGAATTTCGGGAAATCACGATTAAATCGCGGTACGATGTAGTGTTAAAAGGAGGGAAAACTGGCTCGAACGGTTATGACGCAGTATTTTTAAAAAAATCTCAAAAATAAACTATATTACCTAGGATTATAATTTTTTGCACAGTTTTATTAAAAAATAACCAAAGAATTTTTGAAGCTCATACACGAAAAAAATGATTTTTTCCCATTTTTCAACCATCAAACCCCCAAAAATTGAGAAGTTTAAGAAGTAACAAGTGTTATTAACTTAATGTTGGCTGGGTCATGTAATTGTTCACAAGTCCATCAAACAAAACATAGCTAAAAATTACCGAAAACTAACTCGAAAGTAAGCAATAGATTCATGTTCATGATGTATTGTACACTAGAGAGAGGTCTCTCCGGAAGCCGCATTAGTGGAATGAGCCAATAATAGGGGTAAAAAGCCGCCGCCTCGCTTCCGAACAAAGCAAATAAATAGTGCAGTAATGAGAAGGACACAAAACCAACAAGTGTTCTATTTTAATCAACATGTTAATACAATTTTAATGAGAACTTTGTTTGCGTTCGGTATTTCCATAAATAATAGTAATATCTAGGTAAAGTTATGGACGTCTACAAACAGAAGTTTTAATTAATTTGAATCGTCTACAGCGCTAAAATGGGTAATAATCAGCCAGGTAAAATATTTGCATACAATTTTGTTTCTAAAATGATAGCGGTTTGGTTAGCGACCTCTGCGCGTCACAATTACGTACTCAATGTGGTCAGCGTCGAGTCCGCCAACCCATTACATTACATTTTGTTTTTATGTACTTACGACAGAGCCATTTTACTGAGTCAAATAGTAATGGTGATTTTAAACAAATAATCTTTGGTAAAAAGCCCCTAACCCAAAAGGGTTATCATGTGATTTGAACCTGTGACCTCTTGCACCGAAGTGAAAGACGCTTTTCACTAGACAAGCAAAACACCCCAAACATACCAACATGTTAGTTGTATAAAACATATAGTCTTAGGTCTTATCATGGCTTCTATGGTAATAGTATATTTTCCTATTGGAAATTCGCTAAAATTCTGATTGTATAATAGCACTAACCCTTGGAGTGGCCAGTGGTCATAAAATATCAAAAAGTGGGCGCTTGGTTCCCTGTGGACTTTTTCTGTCCAAAAGTATTGTTTTTTAAAACTCATAAAACGTGTCTAAAACTAATTCTATGCTTTGTAATATTGTTACTGTTAGAATGAGGAGATTTTTAACTATCATTTTTATGTGTTAACTAACCATGTAACATTTGTTTATTTTTGGAAAAGCCAATTATTTAAAGTCTTACATATTGCTACAAAAAATAGTAAAAAATAAATAGTAATAATAATACAAGTATTGTTGATGTAGATATAAAGTGTTTTATGAGGCATAAGGTAAATTTATAGTGGATTTTATAAATAGTATAACAGTAATAGAAAAGATAACAACAGATACATATCAAGAAAACAAATAGTAATAACTAATTAAAGACGACTAACTGTAATACAATTCATGAATATCTAAAAGTAAAATACTGAATCATTGAGTGAATGTGTTGTGGGTGAAGGTGTGAGTGTGTGTGTGTGAGTAGGTATGTGTATAGAATGAGTGTGAGCAAGAGATTGTGCGTATATGGAATTCAGTGAGTGTTATCAATACATAAATAATAATAACAACATAATAATGATAAAAAATACTAATTTAGCACCAGAAACCTACATCCTCACCAGATGTGACCCTTTAAAGGCAATCCCAAAAACTATCACTCATCGTCTTTCATGCTGAATTCTCTGAGGTTCCTCTCTTGAAAAATGTTTAGGACGAATTAGAAAAATCGAAGCTGGAATGCAATTTCATTGTAGCCTCAGGAGAGAAGAATTGGCAAAGTGAGCGGTCGATGACACAGGGTTTGCAAAAGCTCAGGTGACCTCGTACCCTTGGGAACTCTGAAGTTAATCCGTTTGAGGAATTCGGAACAATTGAGTTCAGAATTGATTAGGCGGTAGAAAAAAGTACATCTTGGTTAAAATTTCTGGCCTCTAAAGATGGCAGATTAAGTAGTTTGGCCAATTCATGAACAGGAACATCGAAGAATATATAGAGAATCAGGGTCCTAGCAAATTTCAAAAACCTTCGTTGGATCATCTTAAGTTCACCAAGTAGATACAGTTGGCGAAGTAACCATATGACAGAACAGTACTCAAGGAGAAGGTAGATCAGGACATAATACAGGAGCTTTACAGAGCAGATATTACTAAGGAAACGCGGCATCCTGATAATGAGTCTAAGGACCTAAATGGCTTCGTTACAGATAAGGTAACATTGACAGATCAATAAAATGTTAAGATAAATTGAATGAAAATTGGCACACCGGTATTTTATATTGCGGAGGCCTAAAATCAGGAAACACGTATTTCAAAAGTGTGCCTCATCCGGCCAGAAACAGTTGGTAGTATTTAAAAGGTTGTGTGTTCATCTTTATTTTCGTATAATGAAAGATACCATAGAATTTTAGTAAGGACAGGAAAAGATTTTGGATAATATTTTAAATTAGAAGTTTATATTTGGTGCTCATATAACAGAAAATCTTAACATTTAAATAGTGATTACAGTTTACTGAAGATTCCATATATTTATGTCATTAGCTTTACTAAAATGACAATTAAGATGTAGTCACTTTGTAAATTTTGTCTGTTTTCTGGAATCGGATTCAAAACTCACTAAAGACCAGTTGTTGGTAGTGATACACATTTCCAGGTAGGAAAATAAATATTACAGAATGTTATACCTTGGATTATTTTTTGTAAAAATAATTTCGTTCGTGTTTGTGTTACTACCAACTTTTGTACCAACCTTATTTATTTTTTTTTCTTGTACTAACCCCCTTTTCTAAAAAATATTAAGTATGCATATGACTAGTTTATGCTCACTATTAGGGAATTAATTTTTGTAATCCCTTGTAAAATTCTAAAAGTAGCCGGACATTGAGCAATTTACATTGACACACCCAAATTAAATTCAATATTTACCATGCAGGAAATTTAAAAACAATTGGTAATTATAATGATTTTTATAATCTTGCTTTAAAATAAACCTTTTTCCCAATGGTGAATTGAAATTCGTTAAATGACAATGAAATTATAAATAAAACCAATATGACGTTATGATGTAAACTAAGTATTTCCTCAACCGTGGTAAACAATTTCCTCGGGTTTTCGTGAATGAGGGATTGTAGGAAGGGTGTTTGCGACGACAGCGTGAGAAGTTCAGGTGTGTGTGAGTCAGTTGGGGCGTCAGACGTCAGTTGCACGCACGCACAGACCCACCCCATCCCACCCTATCCCACCCCCGTCCGCCAACCCATCACAGAAATAATGCTCCTTGTAATTATCCTAGAAACGTTAAACAAAATATTACTTGCCATGTATGTTAACGGCGAAAGAGGTTAATAGTTCAACTAACTCGAGAGCTATAGAACAATTAAAAAGAACTACTAGAACTCTTCTCTGAGTCCTTGACCTCGAGTGATCCTGAAAATGAAGAAGAGTTGAAAAGCCAAAAAGTCCCTAGAAATCAGTCAAGGAACACCTATCATAACAAATAAGATAGGTGTTCCTTATATTATTTCTGTGTAAAAAACACGGGTGAATTTCCACGGAAGACACATTAAGCCGTGATTTTATTAATGAATCAGCATAGAAAGAAGAACTCCCTTTTTCTGTTGATCTTGTCATTGCTTTGTCCAAAGATATAATGAAGGAAGCCGAACATGGATGAAGAAACTGAGCTTTCCCAACTTAAAAACTTAATATCAAATAGATGGCCCAAAGAAAAAAATGTATTGCCAGCTGATATGCTGCACTGGAACTACAGAGATGAAGTAGAAGTTCATGAAAAAATAATTTTTAAAGGTTCCTTTAAACAATTGATTCCTTTAAATTTACACCATTTAACATTGAAACAAATTTATTAAAAAAACATCATTAAACGTTGAAAGAAAGTGTGTGTTTTGGCCAAAAATGAAAAAAACGAAATAAAGTAGTATGTTCAAAATTTCAAAATATAGGTATTTTAAGTTCTAGAAAGACGATATTGTACTTTTACAACAAGAAACGCCCACAAGACCTTGGATGGAAGTAGGAACAGACAATTATTACATCTCAGGAAAAGATTATCTCATATAGCAGATTAATACTCAAAGTTTTATAACTATGTTGAATTAAAATCGACAAGATCATCTAACGTTATTGTTGAACTCAAAAAATGGTTTTCAGTACATGGAATATATGAAACTTTATTGTCTGATCACGCACTGAGTTCAACTCCTTTGAATTCAAGAATTTCGGAAAGGTGTGGCAAGTAAAAAGAGTTTCCTAGTTTAAGTAAGCTAAGACAAAGTGACAAGTGACATGAGGCCATCAACAATTTCTCCGACACCCTGCATGTTCACTGCAATTACCAATTACCTGTCTCGCCACGACTCTATCACCCTCATTATCTACTTATCACCACAATCACTATCACACATCTCAAAGCAACGCTCTTGTTTGTTTACGTATAATTACGTACCTTCTAATCCCCGCCACCTCCATTGACCGCAACGCAGATACATATCCTAGTGGAACAGTTAAAATAACGTCGCTAGCGAACATACGTACGAATGTCTATTATTGAGAGAATAACACACAGTACAGAATAATTTATCAGAATGTTCTAGATTATTCGGATCTTTTACGTTATTCGTATACCACTGAATAAATAGCTGTTTAATGGTTTTTTGGATCTAAAAAACATAATCATTGGACAGGTTGTGAATTTAAGATCATTTTTAAGTCTATTTCACACATAAATTACGTTGGCTAAAGCAAAAATATAGGTTTAACAAAAAACCATTTGTTTTCTAGAGGTTATTGACAGTTATATTATTTTTCATATAAAATATAAAATCTGATTTAACAAAAGTCCGTAGAGCGATATATGGTCGTGAATTATGATATTACGCAGCGTAAATTGGTCGCCGACAAACAGCGCTCTGAGGACTTAAGTTAGGTCTTGGTTATTTATATTTTTATTTCGTTAATAGCATTTTTATACCGTGAGCAATCAACAGAAAATCACTAAGCCACTGGTTCTGCTACACCAGTGAACAATTAAACCACTATTTAAAAATGGTGTATGTATATGGGTACACCAGACTAGTTTTATTTGATTGTTTTAGTCATAGCTGCCAACCTATGAGTACAGTAAAAATAAAACCTTTTTTTTGACGGTGTTACACTGTTTGCTGCATACTCTTGTTACAAGTACAGTTCGAAGAAAAATAATCCAGTACTGTAATGTAGTTCCCTGGTTGACCAATCCATTATTGAGTTATAATAATGACCCCAATAAGTTCGCTGTCGGCGAAAACAATAATTTATAAAGAAGGTTCATAATAGGCTATTCGTTGTAGTTGGGTAAAAAATTCGTACCCGGTAAACACTATTTTTTATCACATCGATCTCAAATGAACTTTTTTCTCTTTCTAACAACCTAATTAAGAAGATAAGCTCCAAGGAACAACGAGTGTTTGACATTTTTGTACGATTTTAGGCTAAAATATGACCACAAGAAACCCAAATCACTCTTTTGGTGATCTAATCAACCAAATAATTTATTATAATACACACTTAAACCTTCCAATCGGTCATTTAAATTTTAGTCAGTTTTTTCTCAGTAGTAGAAGAACGTAGTATACTTACATAGTAATGAAAATTAGAAACACTAGTTAGGAAAACTAAAATAATATCAATAAAATATACCTGCCGCCAAAATGGAAGATTTTTGGGAAAACTTAAAAACTGTTACAAGTTAAGTCCAATGTAAAGTCAATGAGTAATAGATTCTTTAAATGACAAATGCCTTTAAATGGCATTCGTAAAATAAAACCCAAATTATGAAAACTAGACAGTTATATCTCAACTCAATACAAAGTGGGGGCATTTTAAAAATTAAATGGAATTTGGCAATTTAGTGAAATAGATTACAAATATTAGTTTACTGATAGAGGAAAGATTAAAATAGTTTCATACGTAGCAAAAACTATTCAAATGTGAATTATTGGTAAAAAACATATTGCAAAAGATTTAAAAATTATATTTCTGTCCTTCAATGGGGGTTTCTAAAGACAAGTCTAAAATTTCAAATGTTAAGCCCGAGCAAGTAATTGAATATTTCAAAGGCCTATATAATAAGGCGCTTGATTGAAATTAGACAGTTTAGAGACCCGTGTGGATATTGTTAGATGCTATAATTTGTACAGGTACGGTACGAGATCTTCTAGTTTTCAACATTCAAAGTTTAATAGAGACCGAGTAAAAATTTTATAAATTTACAGTAACTGTATTACTTTATAGTGACGCACTTTTCATATTTATTAATTAACGAATGGTATTCCCTAATTAAAAAAGCTAATGGTATTTTTTGCATATAAAGACTACAAAATAAAAAATGATCCGGGGCCTGGGTATTACCCAGTCATACTATACCATACAATATTTCCGAGAAGAGGAAGTGAGACGAGAGAAGTGAGAAGTGAGATGATAAAGTATGAAGGAAAATTAACAATATAGAGATAGGATGAGGTTGATTGACCTACTCAAAAGCCGAGAATAAACGCAACGGAAAAGGTGTGACTAAGGATCAGGAATCCCCATCAAATATGAATGAATGAATGAACGAAAACTTCTTTATTACGTTCGTCATTAAGTGGCGTTATTCAAAGTACATGCTTTGTTTTCAATACAGTTATCAGAAATTATACTTAGTTATTAATACTTTTTAAAATTTAAATTTATTATTAAAATACATAAAATTTGCTGTAAATTGGCAACATGGCTACGTATCGTTATCATAAAACTTCGGCAAATTTGCTACCTTCAGGTCAGCAGGAAGGACATTGAAGGTTAGGGTCCAAAGTAAGATCTGACCCGTGGTAGATGGAGCAAACCTTCCTGCTAGTAGCTCACCTCAGTCCTGAAAACCAGCTTTCTTCTCAGATATTGGGACACGCTGTTAAAAGAGTTTTATGGACTAAGAAATTTGTCTGAAGGTCACAGCATTGCCTAACTGTCAAGATGTTTGCCCTAGACCTGCACTCACTGATATGATCTGATTTTTTTCAAGTTGAAAACAAATCTCAAACCACTTTTCTGAAGCCTTGTGAGAATATTCATATTTTCCTGAGTGAGGCTGTGAGCAAAATATAGAAGAGCATAAAATATAGAAGGAAGAACTATGGCACGTACAATTTCAAGTTTTGTTGACACTGGGCAAGACAACCCTAAACCTATTAAATAACCTTAGTATAGTGACAACCGTTTTACAAATGTGTCTCGCATGTTCAGAAAAAATGAGCTTAGAATCGAATCCAACACCAAGGAACTTCAATGAATCACATACAGGTAAAGCCTGTCTTCATGAATAACATTCAAATCACGATCGTTCTTGTGTCGGCTGTACAGAGGAGTTTACAATTCGTTCTGTTTACAAAACAGAACACTTATCAGGATTCAACTGAACCCATTGATCATCAGACCATTGTTTCACCTTTATCAAGTCATAATTTATGCAAGAAACTATAACTTGATTAAAGTGAAACAATGGTCTAATGATCACGGACTTCAGCTGAATCCTGATAAGCGTTCTGTGTTAGTAGGGACATACTGTAAGGACGACTGAGAGTATTTTATAGCTGAAAAAGGGAAAGAAGGGATTCATTTGGATGAGAATGGGCAGTTAATAACTAACAGCTCAAGAAACCCTCTAAGCAGTTCATCATCTTCAAACAGGATACTATTCGACACAACATAGCCTTAAATTGCACTCTGATTATTTTAAGGTGTTAGTAAAGAATAATTCTTCCTAAAACTTACTTTTCGTGCATAATTGGTAATATCATGAATTCAAACATTGTTCAGATTTAGCCAGCCGGGAATCAAACCCTCTAAGATACTAGAGTTGACGAAATACTACGAATAACCTAAATCAGCGGGTGTTCTAAGAAGTTTTCACTATTTTTTAATTAATTAATATACAATTTTTAATTTTACTACAATCTGAAAACTTTACGGATTCAGAGAAATCTTTAGTTAGTCTTATTTAGTTCCATTCTAACAATTTTTAACAAAATGGTGGAACATCGAAATAAGGTTAAGTTTACATTAAAGTGATTTCATTTGTAAAATAATTTTGAATTAATTCTAGTGTTTTAATGTTAATTAACTAAATAAAATTAAATAAATAGATATGATAAACCATAAAAGAGAATTATTTGATTTGCGTAGCTCTTTATTCAAACCGATGTTCATCAATCACTCTACAAAACAAAAAATAATCATAAGTCTTTTTGAAAAAAAAATACCGAAGTATCGACAACATTCAGTTAACCTCATTAAATGATTTATTATTATGAATCGAGATTCTTTAAGGTGGGTCCAACTGTGTACATTTATGGGTACATAAACGCATTATTGCTTCATATTCATTTAACACAGTTTAATAGCAAATGCAAATGTTTATTCCAGGATTGTTCCATTGTTGATGGTTGACAAAATCAGCTGATCAATTTGGAATGGCAAACCCAGCTGTTGCTATCCTTTATGCTGTTCCTATTGAAGTATAAGTAGTTTTTCCTGGAGATTTTGTTTAATAGTTTTGTTATTCACAATTTTTTCGATTAATTAGAATCAAATTTGGGGGGTATTTTATTAACTTATATATTTATTATGTCTGTATATCTAGGTTTGAAGTTTGTAGAGTATCGATATAATTGTTTTCAATAACAATTTAGGGTTTACAAGTATATACAAAAATATATTTTAATTATCCGTAGCTACGAATATTCGGGAAGGGGAGGAGTGTCAAATTTGTAGTCAGGTCAGGTAAGCGCCATGACGCGTTAGATTAAAAGTATTTAGGCAAAATTAGTTTTCCCAGCACCACCGAAGCCCCTAACCCGGGCGACCCCGGTTTTTGTTGAAATGTGTATCCCCCTTCAACACCTTCCCCATTTGTATTCATTTTGCATCGCATTTACACCAGGCTCAAACCGAATGCTGGAGGAAATCCCTACATGTTCTCTTATTTAATTTTTTTCAAATAAATATATTTTTTTCAGTACTAACGTAAAATATATGTTTTAATTTTTCTAATGCTGACCATTAGAAAACAAATAACTCAATTAAATTAGCTTTAACCTGATTACTCAATATTTTTTGGGGTTTCTACTTTGAAAATGGCGTGCTTTCTATATAATTTTTGGATATAACAAAACTTTATTTTAAATCAAGTGATTTTAGCCATGGAATGGTTATAGTTTCAAAGAGAAAGTTCTCCTCACTTTTGAAGAGATAGTTTTTGTTTCGCTACTGCAGTTTTGATTTCCATTTGCAATCAATCAAAATAAGTTTAGTCAGCAAATTCAGTGTCATAGGGGGTATCAGCGAGAAAATCTAATATCAGAAATACATCTGGGGGAAAGAAAAACTAAGCAACCTATTGCAACATGTGTTTTTCAATAATATCAAAACTTTGATTAAAATATACAGTGTTTTATTTAAAAAATTTAATTTACTAGACAAATAGGTGTTATGTGTTCTTAATACTGAGTGTCTTAAATGATTGTAAGTTTGTATACCATTGTATTAAGGCTTCGCTGAGTATATCGTTAGATTATTCCGATTCTAGTATCATATCAATTGTTAATGTGAGTGCGGGGGGGTTTTCCGTTAAAAAAATTAATTTTATTTTATTGCTACAGTTTTTATTGCACGTTTTGGGGTAACAAGTTTGAATAAATTGTCGGTGGAGATCAATAACATTAAATTACATTACATTTCTACTAATAATATTAATAATAATAATATGAATTGTTTTATTCTAATTATAATAGTGGGGAGTAAGGGCAGGCACCATAGCTCAATATAAGCCTAAACATCAAACGTGGTAAAACATATATAAAGGGAATATATGTTTCCAATAGTTCAACAAACCATACAACAACCAAAAATAACAATAAATACCAACAACAACAAAATAAATTAGATCTACATTTAACAAAACAAGTATTACTATTAATACCAAATATAATATATATAAATACTTATAAAGATGCAAAAATGCAAACAATAACAATTAATTTTTATTTTTAAATGAAAACTAAACTAATCACACACTGCCTAAATGCTTATATCTTTAAAATGGGGTTTGCCGACTCTCGATTCCAATTTTAAATTTTACTATACTAAATACTTTTTCTACAAAACCAATATAGAGTTGGCCTAAAGGTATTTTTTAACTAAAACTAATGCATTGGTTGTCGATGATTATTTCAAAATTTTCTCTTTCGTGTTGTTTTCTCATTCAGAGGAATTGTCAGGATGTTGGCCCAAGCGTTGGAACATTAGTTTTGATTCAGACATCCAAGCATCTCATTTCGCAGGGTAGAGTGGCGATTACATTTGATCATTGTGCGGACGGCCATGGCTTCAATAGAGGTGAAACTGTGACCAATTTTGGCGCAGCAAACAGCACTAAGCAACGAACCACCGAACATGACGCAAATGAGATCATCGGGGATGCATTCTATTGATCTACTGATTTCATTTCATTTATATTTGAAAAGTTGTGAACAGGTGTTGTGGTATCTTCTACTTTACCTTCTGCCTAGATTGTCAAGTCTCAGATTTGAGTTACAGAACTATTTTAACAGAATCTCCACACGGTTCTAAATTCAATTTACTCTTAGTTCCAAATTATAACCACTTTATTTTTTCAAGTAAATAAAGCGTATCATATCTTCTCTTCTGCCCGTATTGGGAAAGGTCCCGTTTTAAGAGCCTGTATTACTTGCGTCAAAAACAATGTTAATTTTTTATACTCCTGGTTACATGATATTCGTAAAAATATGGCCAAGTTGTCAAATTTAAGGTAATGTAGTTATCTGGGGGATTTCATTATTTTTGTACTTTTATTTTCTGAAAAAATATATAATTATCGTGTAATTATATGTGACGATTAACTAACAAGTAATTATTCTTCTTATGATAGATAAATAAAAACAATTTAATGTTAATTTCCTAGAAAATCACTTTACCCTTAATTTTACGCCTCACCTATCTTTTACGACTATGGAGGGACCAGTAATGATGTCACAAAATTAACATTGTTCTTATGGGACTGAAGGTTCTTAAGGCTACGAATCAACGGTCATGCTGAAGGTGAAATCGAACTCCGAAAACTTAATGAGGGTAAGGGCATTACAATCCTATTCAAGGGTATCCTCAGTGAAAAAAGAAGCTGGACCTATACTGTTTTGCAGACTGTACCAAATAGGATGAGGCCAGAACAGAGTGAGCCTTGAGGGTTTGCATTAAGTAGGCCTAACCCAACGTAATGTGTTAAATAGCTTCAGGGTTAGTGTCTGAAGAAGAACGGTTTTGAGGGTTCCGTCCCATTACAATGGGGAGTCCCACAGTACAAGCTGGCCACCTGTGTGCATAAGCACTTCCACTTCTCACCTTTCCCTAAAACAACGTTTCAACTAACCATCTCCGTGTTATTATGACCTCATACGTTTTCTATACTTGACGAGCATCTCTGAAGATCTAATGCTGCAAAGTTTGTCTTGCACTCTTGTGGCGGGCCGTATTCTCGTAGAGCACACGGCACACGGCACACGGACATTACTATTACTCCATGTTATCCACGGTCAAAGTCGCCTGCAGGGAGGTAATTGTCTTAAATCTGTACCATGGGCCTGGGAGGAGTTAGCACCCCGCACCGAGGGCTGGGCTCTGCCATGCTGGCTGACATCCGGCCGTAATAGCAGCTATAAACTGTGCACCGTATCTATCATTGGTAGGCCTGCCGGCCAATCCGACAGAGACTTCGGTAGTTTCATTCCTTGTTAAGATAGACCTAATTCATTCCTTATCCAATTAAAGTCGTATGGCTGCGGGCATCTGTCGATTCACACCTCCCGCCCGTCCACCTGTCCGCCCAGATTTACGGCTCTGGAGTCCACGTTCTGCCGACCGAGTACAATCCACTGCCTGATAGGGGAGGATGCGATAAACGTCTCGTAGCAACAACCGGTTCTCACTACTTTGCTTTGGGTGGCTCGTAGACTAGGAGTCAGTTACCCAACTCTTTACACGAGTTGACCAGTTTAATTAAAAAACTATATTGAGCCTAATTATTATAATGTCGCAGATTACCAGAAGGGGGTTGCCTCTCAAGTAGTAGGCCTACTACAGTGAAATGTACTTCTAGAATTCTAGAATAGGTGTGCACATAGCGACTCTGTCGTAATTTTTATTCCAGGAACGTCAAAATACAGCCTATATCTATCCCAAAATATATTAAATTAAAATATAATAATATATTAAACTACACGTATAGCCTGCACAGTTCGAATACCAACTCATCTATTTAAGTCTGAATATTAGTAGCCAAAGTCAGATAAATTTTTTGTATCAAAGTGACAAAATTACTATACCAATTCTTATCCTGTGCGAAATTTAAGTTGCTTGGAGATAAACGCATTGGATTTATTGATCTATAAATAGATACTACACCACCTACCTTAAACGTAAAATACTTCATCCGAAAATACTACTCTGGGGTATGACAAATTTAGTCTATATGCTTTAGGCAAGTTCAAAGAACATCCTCCGGGTGAATAAAGTAACCCTAGCCTAAGATGTTTGACTTTTCAAGTTTAACTTTTCAGTGCATGAGAATCTGACGCATTCATGTAGAAATGTACAGAAAGTTTCCATGCAGCATGAAAGCCGTAACAGACCTGTGTTATAGTTACAACTGCAGAACTCGTTACATTGCAGTATATTTGTATACATAATCCTGAGGACGCTGTGTAGCTTCACCCCAATCATGGAGAAATATTTATAGTTATACTTAGCCAAAATACGAGCACGGCGCATTTAACCCCAAGTGTGAGGAACTGGTTCTAGTCAAACAGCCAGTCATAATGCGTTGCAGCATATTTGTCTAAACGCCGCAGAAATTTTCACTCCAAGTGCCGAGAACTAGTTCCAGTTAACAGCGAGTCATAAACCGTGCAGCATATTTGTCTAAACGCCGCAGAAGTCGCTGTGCAGTTTCACCCCAGCAGTGGCGCGGTGGCGGTGAATGGGAGCCAGTGGGGCGGAGCACGTCTCGCTCGTGGCCCATGAGCCCTCACGTCCACGCGCTACGGTAATGATAACATGGCCCGCGTGTAATGGATCCGGTAGGCATCGCTTGAACACTGCGCTCGCTACCCCAGCAGGCACGTTCTTCTCAAATCATAAAGCAAGGTCCGACTCATGGCTTGTGAGTAGTCCCTCGGTGACCCCGCCGCGTCCCGCTCCCGCTCCCACTGTCCTCACATACAATTACAAAGAAACCTATTTGTATGCTTTAGCCACGAAATCGTTTCCCTACCGTAATTCGCATCCTGTGGTTTCCAGCTCCGGTTAATTTCTTACGTTAACCTATGTTTAGCTGATATTACTTTCTCAGGCGGACACGCTTCCTCCAAGGAATCCTCCGTTATGGAATACGACTCTGGTCAAGAGTCGTCGGAGCTTAGCAGCTCATACCTTGGAAACTCCGGTGTTTCAGAGTGTTTTCTACTTGGTCAAACCATGAAGTCGAATAAAGTCAAATTCCTCCGTGTCAGCACGGAACTGCTACCCGCTTAACATCTGGAAAACTTCCGACCTGACGATGATATGAGACAAAAACTGAACACAAAAGGGAAGTTAAAACGGGGATTAAACCGTGAGAGCGAAGCGTGAAGGGCGGGGAACGGAGGCGGGGGTGCGAGACAGGTGAGGGTTCATCATTACAAGGGACCACCGGCCCACCAGCACCGGCACCCACACACAATACCACTTACCACAAGGGACTTTCAAAATATGGAAATATGTGGTTAAACATTCTAACATCTTTCAAGTCTGAAATTTTGTCTTTTAAAACTGACAAAATAATCCTATCAAATTACTGGTAGTTTCCCCAAACGAGCAGGGTAAGTATTTTAACACATCGATCAGGATTTTCCCTCTCCCTTTCCAATCACACGTCCCCCAGTACGGATCGATCACTAACAGATGTCGGCTTTTCCGACCAAGAAATTCTCCAAATTCGTGTAATTCACTGTTTAAACCCCATTGAAGCCCCAACAAGGCCGACTTCCTGCAATTACGAGGCTCAATAATAACGGACGGTAATCGGCGGACCTGGCCGGTGCCACCATTAAGTCATTACCACCAATAATAGCAGGGTGGCTGACAAATAAACGCGACGGAGGCCCTCGTAAAACTCAGGAAGTGCTGATGCCAATCCGGTGACAATTGTTTCTTAGATTTCATCCTACGACCACCAAGCGACAATGTCATCGCAGGTTCTGAAAACTTCGCCACATGGTAGGCTTACGAGACATATTCCGTGACACACGAGATGTTTGTACTTTAATCCTATAGTACAGTAGTTGTTTTACATTTAAACAGACGAACACGTCGTTTAACCTTCCCAAAATAACGATGTTAAATACTTGGCTCAAATAATTTTTCTTATATGTTTTGAAATGTAAATTTCGCCTCAGACAGTTAATTCATGGATTTGAGAGGGTTCTATCTCGGACTCTGTGGCCTTTGCCATTGGAGCATTATGAGATTACACACACTTTATGAGATTACTAGGACGGTGGCGACATCCTGTAATCCAGCTACTTGGAGGTCACGAATTGTGGATAGTTGTGAGCGATGGCGGTAGGTGTAGTGTTCTCTTGTGTGGATTAACGATCACACTATAAAACTACAATAATCCGCAAAGACCATCCTCATGATTAGACCAATTCGTGATTCAGAGGCAGTGGTTCGGATTCTAGGTTGAACTGTGTGTCCCTTAGTTTCCACCGGCTGTTGGGCTATTAATTAACAGACCTGTCTATGGAACAAGTCAGCCTTAGTCAGTAACGAGACTACAAGATCACGCCACAATCATCTTACACTCAATCCTCATTCATACTTGGTTTAAAATACCTTCATTGTGTATGGTTTCCATTTCAATGATCTAATCTAACTTCATACAATCCTTGCGACACATTTAATCTTTTGTTTTATATTGTTTATACTTTTATAAGCCGAACAAACAAGTAGCATCATTAACGTAACTCTAATAGGTAGTTAAGAAATCGGAGTATTTAAGGTGCCAGTTTACCCAGCCAGGCAAGCGTAAAACAGTGTAAAAATGATCCTGGTCTAGAATTCAATAGCGATGCAAAGTAAACTGGATTCGATCAAAGAAGGATAACTTTTCCGATCCTGGTGTGTTAAGTTTTGACGTTGTATACAAAACATTATATAAAAAATACTTAACTGTGATCGAAGAAAAGTGGTTATTTATTTTAACTTGAAGGCCTAACTCAAATTGATGAAACAGGACGCCTAAGTATGTGTAAAATTTGTTATAAACTACAATTTTCTATGCATTGCTAATATCATTAATACATTCTAAAACACCTAAACTCTAAAACGCGTTTTCCATTTCTTGTCTTTCTTAGCCGATGCGGAGTTTTCCACTGGATAGACCACCACTTTAATAACGAAAGGCGTGAAATCTCCTGAAACAGAGTTTTGTTTGGTACATGTAAACCGAGTACAACAACAGATTCACACTGGCCGGATTTTTTCCGTCATACGTATACCATTTTTAATAAATCGGTTTAATTGTTTTCTGTTGAAACAAAACCAGTGGTGTAGTGGTTTTCTGGTGGCTACTTACTGTATAAAAATTCTATTAACGATATAAAACAACAACCAAGACCTAACTTAAATCCGCAGAGCGTTGTTTGTCGGCGTTTACGTTGCGTAATATGATAATACACGCGATATTGCCAATCATACAGCGCTCTGCAAAGTTTAGTTAGGTTGGGTTTCGCTATTAGTATCAAGTTAAAAATGTGTCAATATCAATCAATCAATCAATATCAACCTGTCAATATCCTTTAGAAAACCACTGGTTTTCTGTTAAACCTATATTTTTGCTTTATTTAACGTAACCAAATCTAAACTTTTCTATAATTACTTCGACAACTAGTTGAGATATTTTGGAAGTTTATTTGTGAATCGGCTTAAAAATGAACTTAAATACATAACCGTTGCCATTGTTATGTTTGTTAACACCAGAAACCTTATTAAACAGCTTTGACTTGGACGGTGGCGAGTCCTATAATTCAGGTACTTGGAGATCACGAATAGTTGTGAGCGATGGTCGGTGGGTGTGGTGTTCTCTTGTGTGGATTAACGTCCGCACTATTGAATACTAGGTTAATCCGTAAAGACTATCCTCATAATTAGACCAGTTCGTAATTTAGAGACCATGGTTTGGGTTCCACGTTAAACTGTAGATCCCTTAGTTTACATCGCCTGTTGGGCTTTACAACTTAAATTAACAGTCTTGTCTAAGGAACATGTCAGCTTTAGTCGGTAACAAGAATACAAGATCACGCCACAATCATCTTACACTCAATCCTCATTCATACTTAGCTTAAAATACCTACCATGTAGTAGGGTTGCCATTCCAATAATCTAATCTAAACAGTGGTATACGTGTAATGGAAAAGATCCCGCTGGCCCAGATAGTCAAACTTTTCTGTTTCGATACCAGTGGCTGGCGCTCCTGTCACATCATGAGTCATCTCTGGCTAGCCATGTGACTCACGTAAAACCTATATCACCTCACAGTCCTTAATTATACGCACTGACCCACAAATTTTGCTATATTTTTCCTGTATTTTTTTAGATTTAGTATTTTTAGGAATTTTTAGAATTTTATGTCACAGTTAACCTTTATGTGTGTTATTTTTATGCATTTTATTAATATTTTAATGTTCACTCATTCATAATATTTGAGTACTATAACCTTAACCCGCGGTAACACTGGAGTCGCCATCCACTGATTGCAGACCTTTGTCGGCAATTTTTAGTTGAGAACCTTATAACAACTGCAACTCGCATTGCCGACTGGTAGTTGCAGACCAGTATCATGAATTGGCAACCGAAAATTCCGTCTACAATCGGTAAAGATCAAATGCGGTTGCAGTTGCAGTGCCAAATTTGACCGGCAACTTGAGTTTGCAGCTCCCCTTCCGTCCATCGGCTCTAAGTGGCCGCGCTGTCGTCCCCGTTCTCCAGTTTAATTGCTAGTTGTCGAGTGTGTTTATTGTGTTGGTTAGTGCAAGTGAAATGGAGTGGTCAAATTAGTAGGCGATTACCTTAATTAAATTGTTAAAAACATCGAAATTCTTACAAAGTTTTTATGCTATCGACGCAGCTCAATTCTCCCGTCAAATGATTTGAACTATCCCTATTCAAATCTTGTAATAGATCACTTCCGCCACACCTTGCTCTTGTCTGCAATGAAGGACGAACTCAGTATAGTTTTGGTCTTCGTCGTTTAGCGAGGATAATACACTCTGCCGCAGCAAGAATAATTTCTTCCGCACTCGACATTTCACATACTGTCTGATTTTTCAGTTGCAAATTGCATGTTACTATAAGTAAACTGTGTACATGGTTGCAAACACAGTTTTTCAACTTCTATCGGAAACGAAAGTCTGCAATCGATGTTGGCAATTTAATGTTGGTGTAAATGTGGCTTTAGGAACATACGAAACCATAACTCTTTTATTCAAGGAACACACGATCTGTGGAAGCGCCTTTGGACTTGGCCCCGTAATTTGTACGTAATGAGTGACCCACAGAAGCCGCGGCCCGCGGCGCTTTGTCCTCAGACCCTTTTGTAAAATACATGAACCAAAGACCGGAATGAAAAATTTATCCCCGGACGATTTCCGTCATTAGTCCATAACATAAATAAAAATGTTGTTACGTCGTGGAAGGTGGAATCAATCACTGTCTGGGTAATAACCAGTTGGCATCGCATCCATCAATCGTGAGCCGCAGGGCTCTGCACGACCTTGAACTAGAAACACTATCCTCCGCCTCCCGCCGCACCACCTCCATCACCATTACATTGGGGTACGCACAAGAATGTCGTCACAATCGGAGACAGTTTTACAGATTTACTCTAAGTAAACATTATTTGTTGGAAAGTTATTGAGTTGTAGTGATCTAGTTATCGTAAACGATTATTGTTGGTCATCTTGCTGTGTTGGAACCTCAAACTCGCCTGAATGTAAGTATCATATTCCTCTAGGGTGAAGAATTACCTCTTATTTCACTTACCTTGAAACATTTAGATTGTATCGAAACTACGAGTCTAATTGAGTTTATTGGCTTATTATGTGTGTATGGTGAGCATACCCTAATATTAAATTTCACAATTGAAGAAGAGAATTGAAGAGCACATGTAAACTTACATGTTAACTCAACTGGAACGTTTGTTTTAGGCATGGAAAAACTTGTTATAATTACACATTACGTAACATTTGCATGTACAGTCGAATGGGACAAGTGTTGAGTGAACGATCTCCAAATCACGCCAGACCCTGGCGGCCCCAAGAGGATTCACCCTCTAGGCCTCTTGAGCCTACTAGAAGGGTCCTGAATACTCCCATTCAGACGCCCCTACAGAGAGGATCCACCGTTGCTTATCATGGTGTTGGTAAGCTTCGGTCTAATGTACAACATGAGGATTGCCTCCAGAGATATAAAATTAATCAAAAGTGAAAGGGAAGACGTTCTCGCTGGAAAGACACGTATAAAACCGTTAAAACATATTTTAAATACCACAAAAATTTAATTATTTCATTTTTGATCCTATAGCTCTCACCGGAACACACAAAGCGTTCGAAACCTTATGGTATTTTAGATGCAAGGTGTTTATTGCTATAAAAGATGCAAGGTATAACACACAGAACAAGGTATCCTCCAACTCACCTACGTCAACATTATAGATATTTCATTTCATTTTCATAAACTATTCAGTAAATACATACATCGGATGGTTTTTATTAGGCTTAATTTTTAAAATTAGCATCCTTCACTTTCAAAAATCTTCTATTTCCTATAAGGAAATGCTATATATATTTTTAAATTTGGTTTTAGATTTTGAAAATAGTTTTTTTTATTTTTGTTGGTATTTTATTCCAATGTTTTGGTATAAGTTTCAATGTTGCTTCATTATTGTCTCACTGTAACACTTTCACGTTCAGTGAAAGTGTGCATTGGTGTACCGAACCCGCTAGTTCTGCGTGGCTTCCAGCTTCAAATAACAAATAACTATCCTCTCAAGTAAAAATATTCTTAGGATATCAATGACTTTTACAATTAGACCTTTAACTGCATTTTTTTCCTTCGAAGCAACTGGTTTTTCCATTATTTCTAAGTGTACATACCAGAGTCCTGTCTTCGTCGTTGTAAACTATGAGAGTTGCATAGCAGTTGTATGACAAATTATTTCCTGTCCTGTAGTTTACTATTCCTACACTAGTAATATGTTTCGAGTAAAAGGTTACCTCCTGTGTTCTGATGGAAAAGTTACCATCGAGGATATTAATAGGATTGTTTATTGTTAATTCAATAAATACTCTCGTCGCAGCAGACCTGCATACTCAGCAAACTTCCAAATCAATAATATGACAATAGTAATATATGACACGTTTTATCAATATGTGTCAATAAATAAGAGAGTTTGCCTATTCTCCATACGATTGACACAGAGAAGATTATGCAGGTTTGCTGCTGCGAAGAACACTGAAAGTAGTAATTTTTACCATTATCAATTTCTAATTTGACCAAGTTCTAAGTTCTAAGTTGACCAAGATTCTAATAAACCAAGTTTCATCAATATCTGACCGTAAATAAATTAGATTGCCGATTATCATTATGATTAACATGGGAAAAGAGTATGCAGGTTAGCAGCCATGATAAAAACATGAACTAGAATTTTCAAGCATAAATGGACGGATCTCAACCGCATGAAGCTAAATACCAAGTTTCATACAAAAATATGGATTATAAAGTAAAATATTAATTTTTCCTTACTCTCCTTATATTAACATTGGGGCCCCAAGGTACAATGTACTGTGTTTAGAGTTTTTAATAACTCGGTAACCGTTGGAGATAGAGCAAAACTTTACAGCACTAAATTGTATCGTTTTCTGAGTTGATTCTAATGGTAAAAGATTAATTTTTTTAATTACTGTATCTATGAAAAACGCAAAAACCTCATTTTTGGGGGACAAAACTTCCTTAAACTACCCGTTCCGATTGACCGATGTGTCTGGATTACTTGGACTCGTCCAAGTAAATGTTGGAATTAATGTCTCTACTAAATTTGGTCTCGTTCGGACCATTTTTACAAGAGGTCACGTGTTCACGATCACACACACATATACAGTATATACATATATACAAATTTTATTGACTACTGGTTTTGGTCTCGAGGTACCTTAAAACGAAAAATTAACATGGTCCGGAGCTTAAGTCTTGCTATGAGAAGTACAGTAATAGCTTCTTCCCTGAGGGTAATGATTCGCTAAAAATACAATAAACAATGAACCCAAGATTGGTTTTGTTGTATGATTTTTAGTATAACACTGGCCTAAGAACGAATACAAGTTTAGAATGATCGTGATGAAGAACGTTTTAAAACGCAGGACATGAAGGCGAGTCAGCTGCCCATCGGAGGTAACCACCTAATGCCCGCCGATTAGAGGATGGCCAGTATTAAGATTGTTGATAATTTGAACAGCGCCCCGGTCATGAGCGGAATACATATGAGATCGTCCCATATTGCATGCCAGGCTTCTTCGACCCACCTGCTTCATTTTAGGTGATTAAATTGGTTATAGGTTCATGCAGATGGAAGTGAACCACAAGTCGAAGTTGTTTTACAAATTAATATCTCATTATAAAAAAGAAACATTTTGACCAAGTAAAACATAAACATTATATGGTACTACTCATGTACTTACTTCAACTAAAAAACATTTAATTAAAATATTTTCGAGTGCATTCGAGTATAATCGAGGTGCATCATTATCATAAGTGTAGAACACACAATCGCTGTAGGGTAGGTGTTCCTCGGTATCTGTGTTGCTGATGTTTAGCTGACTGACAAAAATCTACATGAAGTAACGAAAGTAACAAACTATCATTGTCATAGGTTTGAGTAGGTGTTTCTTCATGGAGTATCTGTGCTACTGAGCTTAGCTGACTAACACAAATCTACAAGGTGCTTCATTGTCTTCAGAATATAATAGGTGTTTTATGGTGGAGTATCTGTAGCTTGGCTGACTGACACAAGTCTACAAGGTATCGGGGCATCATTGTCATCGGAATAAATAGGTGTTCCATGGTGGAGTATCTGTATTGCTGATAGCTTAGCTGACTGACACAAGTGTAAAAAGTATCGGGGCATCATTGTCATCGGAATATAATAGGTACTCCATGGTTGAGTATCTGTTTTGACGATAACTTAGCTGACTAACACAAGTCTACAAGGTATCGGAGCATCATTGTCATCAGAATATAATAGGTGTTCCATGGTGGAGTATCTGTATTGCTGATAGCTTAGCTGACTGACACAAGTCTAATCGGTAGAGGTGAATTATTGTCATAGATTGGTGTTCGTTGAGGAAGTATTTGTGTTGCTATTGCTGATGCTCAGCTGAATACCATAACTCAACACAGTAGCGTAGCATCATTGTCACAGACTATAGTAGGTGTTCCTCGGTGGAGGAGATGTGCCGCTGGTGCTGGTGGACTGGAGCCAGGATAATCTCCCTGGGCGGAAGAATAGCGCACGTACGCGATTGGACGTGCACCACCGTCGGCGCTCGGGTAGAAGAAGAAGCCAAGACGTGTACGTCCCAAAACAACTCCCGATAGTCTCATTCGCTTAAATTATCCATAATTTCATTCTTAACATTCTGGTAGAGACTCCATTCAATAATTCCAGGTGATTATAGTGGGCCCCGGCCCGCGTAATCGGCGCGTTTACCTCATTGCGCGACAATCAAAATAATCAAACAATTATTTAATAGCGCACGTCGGCCTCGGGGCTTCCCTTGGACACTGCAATTATACAAATAACCCCGGCGGTCGGTGACTTCGCCACCTATAATTTGAGGACGTTTCGCGCGACCTTCTGCTTCCGTCCCCGTGACCCAACCTCTCGCACACTCGCCGTCGCTCCAATATCACTCTTTAGTAGTTCCGAAACCAGCTTTTCACATGAACCGCATGGTTTCAGTTGTGCCCGGGACCATGATGGAAGTTCATAGCTCAACCCTCTGATCAAGGGGGGTGTTCAAAATTCTATATGTATAGGTATAAAAACATATATATTGTCTGATTATTGTAAAATTCGGTTGAGTTATTCCTTTTTTTGATATACTGAGCGTGTTCACTGGGCAACGCGATCGGACTGCATTAACGTATAGTTAACGTATAGTTAAGGAAGGGCCTAACCCCAAAAATAGGGGTTTAATTTATTTATCTATATTTTTTTTAAATCTAATTTTCCTTTTACTATTAGATTCAGCTAAAAACACAAAATTTAGTATTTTAATCATGACTCTAGGTCAATTGGTTTCTGAGATATTCAAACTGGTAAACACAGTAGTCTACATTATATAATGTTAATCTCAAAAAGCTAAAAATCAATAACTCACTTACTTACCTAAATATTCTTCGCCAATTTGGCATGGGAATTCATCTAGTTATGTTTTATCAATACATCCATAAAAACCTGAAATTAAATTACGGCAGCAAACCTACTTAGTAATTGTCCATGTAATTCTTACGAAGAATAAATAAATTGGTATAACCCACTTAGTTATTGACATAATTTTATAAAATGTTGTATGTGTTTTTACTTAGTGAACAACCTTAACATAATGGCATTACCATGTAAAACAACCCTTATTGCAGAAAACCTGCATACTCAGTACTATGAGATTAGGCCTACTATTATGGAAAAGTTCTGTGAAATTCGCTGTACTCACGCCAGCGTCCTGCGTGAGATCTCGTTTAGTATTATCAAAGACAATTTTTATTATATTCATTTGGTGAGTAGAGTGAATAAATACACATTCCATATTCACGGTTGATTTTTACCGTAGGGGCGTAGGTAGGATTTAAAGAAAATAATAACAATATTGACATTGAATATTTATTTTTTTAATAATACTAATATTTAAATATGGAAAATACACATGTTTCATATTGAAAGAACAACTACGTTTAACAAGATCCTTTTTGAAATTATAAGAATAAACTATTAAATCAAAAGAATGGATAAGGATAAAATATAGAATAGAATTAATAACTGAAATATAGTAAAAATATCAATTGAATTAGTTTATTGCTCTCAACAATAAACAATAACTAAAGATGTGAAAGTTAATCAATTTAAATTCATGATAACACGAATAACCAAATCAATTTAGAGTTAATTCATTAAGAACAATTATTAACCAATCACGAAACGCAAATCAATAACAAGTTTTCTAAAATACAATCTGAAATTCTAAATTTTAAAAGATTTTATTAAAATAAAGGATATCTTCTTACCACAAAACTCGGAGGACGAGATGTTCCCCCATGAGTAGTCGTCTGGGGCCCAGTGTAGTTCACCGGTTTAACCAGGCCTCAGTCCTCACGCAAGTAAAATTGCCGAGGCCATCCAAAATCAATGGTCAGAACAAGTAAGTAGGTACCGTGTCATCATAAAATGACTCTATGTGACAATTTCCCAACACTGGTATGTGGATTGTGAAATCCAAGTACCAGGTTTTACTTGGTAACCTGATAACCAGATAACCTGGTACCAGGTACCAGGTTATCTGTAGGTGAAACCCAAATTTTAGAAAACAATTTTGAAAAAGGTGATTATCGTCACACCATGAAGGAAAAAGCTTACTTCGTTACAAATCTCTTTCATATCTTTAACTGTACGCTTATATGACGTCAAGTTCGGAACAAAAACATACAAGCTGGTACATGACAAGGTTAATCAGTGTGCATACGCCTAACGAACTTTTAAACGCGTCTTATTAGATAGCTAAATTAAACTCACTACATCAACATATAAAATAAAGTAATTTGTTAGAAAGTTTTCCATTGAATTTAGAAAGAATTTTTGTCCAACACAAAACTTTAATTTATAAAAATCAATAAAAAGTTCTAAAGGCTTAAAAACTGTGGTTTAACATTTATTCAAGATCTAACCTAAAAAGTAAAGGATCGTGTACCTCATGGCCAAGTCTAGTGAGTTTCCAGGCTGCACTAGTGCCTCCGTCATATCTTATATGCATAGTGTATCTGAAATACATTGAAAAACTTTAGAATATTGTTTCTGAGGTCTAAACAAATTAATAATGCCCTGTGAACTATCTTGTTCCATTTTCGGTCTGACGGTTTTAGAGAAATTTTAATTTTATTTTTCATTTTTCGTGTTTTTATGACTTTAGGAGTAAAATACCCTTAAAATTTAAAAAAAAGTGACCAAGATATCGTGAAATTTTACTTAGATACTGATACATCAATAGTCTCATGTCTAGAATTCTGCTCATCCCCCCACACACACAGACACACGACATACATCATTCAAAAAATCACTTTTTCGATTCAAGGGGCACCAAAATGGATATATCCACCAGAAACTCAATTTAGAAAACATAGTGAAAGAAAATCAGCCAAATCTGTACCTCTTTATCTGAACCCAATCACTTTAAATATCGAAGATACTTCTAAACCGGTGAGTTGTTTTAGTGGGTATTATTACACCGTCGGCCAACAGCATATAAATGTTCGCCCCGGGCCGGCGACTACCACACCAAAATAATCGTTCACTGGAACCACTCCCTCACATTGTCGCTTCCTCGTACCGTTTAATGTTAGGGAACCTCACTAGGATTTCTCAATGAACCGATTAGTTAGCATATTTTTTTCCGAGAGCCCATAGAGGGGTCTTGGGTCCCCTGAATCCAAAAATGTTAATTTTGACGCGATGTCTGTGTGTCCATGTGTCTGGAAGTTTATGCTTGTGATGACAAGCAGGTGTACATTTGGTTAACACGTAGGACTCATTCAAAAATATGCTTATGCCAATGGCATTCAAGTCTCGTCTCAAACAATGCCTTTCTCAAAAGCTTTCTATAGCATATGCGAGTACTTATCTTATGACTAGGAGACCACCATTTCGGATCAAAATTAACAGCCAGCCCTGAGGGGGAGATTAATTGGCGAGTGGTTGGTGAATGAATGAACAAATCTGTATGTTTGACTGGCTGAATGAATGGAAAATTTTAGATTAAACAATGTAAAAACAAATAACCTTTGCAATCCAATTCATGTAATTGTCTACTGCAATAAATATTTTGCTATTATTATTATTTATTTAAATAACCAGCGTTCTCAATAACTACATAACTAATATTATTCATTTCCAAAAGACATTACATATACTAAAATTTCAAGTGCGATATTTCCGCATTCATTCAGAAGCTATGAGGGGAACACAAGTTTGCCTAAACGAATAAGATTTTTTACGTAGGGATAATGTTTTATGCACAGGGTAATGCTCGTAGGACACGAAGTGGCATGGGATTTCCTCTGGGATAATGTTACCTACTATAACCCTTATGAAACTGAGGTTGCTCCAAAGGAAGGCAGTCAGGCTATATTCCTCAGCTAGAAGATTTAAATATAGCCAACCACCGTTCCTGTCTCTACTACTGTAGACACCTGCCAACTTCAGATAGTTTGACCTTTAATGAGAATGGTGAAGAGATCATGCTTGATGGCCAAATCCTGGATATCTGCAACAAAGTAAAAACTCTTGGAGTTATTTTAGATAAAGATCTCTCTTTTTCAGACCATTTAACTGACTGTATCCAGCGTTCCATTGGTCGGCTGAGGGGTCTGTATCGTTTTGAAAAATATGTTGCCAGAATCTGTAGAGCTCATGCAGTCTTTGTTCCTCTCAGTTTCATAGTATTGTTCCCTGCTTATGTGAATAGTGTTTCGATTCATGAAGCTCTTAGAATCCACAGGCATCAGAATACAACTATGGCGTTTGTTTTTTCTGACGAAAAGAGATCACATGTCAAGTTATCGTGATGCTGTTTGACATGTACCCATGGGTGACCTTTGCAAACTGATGACCAACTGCATGATTCAAGGAGCCCCAGTACCTGAGTGAGAGGTTAACCTATCTCAGTGAGGTTTCCTAGGTTGCGAACCGTGATCTCTTGATGCACTTCCAGAGAGGAGTTGAGGCTTGGGTTTGGCCGGAGAAGTTTTTCCTATTTTGGGCCGGCATTGTTTCAAAAGGGAAAAATTAAAAATGTTTTATATTATCTTTTTATTTATCTGTTAATGGTTGTTATTTTCGAATTATTTGTTATTTTTGTCGTTACATTATTTACTTTATTTCTATAATTTGTTGCCTTGAGTTGTCCTGAAAACCATTTTTGTAACACTATGGAACGCTTTAAAGTAAAGGCAATTTTATTAATTTATTTATTTACAGATAGGCAAAATAGAAGATTTGTGGATTCAGTCACACTGAATCACAGACTTTTAAAATCCCTCAACAAGGTTCCTGTATGGCCATTAAGCTGTTTATCATACTGTCGGACGGTGTCAAGAAGGCGGACTCATTCTCGCGCACGGGTGTAGTTCCCTTGCGAGAAATAATTTTCACAAATTTATGTATTTATTTAGGTAATAAGTTACGCTATAATATGTTTTTATTTTAATTAACAGTTATATATATATATTCTATTGAATATCTTGTGCGAAATAAAAGATATTTTTATTTGATTTGATTTGAGTATACTGGAGAATCTCATTCACTTAATCACATCAAATTCAACCACATCAATGCAATATATATTGACGAACTTTTTACTAGTCTTTACCAGATACGATTTCAGGTTTTTATATATTGTAAAATGATTGGGTTTACTTAGGCCCGTCACTTTTTATGAGTAAACAATCTGTAAATGTAGGCTGACGAATTACTCGAAGGAAAACGGGCAGAGTTTCATTGCATGCGAAAATGTTGTACAGTTTTAAAACAAGCGTTGAAAAAAGGTTTAATAATATTATAGTTATTTTTTTATTTATCGTATTAAAAATGTCCTGTCACTGTTTTACACGCAGTAACTCTTCCCGTTGTTGACAACGAATCTGACCAATACCATGTGATAATCAGTGGTAGGTCCTCCTTCTGGTAGTCTCAAAGAGGGTGAAAACGGAAGGGGTTCCACCTCTAGAAAGGCTGTGTAGCTTTAAAACACAAAGCGTGAAAATTCCTATAGGTTAATAATAAATAACTAATAATCTTTGTGAAACTATCGAATTATATTTATCATCACAGCAAACCTAGTTCCTACGACATCAGTATGATTTATTCGTCAATGATATGCAGGGATTTCCTCAAATTACATATTGTAATCCTCGAAACCTCCATACTGAAAGGTAAGACAGAAACACTTATCTATGTCTCATAGGACACACAGGATTTGCATTTCAGCCACAGGCGCGACGGACTGATCACCATAACCTAATTCTCTGCCGGTTTCATTCCCGGACTCCAATTCTGTTTCGACTGCTTTAATGCATTTTTATAGCAATAATGAGTCCGACCACTGCGACTCCCGAACCGTTGGAACCAGTTTCATGAATTATGGTGATTATTTATAATGGTTCGCGAGCTCGGTGAGCTACGCGCCCTCGTAACTGGGCACAAAACTAGTTTAAACATAACATTTTTATAAACAGGGAATAATTGTTTTGGTCAATGAGTTATTTCAATTCCATGACATTAGCTGCTGAACTACTATTATTAGACATTTAAATGTAACAAGTCTCTTGAGTTATTGCAGTTGAAAACGTGTGTTTTCACATGTTTCACCATTGTAACGGTATTGTCAGGTTTTCCAAAACAAAAACATTCTAAAAAAGTGAGCAGTTCAACGTGAAGCAGAAAAAATTGAAATTTGTAATAGCATTTGTGTTGACCTACCACATTAATCTTATATCATAACCAGACCAAAACATCGTATTTATCAATATGCTTTTGGAAAATATGTAAATTCGTTAATAATGTAAAAATATAGTATAGCCATATAATTGACGATTGAGGGGTCTTTAATATCGAAGCGTTAAATATTCCTCACCACTTAAAACGCGATACATTATCATTATGCAACGTATTAAATATGCCAAGAACATAAAGAGTCGGTGAGACTACCGAAGACGTTTTATGAATACAAAACAGAGAAATTGCCAAACCGCAACCAGAGGGGATCCGAGCATGAACACCGTCACCGTCGGCCGATATTATGAATTATGATTGTAAAAATGAACAGTTTTCGGCGGTTACATAAGTGAAAGTAGGTGGATCGCTGGGGCGGGTGGTGAGAGGGGTCAAAGGTGATGCGTGACCGTGCTCCTAGATGAGTCTTCCCACAGACACCTGTTATACACCACGATATTACAATATACGAAGCACCACGAGTGACCGTGCTCCTAGGTGAGTCTTCCCACAGACACCTGTTATACACCACGATATTACAATATACGAAGCACCACGAGTGACCGTGCTCCTAGATGAGTCTTCCCACAGACACCTGTTATACACCACGATATTACAATATACGAAGCACCACGAGTGACCGTGCTCCTAGATGAGTCTTCCCACAGACACCTGTTATACACCACGATATTACAATATACGAAGCACCACGAGTGACCGTGCTCCTAGATGAGTCTTCCCACAGACACCTGTTATACACCACGATATTACAATATACGAAGCACCACGAGTGACCGTGCTCCTAGGTAAGTCTTCCCACAGACACCTGTTATACACCACGATATTACAATATACGAAGCACCACGAGTGACCGTGCTCCTAGATGAGTCTTCCCACAGACACCTGTTATACACCACGATATTACAATATACGAAGCACCACGAGTGACCGTGCTCCTAGAAGTCTTCCCACAGACACCTGTTATACACCACGATATTACAATATACGAAGCACCACGAGTGACCGTGCTCCTAGATGAGTCTTCCCACAGACACCTGTTATACACCACGATATTACAATATACGAAGCACCACGAGTGACCGTGCTCCTAGATGAGTCTTCCCACAGACACCTGTTATACACCACGATATTACAATATACGAAGCACCACGAGTGACCGTGCTCCTAGATGAGTCTTCCCACAGACACCTGTTATACACCACGATATTACAATATACGAAGCACCACGAGTGACCGTGCTCCTAGATGAGTCTTCCCACAGACACCTGTTATACACCACGATATTACAATATACGAAGCACCACGAGTGACCGTGCTCCTAGATGAGTCTTCCCACAGACACCTGTTATACACCACGATATTACAATATACGAAGCACCACGAGTGACCGTGCTCCTAGATGAGTCTTCCCACAGACACCTGTTATACACCACGATATTACAATATACGAAGCACCACGAGTGACCGTGCTCCTAGATGAGTCTTCCCACAGACACCTGTTATACACCACGATATTACAATATACGAAGCACCACGAGTGACCGTGCTCCTAGATGAGTCTTCCCACAGACACCTGTTATACACCACGATATTACAATATACGAAGCACCACGAGTGACCGTGCTCCTAGATGAGTCTTCCCACAGACACCTGTTATACACCACGATATTACAATATACGAAGCACCACGAGTGACCGTGCTCCTAGATGAGTCTTCCCACAGACACCTGTTATACACCACGATATTACAATATACGAAGCACCACGAGTGACCGTGCTCCTAGATGAGTCTTCCCACAGACACCTGTTATACACCACGATATTACAATATACGAAGCACCACGAGTGACCGTGCTCCTAGATGAGTCTTCCCACAGACACCTGTTATACACCACGATATTACAATATACGAAGCACCACGAGTGACCGTGCTCCTAGATGAGTCTTCCCACAGACACCTGTTATACACCACGATATTACAATATACGAAGCACCACGAGTGACCGTGCTCCTAGATGAGTCTTCCCACAGACACCTGTTATACACCACGATATTACAATATACGAAGCACCACGAGTGACCGTGCTCCTAGATGAGTCTTCCCACAGACACCTGTTATACACCACGATATTACAATATACGAAGCACCACGAGTGACCGTGCTCCTAGATGAGTCTTCCCACAGACACCTGTTATACACCACGATATTACAATATACGAAGCACCACGAGTGACCGTGCTCCTAGATGAGTCTTCCCACAGACACCTGTTATACACCACGATATTACAATATACGAAGCACCACGAGTGACCGTGCTCCTAGATGAGTCTTCCCACAGACACCTGTTATACACCACGATATTACAATATACGAAGCACCACGAGTGACCGTGCTCCTAGATGAGTCTTCCCACAGACACCTGTTATACACCACGATATTACAATATACGAAGCACCACGAGTGACCGTGCTCCTAGAGTTTTACAGACACCTGTTATACACCACGATATTACAATAAACGAAGCACCACGAGTGACCGTGCTTAGATGAGTCTACAGACACCTGTTATACACCACGATATTATACAGACACAGTAGTGTTTGGGTCACACACTGTTATACACCACGATATTACAATACGAACCCACGAGTGACCTGTTTTCATACAACCCTTTAACAATATTACAATACTAGCACAAAACATTTGATTTAAAATGTTATACAAATATACAATAAAACGAATACCGAGTATTTTTTTCAGACAGTTAACACCAGATATACTAAACGAAGAGTGATTTTATAGTTTAAATGTTATACACCAATATTACAAATACAAAAATAAGACGTAGTTTTAATAGTCTTAAAAGTTATAAAGTAAATATAACAAAAAGAAAGCTAAGAGTGAGTGTTAAATTTAAGACATTTTATACTTATTAAAAAACGAAAAGATGATTTATGCTTACAAACTTATACAAGATATTAATATACGAATAAATATTTTAATATCTAAAATTATAAAGTATTAATATAAAAAATTTTGTATTAAAATTTATAAAAATTACAATATAAAAAGTTATCTTAGTTAAAATGTTATACAACTTTTAATACAAAAAAATTAATGTTTTAAACTATAAAATATTACAATATAACACCAACATTTAATATTTAAAATGTTTTACGATTCAAATACAAACTTTTTAAAATTTACAAAATGTTATAACAGTATCAAAACTAAAATAGTTTTAATTTTTACAAATGTAAAAAGATATTCAAAAAAAACATAATTTTAGTCTTACAAATTTTATAAAGTATTACATTAATATTTGTTTCAAAATAAAATTATTTTTATAAAAGTTTTGTTCAAAAAACATTATTCAAATTTTAAGTCAAAAACATTGTTTTATTTTTATTCAAGACAGACATAAAAAAATTACTGTTTTTTAAATTTTAATATTACAAAGTTTATTTTTAAATTTATTTTCAAAACAAACTAGATAGATTAATCGTAGTGAAATATTTTTTTTATATATATTAATATTTTAGAGTTTATGTGTCAATATATAATGTTTTGAGAACATTACACAGAAAATTGTTATTTTAATACAACTTCCTGTCAAATAACAAAATATAATTTTACTTTATTAATAGTCTTGCAAACTTTTAACATATAGTATTAACTTTATAATATTATTTTCATGTTTTTTTACATATAAAATATTTATACTTTAAGATGCAAACTGTGATATGTTTTGACAAAAAAGATTAAAAACTTAATCCCTTTTAACAAATCCATCAGTAACTTTATTTTTAATTCTTTTTTTTTCAAAAAATGAACTTTTTAAAAAAGAAGACTTTTTCTAGTTTTAAAATTAATAATTGATTAATATATAAACATTAGTTTGATAATGTTATCTCCCACAAATATATAACGGTATACATTCAAATCTCTATTGTGTTCATTTCTGTTTTTTACGATTTAAAACTTTTATTAAGAAAAAATGTTATTTACAAACTACATCACAGTTCAATGTGCAAGATTCTTCCTGCTAATACATTTACGTTTATATTATTTCAAACAGTTTTTTCAAAAACATTTTAACTTGTAAAAGAAAACATTGTTTTTTTATAAATATATTGTATACGGAGCTGAGTTGTTACAAAGAGAATATACAGTAACTTTTGTTTAAAAAAAAACTGTTTTAAAATTATGTTTTTGTTTTTTTAATTTTGTGTCAATTTTTTTTACAAAAGATTATTAAATTAATAACGTATTTCAATTTTATACTTATAAATACCAGTCAGTCTTTTTTTGTTTTTTTTTATTTTTTTCATATATAGAAAAATTTTAAAATTTCAATTATTTTCTAAACCACAAAATTTAAAAATTTAACAAATGGGTAATGTGTAATCATATAATTGTATTTAAAACAGCACTTAGATAAAATATAAAACTTTTTTTTGTTAAATTAATAACAATTCATTTATATAAATATTTCTTAATTGTTTTTATTTATTATTTTATTTCTTATTTCTTTAAAAAATAATTAGTGATGACATATTTATTAGTTTAAAATTGAAGATATTATATTTATTTAATCATTAAAAAATTTATATTTTAAATTTATTTAACATAAATTCATTTCAAATCTTTTTAACTTGAATTTTTTTTAATTTTTTTTTACATATAACTTTGTTAATTTATTTGTTTTGTTGGTTCTTTAATATCATTTTCAAATAATGATTAATTTATTTCATTTAATATAGATAGATGTAGGAGCTATAGTTTCGTGGCTTTGTAAATTTCATAATTTTATACTGATTGATTGTAATATACAGATTAAATTATAAAATAGATCTTATTGTGTAACTTATTTGTTCATTTGTTTTGTTATTTTTTTTATTTACGGGTAAATTTTTTTAAAATTTTCTCAAATCATTATTCTATATAAATTATCACAGTCATTGATTTTAACATAAAGATCTTCTTTTTGTTTTATTTATTTTTTTCATCATAGGGAAATGAAGAAAATTCATTATTTTATAACACAACAAAATTTAAAAATCTTACAAATAACGGTAATGTGTTTTATGCATGTACTTTCCAGCAATGGACACCAACATACTGACAAGTATAAAATTGTTCATATATGTTACTTGTGATGTTTTGGTTTTAAATATATTGTGTTACATTTACATTTTTATTCCTTTCAAAAACAATACAAGTTCTGAAACATATGCACTGGACGTACAATTTCAGAACAGAAGCTGGAATGGTATGGCCTTATCCAATTTATTAGTCAATAAAAGTTCTGGACTTATATTATAACTATATAATTTCCATATTTTGTTTTATTTATACGAAAGATCATTCATTTACGAGAACATAAAATGTTCAATTGTTTTATCCAGTTTCTTCCCTCATTTTATTACTTATACTTAGTCAACAGTTATTTAATATTGATGATTTCTTTAAATGCGTGAGATAAAGTTATATGATTAATTTATTTCCCGTAATATATTAATTGAGAAACAGAGTAGGCTTACGATATGGATTAAATTTAAATAATACTGGGAACAATTGATTACGATAAAAATACACTAAAAATCTTAAAATAAAAATTATTCTGTATCTTCACAGTTTTTTCATGATTGAGGTTTACTTTTCCATTTTACTTGCGGATAAAATTGTTTTTTTTAATCATTTTCATATCATCACCTGAAGTGTTTTTAAAGAGACATTCGCATTGTGAACATAATGAATTGACTAAATAGGCCTATGAAATACAATAATATATAATGTTGTTAATGTAACTAGGTTAAATCATTACCGAACATATAAATTGTACTGTTGCATCGTCGTTAAGATTTTTTTAATACTTTATCTCTTTATAATTTATAAAAAAACACTACTGAACTTACCAGAAGTACAATGCTAAAACCATTTTGGCCATACTGTGGGGTAGGTGTTTCAAATTAAACTCCCTTATTTTATTTAGATTCTTATTGTGGACATTTTCCATCACGATATTATGTACGATATTTCCCTTATTTTATTTTAAGTTTTGTTCCCAGGTTATAATATAACCTACTTAACAGATTTCAGGGAACCTGAATAAAAAAATCAAGGTTCGAGTAACATTTAGTAAAATAAAATTGTATCCAAACGAGGTCAAAGTGTTGTCAATAACATAATTTTATATTAGAAAAAATAACTTGTTAAAAATACAATGCAATCAGTAAAAGTGTTTCTACCTAAGGTCATTTGATTGGTGAAAAATCGAAAAGGATAATTTTTTAAATCCATTGGCCTATAAATTGCGTCTTTACGAATGTATAGAATTCAGATTCCATACAAAGATTTATCTTTTGAATCAAAGAAGATTTATTTTTGTACATATCTAATTATCTAGTCTATGTTGGACTTTTACATTGTCATTTTCAAAGCTTTCAACTATCTCAGAATATAAAAAGTAATAAATAAAATAAAACAAATCCTATTCTCTTAATGATGCTATACAATTTTCAAAAATCTGATACAACCCACTTATATGTTCTATATTTCTGAGGACACGTCTTATCGGACATCATTTTAAAGTTGTTATTCAGATTTATGAATAATCATAAAAATGACATTCTGACAATCGCTACAGTTGAATCGCCACGCGTCCTCACAGCGCGTTGGCAAAACGACCCTGTGTTGAAACGTCACATATCGTATGTGATGATTTTCAGAAGCTAATTCTAAAGAATATTAATTGTTAAAGACAATCTATGAGTAAATAAACTGTATCAGCTGAATGATCCATAATTTCTCCGTTGAGTGAATTAAATTGTTACCTGCCTTTATAAAACTATCATATTCATTAATGTTTGTTTAAAACATTTAAAAATTGATTGTTTAAAAAAATCCATCCAATTCCCTTAAGTAATAAGGCAAAACAAGTTAAAATATTGATAGTCATCTTTGAGACATAATCCTCCTTACAGGTAATTACAGGTAAGGTTGAGTGATAAGACCTTACACTGCATATCATAGAAAACTGTTGAGAAATATGGAAGAAATTGATTTTTAATATTCTCCTTAACGTGCTGCGTTTAGCATAGGCAGTCAAATTTCCTTTCTGTGGGAACGTTCGCAGTCGTTGATTTAAATTACTAATATTTTTGCTTTTCCAGCTTTTTTAATAGTTTCACAGACATACGGGATTGTCACATTATTTCGGACCTTAAGCTTCGTAACTACGTACGGGTAAACTACGCTTAAAAAATAAAAAAATGTTCTGGAGATATAGCCAATGTGCGCCAGTGTACCTAATTTAATGAAAATCGGGATCTGTACACTGACAGACATCAGTCCAAAAACTACTTTTTTTTATTCAGTAAACTCCAAACCCCTTCAACTCTATATCTACTCTAATCAATGAAAATTCGAATTTTGACGAAAACAATACTTTCTACATATGTTTAGTATGTATGTTTAGGCTTTCAAATTAAACTGAAACATTTTCACCAAATGGTTTTCAGTTTAATTATTGGAACTCGATACTTAACACCCAGAGTTTGCACAAATTTGAAGGGCCTCCTAAACGTGTTGATGGTTTCAGCCACCATTGAGGTACGGTTCCACAATGCCGGCCGCCGCCGCCGCCGCCGCTGACCTCGCGCTGTGTTTATGTATGCTCGGGACGTAAGGGGGTGGAGTGCGCCTCGAGATTTATTTAGATACATTAGTTAGACAAAAAGAAGGTAGCGATTATATGGAGCGGCTGGGAGCTCCACCCACCCAACTTCCATAGAAGCTGTGCTCACGTAGAAGCCAGGAACGGGTAATTATCGGGCCGATAATAACAGGTTGTCTACCGTTATTTATGTGCCATCTAACCTACAATTTAAACCGAGACGACTGGAACCTCCGTGGTTCACCCGCCCATTCTGAGTTGTTCACTGCCCGGCTAGGCCTACGTCGCAATACCATCGTGACTACTGGGACTCTACAAGTAGTACCATCGGGCCTCTACAAGTAGTAATAACGGAGCTGTACACGTAGTATCACCGAGACGACTGGAACCTCCGTGGATCACCCGCCCATTCTGATTTCTGAGTTCTGACTACTGGGACTCGACAAGTAACGAAGTACACAAGTAGCGCTTTTCACATAGTATTAAGACCGCTCTACAAGTAGTACCACTGGAGCTCTACACATAGCAACACCAAAGCTCTATACATAGCGCCATCGGAGCTCTACATGTAGTGCCACCGGAGCTCTACACATAGCAACACCAGGGCTCTACTCGTAGTACCACCGGAGCTCTACACATAGTAAAACCAGAGCTCTACATAAATCAACACCATAGCTCTACACGTAGTATCACCAGAGCTCTACACGTAGTACCACCGGAGCTCTACACGTAGCAACACCAGAGCTCTACAAGTAGTACCACCGGAGCTCTAAACATAGCAACACGGGAGCTCTACACATAGTACCACCGGAGCTCTACACGAAATACTACCGGAGCTCTACACGTAGTACCACCGGAGCTCTACACGTAGTACCACCGGAACTCTACACATAGCACCACCGGAGCTCTACACGTGGTACCACTGGAACTCTACACATAGCACCACCAGAGCTCTACACATAGCACCACCGGAGCTCAACACGTAGTACCACTGGTGCTCTACAAGTAGTACCGCCGGAGCTCTACAGATAACACCACCGGAGCTCTACACGTAGTACCACCAGAGCTCTACTCATAGCAACGCCAGAGCTCTACACATATCACCACCAGAGCTCTACACGCAGCACCACCGGAGCTCTTCACATAGCTCCACCAGAGCTCTATACGTTGTACCACTGGAACTCTATACATAGCACCACCAGAGCTCTGCACGTAGTATCATCGGTGTTCTACAACAAGTATAACCGGAGTTCACAAAGTACACCGGAGCTTTACACCTTGCATCCCCGGATTTCTACACGTAGTGCCACCGGAGTTCTACCTCCATTATAACCAGAGGTCTACACGTAGTACACTATAACTGTACACGTAGTATCGCCGAAGCGTTACATGTAGCTTCACGGGCCTGGTTCATTTCTGAGTTTCTCAAGGAAGAAGTGTAATTGGGATTTCTTGCGGTTTAACTTTAACTTGAAATCATTATAAACAATAATTATGGCACGTAAAGACAATGTTGAATGTGCAAGATATACCTTCTCTGTAACCGTCTTTGTCACTACTCCTCCTGTTCTTGACAATTGCCAGGATGGTCGTGTGGTGGTCTTCAGATTTCGTACTTAATCGCATATCCACTACTTTAACAAAGCATTACCATATTCATGCTTCTGATGCCAAGTTGGAACAAATTAACAAACCAACCATCATATTGGAAAATATGTACATTTAGCTAGTTCTTAAGACTACTATCAGGAGGATTGAGGATTATGAGAATGTATTTGGTGCAAGGTATTCCTCTTATCTTAGTGAATGGTTTAGATGTTTAATATATGAACTCTCTGATCAGAAGCTAAAGATTGGCTCTGAATGAGGGGTGCTACAGATGCTAAATCTCACCTCCCAGGGACAAATTGTTGGTATTTTACATAATGTATTTAATTAAGTTGCTTATGGAATATGTTATTTTCAAGTTCTCAAATCAATCATTTATGATTGTCTTGAATTTTATTGATGGAAATAACTTTATATCGTTTACGATATCCTAAATATAAAAGGTTAGTATAAAGTAGTATAAACTACAAAATGCAACACTGACTACAACGGTTTAGAATATCATAAAATCTTAGAAAACACATATCCATAATATTTTGAGAAAAGGTGTGTGCTTCACGTTTACTGCCAAAAGAAATTTAAAACAAACCTAAAAGTTTAGGTTTATTCTATAATTACAAATTGTCTCTTAAAAACTGCAAAATATTAGAGATTTCATGGTATTAGGCAAAAATTCAGCGTCTGCCATTGTTTAAGCTATTATTTAGTTTATAGGACTGTTCGGTTTTCTTACATTCCTGTGGTAAATTATGTTATAATTGTATGAATACTACAAAAACACACATTCATCCTTGTGAGTTTATTTTAAAATGTCATGAGACTATATCAACAGGAATTGGGTGCATAGCAAACATACAAACATTGCCAGCAAACTTTACTAAAATATGAAAAGACAACGAAAACTGAGGAACTACCAAAAAGGAGACAATGTATAGAATAATGGATATGTAATCTCTGTAGAGGGACTTTTAAAGGAAACGAAAGACAAAAAATTAAAGTGATCTTTTAGATGCATCTGTTTGCTCAAAAGTCCAACCATATAAATCTGTATAGAGCACCCTCCACATCAAATGCCGCAAGGACCGTAGTTCGACTTATCCCTAACCAATTGAAGAGAACTCGTCCAAGGACCGTGGTGGATGGAATAATGTCGTGTTTCAGCAGTGATGATTGTAGGTCACAGGTATCAATTGTACCTTTGAGGGTCCAAGGACGTATCGAGGCTACTCTACTAGCCACATCTGACTGGCTCATACGTACACAACTCTCACAATTATAGTGCGTTCTCTGTCCCCATCACCTATGTTCATCGTCTCCCCTGAGGTTTGTAGATTCAAGGACGTATCGAGCCTAGTCTACCAGCCATCTCTGACTGGTTCATGAGTACACGATTCTCACAGTACTGGTACGTTCTCTGTCCCCATCACCTATGTTCATCGTCTCCCCTGAGGTTTGTAGATTCAAGGACGTATCGAGCCTAGTCTACCAGCCAACTCTGACTGGTTCATGAGTGCACAATATTTACAATAAATAAAGTGCATTCTCGATCCCCATCATCCATGTTCATCGTCTCCCCTGAGGTTTGTAGATTCAAGGACGTATCGAGCCTAGTCTACCAGCCAACTCTGACTGGTTCATGAGTACACACCTCTCACAATTATAGTGCGTTCTCTGTCCCCATCACCTATGTTCATCGTCTCCCCTTAGGTTGTAGATTCAAGGACGTATCAAGCCTAGTCTACCTGCCAACTCTGCCCAGTTCATGGGTACACAACAATCACAATTATAGTGCGTTCTCTGTCCCCATCATTTATGTCCCGTATTGTCTCCCCCGGGGGTTAGTGGATTAATGAATGTACCGAGGCTACTCTACTAGCCACATCTGACTGATTCATGGGTGCCCAACTCTCATAGGTGCTGGTGCGTACTCTGTCTTATTCACCTGTGTGTTTTCTTGGGGTCTTGCCTCTTGGGGTCTTGGGTTTGGCACCCTGCTGGCATGTACTTTGTACATGAAACACCAATTTCCAGATTGGACCCCTTTACCATCGTCTGGTGGAATTCATCTGCATCTTCAAGTTTTTTTAAAATTCCTCAAGACTTAAAAAGTTCGTGCAAGTTCACATTAATGGCTGGCTTTGTTATGGCATACTAGTTTCTATAAGTTTGAGAATCTAAAATGAATTTATTTATACTTTAGGTTTTGTGGAGGATCGTAATGGTTCTAAGATTTTATTTAAAATGAATAATCTCTGTGATTCGGTTATTGGAAAAAGAAGTAACAATAATATCCATCATTGTTATAAAATAGTATCAAATATTTATATTTCCAGCTACATCTAAGCTGTATATCATATAACAAATTCATAGTATACCATGTAACACTGTATCAAAAGAGGTATGTAGATAAAAATCGTGGTCTCGTAACTTTTTCCCTAGTAGTTTCACTTCTACACTTTGTTCCTGTGTTAATTTTTAACTTTTCTATGCAGTCACACTATAATGACCTTCTCAAATTATTCAACTCCTTATTACAATTAGATTATTTTACCAACAGTTGGGAATAATAATCACATGCTTAGGGAATTTTCATCTCTAATCATGTAGCTTTTTTATTCTATGTAAAACATCAACGACTGAGAGACCTAGCTAAAGGTTGAAATTCAAAATTACTGTTCTACTAAATCATACGATACGACCGGTTTATGTAAAAATAGGATGCCGGAAGACATACAGAAAGTGAAAAAACCGTCCGCGGACAGGGCTATGAGTAATATATTTATAAAGAAAGTTGTTGTTTAAATGAGTACTTAAATTAACTCAGGTTTTATTCCCTCACCAATCAGTCGTTTAAAGAAGCTCCGATCCTATTCGGAAAATCTAATTTGCTCGTAAATTCAGCAATTCCATTTTGCAAAGAGTAATTTTTAGGCGGAAGTGCGCAGCGAGATGGGAAGGGATGACACAGCAGTTAGCCGCCACTAGGTCACCCCCCTACGTTTCAACAAGTGGATTAAGCGCCAGATTAGAGTGTTTGTAACGCCCTCGGCGCCTCGTCACATATGAAATAGCTTTTAATCGCATTTTACTAACAATGTTTTCCACGTAAAAGGAATGGAAAAGGAAAATTGGATGTTGGATCTTTCCATGTGCACCGGTAAATTCGATGTTTTCTGCCAAATGACGTAGTGGAGATTGTATAGTACGATCTGAGTGGATGATGACCATTCCATGAGCACAGATAGACATGATATTTTCTGCCAAAATGAGTTCGCCAAGGTCATATGCATTGATCTGATTGGATTTTGGATCTTTCCATGTGCGCCGGTAGATTCGATGTTTTCTGCCAAATGACGTAGTGGATATTGTGTAGTACGATCTGAGTGGATGATGACCATTCCATGAGCACAGATAGACATGATATTTTCTGCCAAAATGAGTTCGCCAAGGTCATATGCATTGATCTGATTGGATTTTGGATCTTTCCATGTGCGCCGGTAGATTCGATGTTTTCTGCCAAATGACGTAGTGGATATTGTGTAGTACGATCTGAGTGGATGATGACCATTCCATGAGCACAGGTAGACATGATATTTTCTGCCAAAATGAGTTCGCCAAGGTCATCTGACCAAGGGATTGATCTGATTGGATGTTGGATCTTTCCATGTGCAAGGGTAAATTCGATGTTTTCTGCCAAATGCCGTAGTGGAGATTGTGTAGTACAATCTGAGTAGATGATGACCATTCCATGAGCACAGGTGAACACGATATTTCCTGCAATATAAGATTAGGGGGGTATAGGGGTTTAACGCCCGAATCGGCACATTTTTCCCATGTTATTCTTATGGGGACCATTTTTGGACAGAGTAAACAATTTGAAAAAAACTCCAAATGATAATTTTTATTTACATGTGAGTGGATGAAGACTTTATGAATTATGTTCTATTGATACAGTCGATTGATCCACAAATAGATCTTATGATCCATTCCATGGCAAGTAATAATATGAAAAAAACAAGTTTTTCATATAAATCTTTAATGTATACCTATCAATAACACATAGAAAAATCAATAAACCAATTTTCTTCCATCGCACAATGTATAAAATCAACCATGAGCACAGACATTTGCAATATTAAAATAATGTCATTCCATGACTATTTGTTAATCGTAAACATTTGAAAAAACCTTATTCATATCCAATCTACTTTCTGAAACTATACAACATCATTTTCATGAAAATAAACCAAAATTTCACAAAGCACATACCTTACAGAGTGTAAAATCCCAAGCCCCCGCGTCGAGTCACGCAGTCCCGCGCCGCGGCTCATGCCACTGCCGCAAGACTCACACCAGCATGTAGCATGACTATTCCATGTTCACCCATCTCACTACATCACTAGCATTAATCCATAACTATAAAAAAATTTTACATAGCCAAACGAAGTATTTCTATCAATTAAAACTTCGGCAATTTAAAACATGTTTGGTGCGCATTGCCTCAAACACAGAATGAAGAACTTCAACAAGAAGACTACAACATCAACCCTCCTCAGTGGCATAATTTTATTCATTTTTTTGTTGTATGATTGAGTTAAGTCATAACACCCGAAAACGTTTACGAGTACAAGTGATTCGAAGGACATAAGAACTCGAGTGAGTGTAGATGACTATCCTTGGGTGCATTTTTACTCGCTTTGTCTTTCTACATCAGTGTGGAGTTGAGTCGTTATGTTCAGAAGTAACCTTCGCATGCGTCCAATAACGTGGCTCTCAATATGGAGCCAACTTTTGCACTCAATCCATCACGTCACAAAAATAAATGCTTTTATTAAACTATGAATTGTGGAGTGTGTATAAGATTCATTAGCTTTTTAGTCCGTAGCTGTTATTATATTGCTATTTCGTGGCCTAGAAATAATCATATATTTACTGATAGTGATAGAGAAGACAAAAAAGCTGCAAAATTTTGTTTAACTGATGTTAAATATGCGTGTTTTTATATTTTATTCATAAGGTTAAATTTAATCCATTTTAAATATTTTCAACCTCATGATTTAATTTTTAGTTTTTTCATCATTATATTGCTATTGCTTACAATTATTCGGGGTCCAAATATTTTTTATTTGAGCCCCTATTATTGCTTTAATTATTTGTTTTGTTTTATTTGTTTATAATTGTTAAATATTTTATGGTATGGATATACAAATATAATTAGTATTTTTACCAGTGTTTAGTCTTATTTTTCCAAATGAGGAGATAACTTCAACATGCGCCTGATGGCGTTTCAAAATCAGTGCGCCTGATGAAGGGTTTTAAACTTGAAATGTAAAAAAAATGCTAGTAAGATATAGAAAGGCGACAATCAACTGTAAACTGACGTTAACCCTCTGCGAAGAGTTAAGTTTGAAAATAATTTATAACAATGTCAAAATAGCAGGTTAATGATGAGAAGTAAGAGGTCCGGCCTCATCAATCCTCCGACGACGCCCCTGTCGTTGGCTCTGACAGGTTCATCGGGGCGACTGTTGCTTCTGTCATTAGACCCCAGCCCCTTCCTCTCTGTAACCGTGGTATGTCAGCTCCACCACCCCGTACAGCGAGTTATGTCAGCCATTACTACCCTACTGTTGTATGACAAGCTTTGCAACAACATGTTGAATATCAGCATCGTTCACATCAAAGACCGAGATATTTAAATGTCTGTCACTTCTCTGTAGACCCAGACTACACAGTGTATGATCCCCTTCTAGAAACCTTGCACCGTCACTAAGCACCGTGTATCCTGGCATGTCCCCCTGTACACAGTAAATGATCCCGGCGTGCTCCCTATGTCCCGATGTAAACCCTGTTACCACGGTATGTTTCCCTACATGTGACCTTAGGTCCTCGGTATGTTCTCTTTCTGTACACCGTGGATGTTCCCCACGTGTTCTCTCTCTGTGTACTGAGTATCTTCCCTCTGTGTACCGAGTTCGTTCTCCGCTTTTCCCTCTCTGTATACTGTTTATTTTCCCCTCTAGTTCTATCATTGAGCACCGTCTATTTTCCCCGCGTGTTCTGTCTTTGTGTACCGTGTATGTTCCCGGCATGGTCCCCGCTTGTCCCCCTCTGCCCCCCAGCCCCCTGTAGCGCTCGCCACGCGTGTGAGAGCGCGAGGCGGCTCAATCGATGTCCCCTGTCTCCGTATGTCGAGCGCCCCGGGCCGGGCCCATTCAATTTCACGCCCCTCCCCCATACCCCTCCTTCCTCCTCCCCTTACACAAAATGTTTGAGAAGCGCAAGGTGTTATACTGTGTCATTCGCGATCAACATTTACTATACCCAGCTGCAATAAACGGGTTTTGACACCGGTATAACCCCGGTAAATAACTTTAATTATAATTCAATGTGATAGATAAAAAAAAATTATTTCACAATAAAAGCAGAATAGCAAAATTTAAAAACAAATTGGTCTAAAAATATTTAAGTTCTTTATCGATTAAAAAAATATTTTCACAATAGTAGAAAACATTTTATACACATAATCTAATAGATTTAACAGATTTATGTTAAATATGAGTATAAAATATGTCTAAAACATTTATATGCATCTAATATAGATATTTGTTTAAAGCATCACTCATTCCTGTCCACTACATGCTTAAATGACTTGAATACGGATTACGCAATATGCACAAAACCATCCACTACCGAACACACCACACAAAAAATCGACCTATTAACGAATATGCCTCGCAGCTATCAAAATAGATCGATCAGTGAACATGCCACCCAAATGGCACAATACGATACATCATAGAACATGCCACGCAACTATCACAATCGATCTATCAACGAATATACCACCCAACAGGTACAATATGATACATCATAGAACATGCCACTTATAGGCCACAATACGACCCATTAGCGATCATGACATGCAACTGTCACAATACAATCCATAAGTGAGCATGCCACGCAACTGGCACAGTAAAATACATCAGCGAACATGCCACACAACTGTCACAATACAATCCATAAGTGAGCATGCCACGCAACTGGCACAAAAAATACATTAGCGAACATGCCACACAGCTGTCATAATACAATCCATAAGTGATCATGCCACGCAACTGGCACAATAAATACATCAGCGAACATGCCACACAACTGTCATAATACAAACCTTCAATGAACATGCTACATAGCTGGTCTAATATAATCCATCCACAACATGCCACGCAACTGGCCCAACCTAGAACTGGAATAGAACTATTCCTGATGAGTTGAAGAATTGGGTTTTATATTCATCAGAATTAACTCATCTCATTCTGGGAAGCACCTTGGTCCACGGCTAAAGCGTTGGCATTCAGCCTTTGAGGTTACGTGTTCGAGTTCGGCCGGTCGCTTTACACTTTGTTTCACTATGTTACCCACTAAAGGTCATGTCCGAGGAGTATAAAACTATCTATGTAGTCTAAGATATGGAGTTGGGACGTAAAAATGACAAAAACGTTATATGTGCAACAGCTTTCAATGAAGCGAGATATATTTTAATACGAAAGCAAGACTCCGGAGGTGCCATTTGTCAATTTCCGTGGAGACGGCGACGGGTGCCAGGAGGGCGACTGTCCCGGCTAAGCGTTTCTATTCCGGCCCGAAATGATGTTACTGCTCGGGAAATCAGATTTTGAACGAATATACTCCATTACCGTCGAGGGCGAGAGACGAGAGGCGAGAGGCGAGAGGCAACTCGCGGCGGATTAAACGTCGTAGCTGAATGTCGAACTACCGCCCAATATTACAATATTTACCTCTATACTTCAGGTTGTATATTGAGACACCAGTATGAGGAAGAGATAGTTGATTTAAGGGGATTTGCTACCCGTAAAACAATTATTTTTTATTTTCTGATAATATTTGGCAGTTGTGTATTCCTAGAGTCATAGCAATAAAAAAATTGTTTTGATTTTTTCATTCTTGATAAGAAAAATGTAAAATTGGTCTCAAAAAATTATAATTTTTAAAAATTGATATTTTGTAAAAACTAATCACTCATAATTAATAATTTTGGTATCAAATTGTAGATATTTAGGTAAACTAAAAATCAACTTATTTTATTCGTTGTGCTTTTTAAGGGAGTAGAAAGATTTGTAATTCGAAAACTAACTAAAAAAATTAATTTAGTATTTAAATATTCAGTTTCCAGAAAACCAATAGTCCAATAACATTCAAAAAGCAATAAACTTTTTAATATACCACTGTTAATGAGCACCAAAAGTTTCATCCAGTTAACTTCAACGGTTCTCTCGAAATATAAATTTGTCTTGGAAATATAAAAATATCATAATAATCATAAAAAGTCCTGGAAACATAAAATACCCCCGTCGCAGCAGACCTGCGTACTCAGCGAATTTCCAAATCAATAATATAATAATATATGACAAGTTTGATCAAAATCTGTCGATAAACATGAGAATTCATTTGCCTATTCTCCATAACATTAACATGGGAAAGAGTGAGCAGGTTTGTTGCTATGAGGAACACTGAGAGTAGGCATTTGTACCATCAAAAATTTTTATTTTTAGCATTCATACCAACTTCCATCAAAATCTGTCCATAAATAAAGGAGTTTCCCTATTCTCCATATGATTAACATGGGAAAAGAGTATGCAGGTTTGCTGCCATGATAAACACATAAACTATGATTTTTTAGCATAAACTTATGGGTCCCAACCACATAAAGCTAAATATCAAGTTTTATCCAAAAATATTGGTTAATAAGTGAAATATTAATTTTTCCTTATCCTCCATAAGATTAACATTGGAGCCTTAAAATACAACGTACTGTGTTTAGATTTTTTTATATCTCGGTAACCGTTGGAGATAGAGAAAAACTTTAAGGAACTAAATTATGTAGTTTTTTAAGCTGATTCTAATGGTGAAATATAAAATTAGAAATATTTAAAAAAAATTAATTTTGGGGTACAAAACCCCCCCAAACTACCCGTTCCCATTGACCGATATGTCTGGTTTACGAACTCGTCTGAGCATTTGTAGGAATACACGTCTCTACCAAATTTGGTCTCGATCGGACCATTTTTACGAGAGTTATCGTGTTCACAGACACACACACACACACACACACACACACACACACACACACACACATATATATATATATATATATATATATATATATATATATATATATATATAAATTTTAACGACTATTGTTTTTGGTCTCTGGGCACCTAAAGAAGAAAAAATAACATGGTCCCGGGCTTAACTCTTGCCATGAGACCTACGGTAATAGCTACTTCCCTATGGGAAATTCGCTAAAAATCAATTTTTGGAAAATTTAAATAAATTTCGACACATCGCTCGGTGAGGTAAGGTGGATGTGATATGTAAACGTTTTGGGAAACTTATTTTAGCCACTTAAAAATTAATTATTAATTGTAAGTGTATATTTTATTATTTAGAATAAAATAAAGTATATATTTAGAAGAAAGAATTTTTTACAATAATTTGTATCCATTTACGATTTCCGTTAAGATTTTAAAAATAAATTAGACGCTTTGGACCACATGTTCGATAAGTACTTCGCTTCTGTGTATTTTTTGTCATATAATAAATAATATGAAATGCTCAAAGCCAGTGGAACGATAAGCTACTGACTTGGGCCTAACCTTTTGGACATGTGAGCGGTTGGTCCAAATCAGGAAGTGACGCCTACAGGTATCGACCAAACGCTCTAAATATTTGACTTTTTCTTTATATTTGATATTCAAATATTTGACTAATTCCCGGAAATGTTTAGTATCATATGGTTTTATTGGTTTTAAACATCTTGCAGAACACGTTTTAAATGACACAGAAACGAACAAATGGTTTCCAAAACTTATTTAGTTTTTAACCCTCCTTTATGACTGTTTTGCACAGTTTCCGAAAAAATCATGAAAAATATAATTATTATGGAAATAGTAGCATATTACATTTCCTTTTATTCTTAATAAATTTTCTTATGGCTACATTATAAATATTTAGTTTCCACTAACGTTTATATTTTTCTGTTCTATCCTCTTGTAGACACAAAAAACGTAGAACTGTAAAAAGTTTTGAAGTTTGCTCTCCCACAAATAAAATAAAAAGCCATTTTTTATAAATTTAATATGAAAAAATAATATAATCAATGTTATTCACTTATATAAAATAAAAACACTATCAGATGAACACAACAATCAACAATAACATAGCCAAAACTACTCAAAAGCAGACAGCTGATGCAAACTTGGTCGATCGTTGTCGACCGGAGAATAGATTTAACGTCTGCAGGCAGGTATCAACAGAAAGCGTGTAGCTTGCCGATTACATCGATACTACATACAAAACAATTTGTGTAATATTAAGGCGCCTTAGATCGCAATAAAAAAGGCTTGCTAACTGTCACGACTGCGACAGTGAACCATCGGCGGGCGGCAGGTACTGTCACATCAGTGAGAGGGTTAATATTTTGTGTGCTGTAACAGTACGAGTAATATCAAAGTAGTATCAAGTAGTATCAACGTAGTATCAAAGTAGTCAAAGTAGAATCAACGTAGTATCAAAGTATTATCAACGTAGTATCAAAGTAGTATCAACGTAGTATCAAAGTAGTATCAAGTAGTATCAAAGTAGTATCAACTTAGTATCAAAGTTGTACTATCAAAGTAGTATCAACGTAGTATCAAAGTAGTAGCCATGTATACTAGAAGAAATGGCTAGTAATTCCATGAGTAAATTGTTAATATATTATAAATATTTGGAATAAATAATATTCTTATTCTTATTCTTAGTATAAAAGTAGTATCAAAGTAGTATCAACGTAGTATCAAGTAGTATCTCATCTGTACACTGTTAGACTGTAATTTTACTTAAGAACTAGCAGTGGTCCCCTCATTTCTACAAGTTGTATGATTCGGTGTGAAAAAGGTACCCAAACATGACAAAATAAAAACCTGAAATCTTAAACAAATAAACAGAAAGAAAATAGCTTAGTTGTTTGACATTAGTTTACAATTGGATGGATTGGATTACATTTTTAAATTTTTATTATCATTAAGATTTCTTATACGTCATGATAAAAATGTAATATTGTATAGCTTTAAAATAGGTTTGAAATCAGTACTCAATGTAGACAAATTAATCTTGATTTTAATTTTACAGCTGTTGATTATTTTTTTCTTCTATTAAACCCATCGTGATAATATATAAACCTGAAATCTTACAAAAATAAATTCTTAGCTAAATTATTTAGCATTAAATTACAATTAGATTAAACTTAAAAATCAATGATTAATGTAAACGATCAAAAATATACATCTTGGTTCGACAGCTGTTGGTTATTTATTTTTATGAATTCATTTTGTAAATCTCATGTTCTGTAAAACAGTAAAAAATATGTATATAGTATTGCCTGAAACTGGGTTTCTGAGAGCTTAATATTATATAGTGCGTGGGTTAGTTTAAAGTACAAAACAAGACAAAAACCGTATCCAAAAGGATAAGTTTTAAAACTGTGGGTACTCTCATTTCACGTAGAAGACGAATACAAATACCTTGTTTAAAGTTACAGAAAGACAGACAGACAATAATTGAGATAAGAACCATTTCAGGTTTTCTGGGTCATAAAACGTAAAAATAACTAAATTTATAATAACTTCAAGCAATGTACAGACAAAACTGTAATTTTAGTGATATATTTAGTAAAATAGCTTGAATAAAACTTCATTTTTTACCTGAACTGCCCTTTACCATGGGCCTGGGGGCCAGAGGCGACACTCATTATCTTGCATTAGACCACTGACTTCGATCCAGCAACCTTTGGCTTATTGGGCCAGCACATAACCCCCGAACTACCTTGTTTGTATTTCAGTAACTTTCAGTATTGAAATTTTAATGCAATTGTTGTTTTTTAATGAGACATCTTCATCCAGTGTATAAAAGTAAAAGCTATCCAATAATTTAGTCTTGCTTAAGGGGTTGTATTTTTTTATATTTATCTACGTTGAAGCCTTTTTAACCCTATAAATGGTCATAACTATAAATCATAAAGTCAAGCGATTTTGGCACATATGCAGAGCTTTATTTAGACACATATAAAACACATAAAACACCACAAACCACAATGTTGCATATTGACTTAAATTAGATAAAATATGATATCCAAAAATATAGTAAGAAGTTTCTTTTCCTTAACGATTCATGTAAGTTCTGTCATATACACTATATCAAAATTCCAAAACATATCTTTTGTCCAAAACTTTATTGTGATAAAGAGACCATATGACTTAAAACCATTATTTACAACAAAAACTTCAAAATTCCAGAGTATGTAAATTTGAAAAAATGGAACCTTCTTGCAACGGTTACCAGTTATATGCCACTTTTTGTTTCTTTTTGGTTTTTAGAGGTCTCCAATCATCCACTTCACTTACCTTACTATCGAATAATTCCCTAATGTTGCTAGAACACAAATAATAGCACACATTTAAGGAATGTAAATAAACAACAATCTAAACAAAGTTTCACAACATCGTTTGCAACAATAAACGGTTGCGTAGGAAAACAAATACTCATAGACCTTCAAAATAGTTGTTAAATGGCAAACATTCATTATAAACATGAAGCCTGGAAGTTCCTGAACAAGATGGTATACATTATAACTCTGTTTAATCGATCGTAAACCGTTAAATAAGCGCAAAGTTAGAGCCCGAGGAGTCGCCGATGTCGTGCAATTGACACTTGGAGGGTTAATGAAGTCAAGAAGTGATATCAAAATAACGTTTTTAGGGACAGCTGTACAAACCCACAAATTTGCATCCTGGGATTTGAACCCGTGACCTCTTGTACCGAAGTCTAAGACGCTAACCACTAGGCTAGTAAGACATCACTCCAAGTCTAATTTATTTCATAACTTTAGATCAATATTTTGATAAGAGTGTGTTAATGCTAATTACTAACATCTGTTATATATCATAATAGAATTATAAATATATGTTTTGTAAAAAAATTAATTTAAGTGACTATATTATATATTCATACATACACAACGGGCAATCACCTTTACTTGTCTACAAAAATGCGTGAAACCAAGAAGTACTTTCCAGAAAAAGCGTGCTATAATTTTCCCAGAAAACAAATTCAATTCGTACCCGGAATCCGGTTCCTTGAAAACGGCGAGATTGCCTTGACGAAAAAACCGAACGCGCCGAGAAAATCCGGCAATCGGCGTTTGTCGATACGGCGGGACCCACGACCCAGGACGTGAATAATAGAGAGGAACACGGCTATTCATGAATGCCCGTGAATATTGAATGGTTCTATGATTGTGCTGACATCATTACTACATATTGCTGACGTATAATAGGGTATGAAACCTACAATTAGGATTACAGTGACTGTTTTGCGGACATCATTATCAGGATAATGTAAATTAAGTCAACACTGCCCAAAGAACTGTTTGAATTTGTTTTTAATTTAAGTGCTTATTGGATCAGTTATGACTTTAGAAATACGGTATATAAATAAAAATACCAAGAAATTATGAAAACTGAAGGTTGTATTTCCTTAATCGTACATGATAAATAATTATATATGTAAGCTAGTAAATATATATTTTTTTAATTTTTGTTCTCAATAAAAAGTTTTATTGTTGAACAATCTTTGAATAGTATAAAAAATCTAATGGTAATGACAATAATTTATTATACTCACCGGTCCTTAGTAATATCAAATACCCAATACCCCTTAGTTAATACCCAATACCTCTTAGTAAATACCCAATATCCCTTAGTAAATACCCAATACCCCTTAGCAAATACCTAATACCCATTCGTAAATACTCAATACCCCTTAATAAATACCAAATACAGCTTAGTAAATACCCAATACACCATAGCAAATACTCAATACCCATTATTAAATACCCAATACCCCTTAGTAAATACCCAATAGTCCTTAGGAAATACCTGATAACCCTGGGTAAATACCAAATACCCCTTAGTACATACCCAATGCTCTTTATTTTATACACAACACCGCTTAGTAAACACCCAATACCCCTTAGTAAATACCCAATACCTCTTAGTAATTACCCAATATCCTTTAGTAAATACCCAATGCCCCTGTCAAATACCCTGTTTAGATGCTTATAATGTTATGTTATGCTTGATATAAATGTTATGAGGAACTCATAACATTTATATCAGTTAAGATCTAGAACATCCACAAGAGAAAATGTAGGAATATTCCTCTCCATTCCAAGAATCCAGATCATGCCGGAAGTCAAACTGGACAGATGGGAGGTGAGATGTCAAGGTGGCCAGTCACTTGGGACAGCCCATGGGTTGAACAATAATGGACACAGTCGTGTTAATACACCCTGCAGTAATGCCATCCAGGCACTGATGATAACAAGAAGTCTTGCCAACAATGTGCATCGTCGTGTTAATACGCACTGCAGTAATGCCATCCAGGCACTGATGATAACAAGAAGTCTTGCCAACAATGTGCATGTCGTGTTAATACGCACTGCACTACTACCATCCAGGCACTGATGATAGACGGCAAGGCTTATCAATAATGAACACCCTCGTGTTAATACGCACTGCACTACTACCATCCAGGCACTGATGATAACAAGAAGTCTTGCCAACAATGTGCATCGTCGTGTTAATACGCACTGCACTACTACCATCCAGGCACTGATGATAACAAGAAGTCTTGCCAACAATGTGCATCGTCGTGTTAATACGCACTGCACTACTACCATCCAGGCACTGATGATAGACGGCAAGGCTTATCAATAATGAACACCGTCGTGTTAATACGCCCTGCATTACTACCAACCATGCACTGATGATAATAGGCAATAGGCTTACCAATAATGTGCACCCTCGTGTTCTTACGCCTTGCGTTACCAAAGTCACTGATGATACGCGATGTGTTTATCAATAGTAAACCCTCATGTAATACACTCTAGTTGCCTAGGGCTTCTCCTCATTTAGAAGTATAGCGGCAAGGAGGTGGATGGCACCTTTATTGATATCCGAGAGCGGTGGACGAGGGTGATTTATTTGCTACTACAGGGGTTATAATTAGGGCTTATACCCGTAAGGCGCGCTGGTTATACGGTAGCCGGTCAACAGGAGCCTCTGTAATAACACCCTTCCCGGACAACCGAATGATATATTTACAACGCGTTTGACTTAATACGACACAAATGGTTGGACCAATCGGTAAACTTGGCCGGCCACGTACCCTGTTATTTCTACATAGGTTAAACGCGAATAAATACGCATTATGGAGCGTAATTCGGTAGCGCGGCCCGCGGCCGCTCATGTATATTAATGCCTGATCTACGACACCTGTCACCTTACACTCTTGTCAACTATATTTTTACCATAACATTAACATTTACTTTTTTAGGTTAGTTTTCCCTCAGAGAAGCTATTGCTTCTGTCCAGGGAGAAAATTGTTCATTCTCTCCAGAACTAATCTTGTTGTTGTGGATGTTATGTGAATTTTCTACAGATAGATGCTAAAACATGTATGTAATAATTTCATGTAACTCGTCCATTTTTATTTTTTATACTATGTAAAATGAAATATATCATTGGTTTTATGCTATAATTAAAGTTTTTTCATGATCAGATTGTTGTAAAATGTTTGTCTCGTGCTATTGGAATATTTTTAGAAATTCCATTTGGCCACACGGTTCATCACCCAATATATAACCTTGACTTTAAAATTTTTTTTTGTGTTTCTGGATCAATTTTTCACAAAAAGAATAGGCTATGCTATTCCGTGGTCCTGTTGTTGTTCGTTGTGTTTTTGTTGCCAATGGTGTGACTATTTTTTTCTGGCTGGATTGTAAGTATTCAGGGTTCATCTCGTGGTAATCATGTAAGAACTTATTTTCACTCTCTCCCACAGGTAACATGACCTTTTTATTTTTTTTATTAAAATTCTTCTCATTTGAAAAACATAAAACTGAAAATTTTACCGATTACATCTACGGAACAAGATTATTATGTTGCAGTTTCTTCCGATTGCAACATGTTGGTAGAGAATCGCCTCCCAGAGTGAGAGGTCTGGCCAGAAGCGACAGTGAAATTACAAACTAAGTGATGTTGTGATTGGCGGACCGCAGTAGTCTGACCGCAGCCCAAGCCGCAGCCGCAGCCGCAGCCGCAGCCGCGTGACCACAGCGGTTCAAAGACACCGCCGCCCGCCACCACAGACGTGGAACATAGTCGCCGTGACTAATCTAATATGCGGTAGTGTATACAAGTAGAATATATAGAACACCAGCCCACCCTTCCCATGTCCTACACACTTCTGGAACAGATACCCTAGCTCTCAGACTTGTCTTGGAACAGCTATCCTATAGTTATCGGACTAATCCTTGAATATGTAGAATACAAGCACATCACTTCCGTGACAGATTCTCTTGGAGTGGCTATCCTAGCTCTCAGACTGATCCTGGAACAGCTATCCTATAGTTATCGGACTAATCCTTGAATATGTAGAATACAAGCACATCACTTCCGTGACAGATTCTCTTGGAGTGGCTATCCTAGCTCTCAGACTGATCCTGGAACAGCTATCCTATAGTTATCGGACTAATCCTTGAATATGTAGAATACAAGCACATCACTTCCGTGTCATAGACACTCCTGTAGAGGCTGTCCTAGCTCTCAGATTGGTCCTGGAAGGTTTAGAACACCAGCACATTTCTCCCGTGCCCTAGACACTTCTGGTCCTGAGACATATTTCCTAGCTATCGGACTGGTCCTGAGATATGTAGACTACGAGCACATCTCATTTGTATCATAGACATTTCTGGATTGGCTGCCCTAGCCCTCAGATTGGTCCTGAAAGGATTAGAGCACCAGCACATTTCTCCCGTGCCCTAGACACTTCTGGTCCTGAAACAGCTTTCTAGCTACCGGACTGGTCCTGAAATATGTAGACTACAAGCACATCTCATCCGTGTCATAGACATTTCTGGATGGGCTGCCCTAGCCCTCAAACAGGTCCTGAAAGGATTAGAGCACCAGCACATTCCTCCCGTGTCCTAGACAGTTCTCTCTGACCGAAGAGTAGGAATGAAGAAAAGACTCTGGCACAGTTGTTGTAAGGACTTTAACCTTTACGGTCTTCTATATCCCTTGAAAATATCTTGATTATTAAGTTATAATTCCAATTAGTATGCCCGGTAGAATAGATCTAATTGACTTTACTGGATTTTTCAGAAATATTTTACACCACATTGTAATCATTATAACGAGCATAGAATTTAATGCTAGAATTTCAGGTTCAACCGGAATGGATCTAATAATTTTACACCACCTAATATAAATGTTTGTACTCGTCTCTGCGGTGAGAACAAGTGATTTGTGATCGTTGTGGAATCACTGCCCCAATCGTTGTAATAGACCGATCACACGCAAGTGCGAGATGTGTTTGAGGAGGTGTTCACATAAACATCAATCGTCGAGCACTTGTTCCTCTATTAAAATGGTCAATATTTACTTGTGTGGTCGATGGGAGGAGGGGGATGACGTGACGAGAGCGCCGGAAATGAAGGTAGCAGTGGCGTGCAACCTTTGCGTGAGCGATCGCGGGATCACGAGGTTGCGCATCCCCATCGATAAACCGCCGGCCTTTCATCAAAATTTGAGCCATCCGGGAATCACCTCATACAATCGTAATCTGGATCGGCGCAAAGTACTGAGGGTTCAAAGTCCCGCACAAAATGTCATGTGGAAGCGTGGTGCAAGAAGAAAATTGGTGTTTTTAACAATTTCTTTACTAACCGATCAGCAATTAAAATGTTTGCTGCACAGGCTAACATTCAATACAGGAAAAAGTAACAAGGTAAAAACAAGATCGAGGTCAGCAGTTATGACCCTCTTACATATTGCCTTTGATGCACAGCAGAATACAAATATTAATTTATGTATCTTGAGGGTATCTGGAGATATCTTGAGGGCGTCTAGGTTTAAGGAGTAGATGTTGTAGGTCGGAAGATTTGCCAAACTTAAAATATTCTATGTTTGATAATGATGGAAGTTTTCAATACAGATATTTTAATGATGTCTTGGATTGTTGAGATTCCCATTTACTTTTGAATTTAGATATTCAGGACATTTTAGAATTATTCGTAAACTTTAGTTTTGAAATGTTTCAGGTTTTTTAACTGTGCCAGACGATGCAGTGTCCCAAATTGGAGAAGCGTAAAATAGAAATGGACGCAGTTTTTGACTTATAAAGTAGAAGACAATTTTTAATAAATATGATTGACTTTTTATTTAGTAATGGGAATAATTTTGGTAATCTTCCATATACCAAATTAACTTTATTGTTTATATGAAATTTCCAATTTAATTTGTGGGCCAAATACACACCCAAATACTTAATTGCTTAATCGAGAGGATGCTACTGAATTTCTTTGCATAGGGTTGCTAATTTTTTGGGTTCGTGAGGTCTACGAAGAGAGAATTTTTGCTTCACATATGTGAGATCATGCGCAGCTTTCGTGGCGAAACAGTTGTTGGCGAACAAAAACTTTCGTATCCGTTATTTTTTGTGTTAATGTTTATTTCTATTTTGATTTTTGTTAAAATTAAAAGCCTAAAGTTACAAATGGACGAAAAATATTATTAATATATTTTATTTCACAACAGCACAATCAAATAACTTGTGAGTGGGTGTAGTATTTGACGATATAGGTTTACTTTAGGTTGTAGCTTGTAGATGCTTAGGTGGTTATTGTATCCATGCGATCTAAATTAAAATGGCAAGCACGCTGGCGTGAGTAGAGCGAATTTCATAGAACTTTTATTATTCCCATCATAGTAGGGTAATGGAATAGTACGGAGTATGCAGGTTTGCTACATTAAGAGTCGTTTTAAATAGTAATGTGCTTAAATTAAAGCTGTTCTCTAAGTAAAAGCACATATAAAATTTAACAAATTATGTAAAAGCTAAGCCAGTTACACCAATTTTCTATTCTCCGTAAGAATTACATATACAACAAATACGTGGTTTTGCTGACATTACATTATTACAATTTTTATGGTTTTAAGGATGTATTGATAAAACTTAACTAGTTGTACTTCCAAACAACATTTTTAAAGAACATTTTAGTAAATAAGTGGGTTATTGATTTTTAGCTATTCTCTATAAGATTTCCGATAAGATAAGACGATAAGACTTCCATAAGATATTCTCCACAGCATTACACAATGTACTGTGTTTACCATTTTGAATATCTCACTAACCAATTAACCTAGAGTCATGATTCAAAATACCAAATTGTGTGTTTTTTATCTGAATCCAATTGTAAAAAGGATTTTTTTATTCAAAATTATACATAAATAGATTAAATCCCTATTTTTGGGTTACAAAATCCCCCAAAAGTGCATTTAATATAGTCCGATTGCGTTGCCCAACGAACTAGTCCAAGATTTTACAGAAAGTAACTACTCCACCAAATTTTATAATAATTAGAAAATAATTACTGCCGTTATCGTGTCGACACATTTGCTTATATAAATATAATTTTGAATTACCCCCAAAATGTGTTCAGGGGGCTGAGCTATGAACTTCTGCCATGGTCTCGGGCGTAACTGTCACCATGCGGGTCATGTGAATAGCTAATTTTCCCATAGGAAATTCACTAATGACGTTGCTTTTGAGTAATGCTCAGATCTAACTAAAAAACCAAACTAACCAAAGGTTTTGGAGAGTCAGTGGCGTAGTTGATAGCGTGACGGACTCTGCGGACTCCGAACCTGATGGCGTCTCGATGGCTCTGGATCGGAAGCCGGAGTTGTCAATCAGTTTTCATCAGTACAGCCTACCTAGAGCTGTATCTATTTACCCCTTCCTATCTTTGTACACATCCCAAACACAGATCTGTACTCTATGTGGGTTGGTAAAGCTTTGGTAAAAGAGGCTGCCACCCTTTCAAAAACTAAAAAAGAATTGGTCTGCTAATGTGCACAGCTCATATTTGGCACTTGCTAGGGATACTTATCGGAAGATAGTTGAGCTATACTATTATTTCATTGTAATATTTTTACCGTTAAATGTGTTAAAACCCATTATTTTGGTTCACATCCGTAAACGTACACCCAAAACTTTGACGCCAACATTTCGTAGTATAGTTTCTTTGGGGTACTGTTTTCGTATCCTGAGAAGGGAACGTTGGTCCCCGGGTTCAAATCCCGCCAATCGCCAAAGGTTTCCCTGTGTGAAAACAGTGCGTAAATAAGTCCTGGATAAGAAGGTGGCTGTTATGAAACAACCTGCGTCCTTAAATATAAAAATAACCATATTTTTCTGTTACTATTTTGTTAAAATATTTCTGGACTGGTTACTATTAAGTCAATTTTTAATCACTTTTGGTCCTTCAAGCTGGATTAACTGAATCGTGTGTATTCAATTCAGTTTAATTTTTTTCTTATTTTAAATCTTCAATTAATTATAACTAAATTGCCTAAACCTCAATACGTATGGTTATACCTACACATTTTTTTCTTTGACATGTTTGTTCTACTAGTAATGTATTCTGGGAGAACTGAAATCAGTTAATACTAAATAGTTAAGTTTTATCGATTTCACCTAGGCTTATATTATCTCTCCCGTGAATCACGGATATGACATGAAACATACTCTTGAACACTTCAGATGTTAATAAGTTCATAAGTTAATAAAGTCTTACATTGGATTTTCATCCCGTAATAACAAGGTTAATTTTAGTTTGGTTAGATTTTTATCCCCCTAGATAATAAATTTAAACCTATAGTTCGATAAATCAACAATTTTTTCAACTATAGTATAACCAATAATGCTTTTAATAAATTAACATTGTTTAAATAGAACTAAAACGAAATATTTCGCTAACACTGCGGGGGGGGGGGGGGGGGGGGGGGGGGGGGGGGGGGGGTGGGGGGGGGGGGGGGGGGGGGGGGGGGGGTGGGGGGGGGGGGGGGGGGGGGGGGGGGGGGGGGGGGGGGGGGGGGGGGGGGGGGGGGGGGGGGGGGGGGGGGGGGGGGGGGGGGGGGGTGGGGGGGGGGGGGGGGGGGGGGGGGGGGGGGGGGGGGGGGGGGGGGGGGGGGGGGGGGGGGGGGGGGGGGGGGGGGGTGGGGGGGGGGGGGGGGGGGGGTGGGGGGGGGGGGGGGGGGGGGGGGGGGGGGGGGGGGGGGGGGGGTGGGGCGGGGGGGGGACCTCTTTTAAGTATAGGAGTCCCGCGACGTATTTCTGCGTTCTTTAGTCGTAACGAGAATTGTAAACTCGTAAAAGTGGTGGGTTTCACAACCAGAAACCTTGGTTTGGTAATGCTGCATGACAAGGTTTGTTCAGCATCCAACAATCGATGGCCAACACCCAGCACAGCGATTGTCACCTCAATGTGTTGCTCACAATGAGAGGACATTGTCACAGCCGCCGCCGGTCCTCCCAGCAGCTTCCGGTCGTCGCTTCGACAACTCGCAGCAGCATACCTGAGTACTGAGCGAATTTTCATTGATTTCAGGGCCCCATGGACGTACAATATTAACTGTAAAATCTATTTAAATTGAACTGGTCAATATATTAACTGTATACTCATTGAAGGCGCAACTATACACAGTTCAATTAATTTGTGTAACCCGCGGTTGAGAAAGTCGTTAATATTGGTGTTTCCGGTCAGTTATTAGCTGTCATTGTGTGTTTATTTACCTTAAGTGATATGGACGCTGCTGGGTGTGTGGTCACATTGCGAATGAAGTCGAAGAAGAGGATAATGGATGAAGGAGTTGTTGGAAAAAAATAGTGACATTATTATTGTAAGACTGCTAAATGAGCTTTGAAAAAGTTAACCAAGTAACCAAGTCACTTAAAAAAACAGACGGTACACTTCAATCACTTCCAATAAAAACTTACTTTAATCTACACTTGTCATATTCACTAAACAATTCGCCAAACACACAAAATGACTTTACCACCAGCAAATGAACTGGCAGACTGACAGGATATTGCTAACACTACCCTTACAAGATTCATTATTGGCCCATTCATTATTGGGATGATTGAGAAATATATTTAAAAAAGTTTTGTATTCACTCAAAATATTGTACAACCTGATATTCGACTTCAATCCAGCCAAAGATATTGTTACACAATTTTCACATTTCACAATAGTATAAACATGTATGGGCTGGATAGAAGTTGAAAATCAGATTGTGCAATATATTGAGTGAATACAAAAATGCTCTATAGATAATAATAAGCTTATTCTAAAAGATGTTACCTGTTTTAATGTAGCAGGTCCTCAAACTCTTCTCTTCGGCTCTTCGGATAGTGTGTTAACCGTGTGTAACAACCTGAGACAGAGTTCAAGAAAGATTCCCTAGGAATGGTCTGAGACAAGCATATTTTTTAAAAATTAATTCGAATTTCAAAGACGTATGGGAACGACTTCGAATTGTAGAGGTTAACTTCGAATAGTTTTAGAGGTAGGGTTTCGAAAAAGGAACACAATTCCAACTCTTGAAGCTCAAGTACAAACAAATTGACGGCTTGGTTAAATGGTAGTTCGGTTAACAGACGGTTTGGTAACCTGACGGTTCAGTAATCTAAAGGTTCGGTTAAGTGATAGTTTGGTAACCTTACAGCTATATTATCAGGAGATTCGGTAAACGTACGGTTCGGTAACCTTACAGTTTCGTTATGTGGAGGTTCGGTTAACTGACAGTTCAGTTAACAGGCGGTTCTGTTAACTGACGGTTCGCGTAATCGATGTTTTAGGGGTTCTGGCTGAATTTTATAAAACTAATTATGTAAAAGGTCTAGTATTATTTGTTTACACTTTAACTCCTACTCGTCGTAGTTCTCGTGGATCGGAATCGGCCAGCAATGATAATTAAACCATTAGACCTAAAACATCCGATACGGATACGAAGCCGAGTTCTCATTGGGCGCGCGCTCGGCGAATAAAGGGTTTCAAGGAGAACGTTACAGGTGAGGTACGGACGCGAGCGCGGGCGCGGGACTGTGAGACCGCGGGGGGCGGACGCTATGCAGATGCGGCCAAAGACGCCGTCCCCGCCGCTTGTATAATTCATGTCCTTATAAGTTATTTAACCGAATTGCCGATGGTGTTGCGTGGCCGTCAACAATAATAATCTGGGCAACAAATCACAACAATAAGCACGCACTTTGGCACCTGTTAGTGCTCGGTGCGTGCGGTGCGTGCGGGCCACGAGACTAGCTTGTCGATGCCATCTAGGCCCTACACAACTACAGTATTGACACGGACTCGCGATGGCGAGCGTGTGGTGAGTGGTGAGGATGAGCCCAGCTGTCGCCCAGCTAATCATTTACACATAAACATTACTCTGGCACGGATGAAGAAACAAAAAAAAGAACTACAAACAGCATGAACATAAATGGTTTCAGTGGACTGACACGCTTTCTCAACTAAGAAAAAAACTAAAAACTACATACCTTTAATATAATTTTACTATCGTATTATTCAATGTTTATTTATGTACCATTGAAACATTTTCGTTCCAAAAATAATCGTCTAATCTAACAACAAGAGAAAACAGTTTAAAATTATTTTTAGCATTTTTGGGGTGATACCAATCTTTTTTGAGTAGGGCTTGTTAGGTGATATGACCCTACACTTCATACCAAGATTTATGGAAACGGTTGAGAAATAAGGATGAAATTGATTTTTTAATATTCTCCAGAACAATAGCATTGAGCGGATCGCAGATAATATTCTGCGTTTACCATGGACAGTAAATTGAACTTTTCTCTTTAACCGTTCTCGTTAACCGGTAGTCGTAGGCTAATGATACAAACTGCTACTTTTTAGAAGTTTTTAAAAACATAGTCAAACTATTTTATAGATTTATCGTTTTGCTAGAAAATTAAAAAAATATCTTTTTACATTTTAAAGGCTATAACTTTTGAAAAATTATTTTTACAGACACCGGTTGGTGTAATGTTATATAGGATCTTAATACATATAAACCACGATTAAATTTTGGGCGAATATTGGGAAATTTATATTATTCACCTTTTTAAGGGGTTTAAGATAAACCTAAAATCAAGATTCAACAAAATGGAAAATTGGTTTTGAGATGGAGCTAAAGTGCACTTGTATATCTATTTTATAAAAATCGGACTATCAGTGTGGTCTCAGGGTTTGTACACAGACTGACAGACTGAAATACTGACAGACTACACCTGACTGACAGGCCGACAGACTGACAGACTGAAATACTGACATACTGACATACTGACAGACTGACAGACCGGCAGATCGACAGGCCGACAGGCCGACAGACTGACAGACATAAAAACAACTTTTTGGATTCAGGTTGCCTCAAGACGGATATATTCACTCTCTACTTAAATTCTAAAATTATTACGAAAACAATACTTTCTTCATATGCTATGTATAAGGAGAGAAACTAAAAATAAACAAAATGACTATCTGTGCATGGAAATCACCGGAATAGATGAAAGTTGTATTAAGAAACACTAAATTTAAGAAATTAGAAAGAATAAAATGATAATACATTATTGTGTCCATCTCATTCAACAGTGAATCATTGTTACATGCTCTGTAAGGAGGAATAAAAGTCCTCATTTTCAGAGACTGTCTGCCTCACACCTAAACGGTCCATTGATATTGTGGCATGTGTGGACGTTATATCATAGACTAACAGATTGTAATTCATCGAGTAATACTGTATGTACCTCCAACCTATATGGCGTTTGTGTAGCTACGGTAAAACATGACAGGACAGTCTGAGGAACACATTACGTTCACAACGTCAGAGTGGAGGTAAAGAAAAATCGTATTCAGCTATTAGGTCTATACTTGGGCCGTTTCCTGGTATTATGGTGTATTGTGCTGAATACTTTTCTCGTTTTATCAGCTGGAGAACAGACAAAAAGGTTTTCTAACCTGTTATTGACGTGGTTTTTCCTTGGCCTATATTGTGTATGACCTGGAATTTGACCTCTTACAGTGGGCAGAGAAGGCTATAATAATATCTACTAGTGCTGTACAATAGGTTTTCCGGAAATGCCATCACTGAGAAAACATAACCTAAAGAGCTTAGATGCCTTTTTTTGTTCATTCCTTCTATGAAAACAGAAAAGAGGTGAGACCAGGGTTTCCAAGGAGGACAGAATTCAAGTTCCCGGGATGTTATTGCTCTCTCTCAAGAGTAGGGACCAGGGTGTCCAAGGAGGACAGAATTCAAGTTCCCGGGAGGTTATTGCTCTCTTTCAAGAGTAGGGAGGGACCAGGGTGTCCAAGGAGGACAGAAGTTAAGTTCCCGGGAGGTTATAGCTCTCTCTCAAGAGTACAGACCAGAGTGTCCAAGGAGGACAGAAGTCAAGTTCCCGGGAGGTTAATACTCTGTTTCAGGAGTACAGACCAGGGTGTCCAAGAAGGACAGAAGTCAAGTTCCCGGGGGGTTAATACTCTGTTTTAGGAGTACGGACCAGGGTATCCAAGGAGGACAGAAGTCAAGTTCCCAGGGGGTTGATACTCTGTTTCAGGAGTACGGACCAGGGTGTCCAAGGAGGACAGAAGTCAAGTTCCCGGGGGTTAATACTCTGTTTCAGGAGTACGGACCAGGGTGTCCAAGGAGGACAGAAGTCAAGTTCCCGGGGGTTAATACTCTGTTTTAGGAGTACGGACCAGGGTATCCAAGGAGGACAGAAGTCAAGTTCCCAGGGGGTTGATACTCTGTTTCAGGAGTACGGACCAGGGTGTCCAAGGACAGAAGTCAAGTTCCCAGGGGGTTAATACTCTGTTTCAGGAGTACGGACCAGGGTGTCCAAGGAGGACAGAAGTCAAGTTCCCGGGGGTTAATACTCTGTTTTAGGAGTACGGACCAGGGTATCCAAGGAGGACAGAAGTCAAGTTCCCAGGGGGTTGATACTCTGTTTCAAGAGTACGGACCAGGGTGTCCAAGGAGGACAGAAGTCAAGTTCCCGGGAGGCTCTTGTCGATGTTATGTGTTCATTTTATTTGTCATCAGTGCACTCAATTACGTTGATGGCTCACATATGACATTTCTTTTCACGTTTACATTCGCCGGTACTCAAGTACCGAGCACACAAGAGGCAGCGGCCCTTCCCTTCCCCGTGGCGCACGACGGCGGGAGGGAGCGTGAGCTTGACAGGTCGGCTCATCTGTTGCTAGCACCACAGCAAGGCGACATATGACATGCGAAATGGCCCCATGCTGGGCGCCCGCCCCCTCCGCGGGGCCTCCCCAGAACAAATTGCCATTTCGGCCAACTGTCTGCCAATACATTAACGGCGCTTTAATGACGGCACCTCGACCGCCACAAATCCTAGATAAGTCCGATCTCTGCCAAGACCGCGCACATTCTGTAATTGAGTTCTCCGCTGACCTAACACCGAGAAAATAATATTCGGTTCATTTTGGTGGATTTCCCATAGGGAAGAAGCTATTACTGTAGGTCCCATGGCAAGACCTAAGCGGACTGAGTTACTTTTTCGTATTGAGATGCCTAGAGACAAAAAAAGTTTCGTTAAAAATTGTATATATGTTATGGTATGTATGTGTCCGTAAATACGATAACTCTGGTAAAAGTGGTCCGATCGAGATCAAATTTGGTAGAGATGTGTATTCCAACATTTACTCGGACTAGTTTTTAATTAAGATATATCGGTTAATCGGACCGGGTGGATTTGTACCCCAAAACTGAGGTTTTTGCGTTTTTTATGATCGTGTAATTTTAATTATTTTCCCTTTTTTCTTGGATATGTCTTAGTTCTATCATATAGGCCTACATATTACGTTTATTATAATAATCAGCTATTTTATATATTTCCTATAAAAGCCGTATTACAGTTTGGATTGGTTTGGGTTTAGGTTGGATTAGAAAATTGTGAATCAATGCATTCAGACTTATTTCTTTTGTGGGAATGTTATTAATATGTCTTATCATTTCAGTATTGTTATTCACCATGCCGCGAACCAGAATATCTAATCTTTCACAACGAAGCCGTAATGCTATTCGACTTCAGAACATGGCCAATCTTAAAGTTACCATGTATTCACCGTTAGGCGTTACTAGGTTCGCTGGGTCAGCTAGTTATGTATATTTTTAAACTAAATAATTGCTACATAACATGCATAAAGAGTTCTATTTTTAAATTAACAAATAGTTGGACTTTTCCAACTCATCTTGTGTTTAAAATCTACACAAAGTTTCGAGAGTTGCTTAAACTACTCCCGTTTTCAAGTGCCTAACGATATTTATACTTATACAAACAAAGGGGTTATTTCTATATATAAAAGAAACCGGTCAAAAAATAGATAAAAAATAAAAATGAAAAGCTGAAACCTGAACTTATCGTGACCCTATTTTATTGTGAAGATCAAATAAATAATTATTTGAGCGAATTTACAGTATGAAAAGAGGCTAATACAATGAAAAACTATGTGAAGTAAAACCACAAAAAATAAATCTTTAACTTGTATGTTGTTTTCATTATTATTTTGTTGTATTGTTTATAAATTCTATGGAAATATTTGAGACGTAAGATCTAACTGAATCGAACACGGCTGTGCCCAGAGTCCCGGATCCCCATGGAGCCAGGGAGTCCCCGATGCCCGGAGGCCCAGGGAGGCCCAGGGAGCCCAGAGAGTCAGGGTGTAGCCAGGCCACGAGCAGGTGGAGGGTCTTCGTCAGGAGCCCAGTAGGTGGAGACTTGTCTATTGTGTGCTCACAATGTGGGCGGGGTTCCAGCCAATCAGGCTAACAATGCTTCCAAGGCCCTCAATAATGTTATTATCATGAAAAGCCTTTCATTCTGTTTTTATTGCTTTCCAAAATGATGAATGCTTATCACGTTTTTACCTAATGTGTGGACTTTAACGTTGGAAGCTTATCACCCCCTGTGGACTAATTGCTAGAGAATCTAGATTTTATAGTTTTAATCTAGATTCCGATTTGAAATTAAAAAATAGAAACTCGGAGGTGGCAATCAAAAAGTATTAAGATAAAACTATTTACCACAAGTACCTCAAGTTCCCAATTTAAAAAAAGCAGTCTGCTAAGTCATTTCATAATACTTGTCGATGCACATATTCAAGTCGATAGAAATGACCATTGGAAATATACCATCCAGATGGTACGAACAAACCATAAATAGTTTATATGGATATGGATATAGATACTATACCGTTGATGAATGAAAGATAATAGATTTGTGTAGAATGACATCAAGATCCACGAAGTAATTGTTGTTTAATATTTGTATTCTGACAACTCATGTAATCACAAAGATAAAGTACCGATTGAATATCTATTCTATTCTACAATCGATAACTGATTATTTTGCAATACTTAATCAACCCATTTTATTATTTTCTGTTTTTTCATGAATTGGCCAAATATGACCTTGAAATATCTAATTCCAAGAATAATCTACAACCCCATACCAGAGTCCTGGATGTGCCTGTTACATAGACCTACGAGAGGACGTGCGCCATAGGTAATTTATTCCTGCTTTCATGAGTGCCATAACATTCAGGCAGGAAAACAGTAAATTGATGTTATTGACGAATTCATTGGAATTTTTGAGGGCCCATCTTCTTTATTAAAACATTTTACTTTTCAAATTGTACATTGTTTTGTAAAAACTGTTTATTTCAATAGGGTAGTCAATCTGTATCTTTGAAATCACTTCCTATCATTTGAATATTTCGATATAATTTTTACGCTGTTTAGATTTGTTAATAGCATAATATAGAACAGATAATTTTGTTTTTATTAATAAGGTTAATTAATGATTCTTCAATTTTGAGCTTCCAGAGATCAGATATTTTAACATGAAGTCATAATAACTCCCAAATCATGAAATATAGTGACGTGTAGCATTCTTCCTGAATATATTTTTGATCACACTTAACTTAATTGATTACATTTTTAATTCACATTATAATTTTGAATACAACATTAATTAATATTTTCGTAACCTTTTGGCTGTACGGACAAAGGCACAACTATTAACGTCTTAATTAAATTCGGTAAAGATACATTATTAAAAGAATGCCTTTATTCTTTCAAAAGCCTTCAAAGTTCACACTGTCAAATTGTGCCTAACACGTGCAAAAACATACATACATCATTCTATCGTTATTATCTTTTTGAAGGTGAAGATACATCTGATTAGTCTGAAATCAGAATATATTGTTTTTCTATGCCTATGCAGAATTAAACGCAGCGAAGTACCGTAGCGGCGTAAGTCACATGGGTCAGAGGTGACTGCTCATGATCTGACAGGAGTACCGGCCACTGGTTTCGATCCAGCAACCTTTGACTTACTGGGCTAGCGCGTCACCCTGCTCCACCGTTCCGTCAACAGATCGAGACCAAATCCGTTAGAGATTTACTCGGTTCGTAATCCAGACATATTGGACAATGGAAAGGGGTATTTTGGGGGGTTTATGTGCCCCAAAAAGGGTTTTTTCGTTTTTCACACGTAATTAAAAAAACATCTTTGACAATTATAATCAGTTAAAAACTATACAATTTTGATCCTTAAAGTTATGCTCTATCTACAACGGTTACCGAGGTATTAAAAATCTAAACACAATATATTGTATTTGCGGACTCAAATGCTAATCTTATGGAGAATACGGAAAAATTAATATTTCCCTTACTAACCAATATTTTTATATGCAACTTTGTATTTAGCTTCATGTAGTTGGGATCCAACCGTTTATTCTTAAAAATCATAGTATAGTATCTTGGCAGCTAACCTGCATTCTTTTCCCACGTTAATCATATAGAGAATACGCAAACTTCTTTATTTATGGACAGATGTTGATGAAACTTAGTATACATGGTTAAAATAAAAATAGTTTATTTTTTAAATGTCTACTTTCAGAGCTCCTCACAAAAAAAGTTGGCATAGTAATTTACCTTACAACCACTTTGGCTACGTGTTGTTATTGTCTTTAATAGTTTAAACACTTTTCAAAATTACACACCGCACTAAAACAACAGCAGTTTAGGTTGGACACCTTTCTCCACCCGTTGTCGTAACCGACAGCATGTCCTGAGTTAGCAAATATTTTATATAGTTGTGTTTGCTGATTTCTTTTTTAACCCTATTATTGAAAAAAACAGCACCGTGCTGACAACTAAACTGCATGTTTAAGTGACAAAATAATTAAAATAATACCATAATAGACATCTTGCTAGCCTAGCGGTTAGCGTCTTGGACTTTGGTGCAAGAGGTCACGGGTTCGATCCCCGGGTTGTCCACAAAATTTGATGGTTAGGACCGTTTTCCCTTAAAAGTTTTTGTATGCTCTCGAGTAAAATTCCGTTGGCATTGACGTACAAAAAAAGCTCTAACGAAAATAAAACACAGATAAATTAAATTACACAGGGATAAATTTTAAAAAACTACATATAGTTATGATATGTTTATAAGTTAACAAAAATAACTAATCCTCAGGTGAACTGAAATCTAAAACATAACACAATTAACACATAAACCACAAAACAAATACAGCAAGTTTAAAGCAGTTTAATCTGCATTAACCTTTTATGTTTTCAGCTTTATACCGGCTTAGTCCGGATTATGTGTTAATTGTGTCATGTTTTAGATTTTAGTTCACCTGAGGACGCGATTAGATTCCAGATCCCGAAACGTCGTGAAACTGTTGAATAAAATCGTGTGGAAAATGTCCGCAATAAAAATCTAAATAACATAAATACACCATCACCAATAATGAATTTCAAACAATAAATAACAAGTTAAAAGGGGGATTGATAGTTTATCTGAGGTGCTGATTCATAATTCGATCATTTAGTAAATGCAAACAAAACAAAAACCTAGTCAAATCAAAGTGAAAGTGCCAGACACTGAGACCAGCGTGGCATCGGGCTCAGTTTCACTTTCAGTCGATATTAAATGACAGAAATTCAGAAATATTTTTTTGTTTTTCTCCGCTGACCCTAAGTTTTTCCGATGAGAAGTGTTGTCGGGTCTATTAATGATGTGAATTTTGTCTAATGTAATAAGACTGTCACTGTAAGTGTAATAATCTGTCACAAGACCCACAAGTACAGTGAAACTTCGACAGCTCAAACAAACTCTTTCATTTCAATATTTCCCGTGGCTCGGGACTTTGTGTATTCAAACAATGCAACAAAATTGTGGATAATTCGACGTTTATTTTAGATCAAGAAAATTTCCGGTATTGTAAGTTGAGATTTAAAAATTACTCTACGCTCTCTGAATCACGCACAGAATAATAAGATATACCGGTGCCGAATCTTACCTACGCTTTGACTCACGTACAAGAACTTGGAACACTCAAAATCACTTACAGTAAAGCAGGGTAAATGTAAGTGATTAATTATTAGATGTTTCAGAATTTATCATCAAAGACTTGATTTGTAGGAACAAGCAAAAATCTCATTCTCGTTTAAAAAACAAGAAATTATTTTTATTGTTGAAGTTAAATGCAGTTTAAACGTTTAAATGCAGTTTATGAGTTTTATGCTTCTTGTTCACGACTAGGTCGGTCAAAACAGATACATTTTCATAAAGTAACAGCACATATATTCTACTCTTCGGTAATATGTTTCAATTTCAAAATTTTACTACGCACGTAGTCTAGATAACAATCACGTTCGCTCGAGTTTAGTTTGCACCAATGTAGCCTATAGTAAAGCAAACGTTGCTGAATAAATCATTTATGATTATTGGCAGAAGTAGAGAAGACTGTAGATGGAGAGTCTTGGTTCTGCCGGCGCTTAGCCCTCTGGACTTGATCGTAACAGTATATAAAGTAAAAAAGTATGATATTTTGTAGTACTTTATTTCATCTCTCATTTTACTGTATTTTGTTACGAAAATAGGAGTTAAACAATGAATTTATATTTAAATGACTAAGTAAAGAATTTATTATTATTTCCAACATATTTGTTAAATACGCAATTGTATGTCCTCGTCAGGTTTTTAAAACTTGTCGGTGAGGTCCATTAGTATAAAAATAAAAACACACAGGTATTACATTAATAATTTATCCGTCTTAAAACTACAGTGGTTTAGGGCAGGCATCTATTTAATAAATATTTGCAGACAGAAATTTTATCTTATCTTATAATACCCTCATATTTTTTATAAGTTATATTTTTGGCCCAACGATTATGTTATGTAGATAATAACAACACATTTACAATAAGAAAATGTTTTTAGAAAGTAACTGATACAAACTTTAAAACGAAATAACAACGCGTAAATTAACAAAAATAAACTAAAATAAAACACAAAGTGACACTTAAATGTAAAAACAACAATAATACTGTTTGTATTTACTTCCCTGTGGGGAAATAGGTTAGATCATAGATATGTCTAAAGCGAATGTTTTCAGTTCATCTAAACAGCTGTTCTAATAACCAAAAATTCAATACAATAGCTCTGGTAGTTTCAATGGAAACGGGATCTAAACACTTCCGCTGCACTTAGAGGTCTCAGACTCAGCAACATAACCTAACTTTAGACACAGCCAACAGCCTGCTGCCAAGATGCAAAGGCGTTAAATGATTAGATAGCGTGTAAAAGCTTTAACTTTCTTGTCTTGCAAAATTGTACAATTCAATGAAGAAAATTTGTATGTTTGAAATTTTTAATTAGACTGTGGTTTTATAAACTGTAGGATAAAACTTCTTTAGTTCAAATTGTAGGATTATTTGAAGTTTTTTGCTGACCAATTGAATATTATGATTCAATATGAAATAAAGTAATAAGGATATAAAAGAAAATACTGGGGTTTATAAAATAAAATGCAATTACTGGCATAAAACTTACATAGGCCAAACTGGACGGCAATTCAAGAAACTTTTTAAATAACATTTACCTAAAGCCACAAGTATCAAAAAATACAAATTTGCTTCCCACATAGTCGACAACAATCACAGTTACACAATCTAGGTCCATTAACACATCTGTATTAAAGGCCAAACAATGACAGCATTAGAAAATTATGAAATTTACGAAGATATAAAATTTCAGCCCCAACATCTATTAAATGAAAAAAAGTATTCTCCAACCACTGCACTATTTGCATTAACAGAAACAATAATAAAGGTAGCATGAAGACAAAGTACATCTGGCAGAACGCATATCAACTAATTTTAGATCGACATGTTTTATTTATTTTATTGTTTTTTGTGACTAAAAATAGGTAAGTGTTTTAATCATAACATAAACCCTTCAAAAAAGTTACAAGTTTGAAATGATTTGATTATAAAGGTGTCGAAACGCGCGTCATCCGTTAGGGACTACGACACGATTTACCCGGCAGCTAAGAATGTAATAGGTATATGTAACCTATTATTTATTCTATAGTCCATTGAGTTTGGAATTATCCGAGTTCCACCTTGTTGTGACCGTGTATGCTCATAGGCGTGTACCGGGTACCTATGACCCCGGCCTGGAGCGCTCGGCGGGAACTCTCTCCATTCAAGAGCACCCCAACGGCAGGTAACTCACTACTCCTTGGGTCGCGCAGTAATTGGGGGATGTTTCCTAATCGCCCGCTAAAGGTTTCCTGTTTGAGCCTAATCATAGGGCAATTTGTCTTTCGGCCAGGCCCAAAGTGGCGAATTGGCCCATTAGTTTATCTAGGTACACCCTATTACAGGCTATTTTAGGGGTTGTTTTCCATCCCCCGGTGCGCAAGTAGCATTAAGGGCAATAAAAATTACGGAAATTGTTGAGCGATGCCCGACGGTGAGAGCTGTACGCGACCCGGACCCGAACCTACCTCAACTATGTGCAATTTTTGTGACGTAAATCATTCGCAAAATTTTATTGGGGGTCTACAGGGCCTATTACATTGTTAAACGTCATTATCAATGAGTCTAGGAAAGCCCGCTGGTCTAGGTCCCGGATTCAAATCTCACCTATCATCAACGGCTTTTTGCCATGTGCTAATGTCCCACACTCCTAACCCTCTAGGTCTAGCCTGGAGTGATGTGTAACGGTTGAGAGCAAACACAAGAAAACAAAAATCACCTCTGATTTTACAGAAAGGTTTCATAATGAAAAATATTGAATTACATAATATTTCAATATTACAAACACATTTATAAACTAAAAAGGTTCACCGAAATATTTTACGAAAATATTATTTATACAACGGAAATCAAACTGCATTTTAAATTTTTTTTTAATAATTGGAATAGTAAATAGTTTTATTTTTTGTTATTTTTTCATTGTTTTCAATACTAGTCAGCGACGTCCACGTCAAAATCTTAATCCCATTGAAATTGCATTTATTTTTCATTTTAAAGGTTCTTAAATCGTGTTTTCAAGATTATTTAAATTTTTATTACTGAAATTTTCCACTAATCTTCAACACGATTAGTCAGGACTATGTACTTAATCGTGTTATGTTTTAGGTTCTAGCTCACCTGAGGATGGGATCAGATTCCAGATCCCGAAACGTCGTAAAACTTTGCTTATAATCATGATGGAAAATATCCTTGATAAAAATATAAATAATATCGATTACATATTAACGTGTTACTAATCGTGTTATGTTTTAGGTTCTAGCTCACCTAAGGACGGGATCAGATTCCAGATCCCGAAACGTCGTAAAACTTTGTATTACTAATGATTTTATATATTTAAACGATTATAGTCCGGGCTAACCGTGTTACTAATCTTGTTATGTTTTAGGTTCTAGCTCACCTGAGGATGGGATCAGATTCCAGATCCCGAAACGTCGTAAAACTTTGTTTCACTTATAATCATGATGGAAAATATCCTTGATAAAAATATAAATAATATAACGATTGGTACATAGTCCGGGCTAACCGTGTTACTAATCTTGTTATGTTTTGGGTTCTAGCTCACCTAAGGACGGGATCAGATTCCAGATCCCGAAACGTCGTAAAACTTTGTTTAGTCCGGGCTAACCGTGTTACTAATCTTGTTATGTTTTGGGTTCTAGCTCACCTAAGGACGGGATCAGATTCCAGATCCCGAAACGTCGTAAAACTTTGTTTAGTCCGGGCTAGCCATGTTACTAATCTTGTTATGTTTTGGGTTCTAGCTCACCTAAGGACGGGATCAGATTCCAGATCCCGAAACGTCGTAAAACTTTGTTTAGTCCGGGCTAACCGTGTTACTAATCTTGTTATGTTTTAGGTTCTAGCTCACCTGAGGATGGGATCAGATTCCAGATCCCGAAACGTCGTAAAACTTTGTTTCACTTATAATCATGATGGAAAATATCCTTGATAAAAATATAAATAATATAACGATTGGTACATAGTCCGGGCTAACCGTGTTACTAATCTTGTTATGTTTTAGGTTCTAGCTCACCTGAGGATGGGATCAGATTCCAGATCCCGAAACGTCGTAAAACTTTGTTTCACTTATAATCAAGTCCGGGCTAACCGTGTTACTAATCTTGTTATGTTTTGGGTTCTAGCTCACCTAAGGACGGGATCAGATTCCAGATCCCGAAACGTCGTAAAACTTTGTTTAGTCCGGGCTAGCCATGTTACTAATCTTGTTATGTTTTAGGTTCTAGCTCACCTAAGGACGGGATCAGATTCCAGATCCCGAAACGTCGTAAAACTTTGTTTAGTCCGGGCTAACCGTGTTACTAATCTTGTTATGTTTTAGGTTCTAGCTCACCTAAGGACGGGATCAGATTCCAGATCCCGAAACGTCGTAAAACTTTGTTTAGTCCGGGCTAACCGTGTTACTAATCTTGTTATGTTTTAGGTTCTAGCTCACCTAAGGACGGGATCAGATTCCAGATCCCGAAACGTCGTAAAACTTTGTTTAGTCCGGGCTAACCGTGTTACTAATCTTGTTATGTTTTAGGTTCTAGCTCACCTAAGGACGGGATCAGATTCCAGATCCCGAAACGTCGTAAAACTTTGTTTCACTTATAATCATGATGGAAAATATCCTTGATAAAAATATAAATAATATAACGATTGGTACATAGTCCGGGTAACCATGTTACTAATCGTGTTTTAGGTTCTAGCTCAGTTGAGGACGGGATCATATTCCAGATCCCGAAACGTTGAGAAACTTGGTTTTACTTAAAATCGTGATTGAAATGTCCGTAATAAAATCTAAATTACATAATGCCACCATCACCAATAATGAATTTCAAACAAAGAAATCAAATTAAGTATTTAAAATTATAAGTGTTAGGGAAGGCACTTTTTCCCTAACATGTTCCTGTGATATATTTCATGTTTCCATTTTTTAAATTCATTCATACCCAATTATTTCATTATTCACCCAGTTTTAACTAAGTAAATTAATCGCAAGGTATGTTTCTAACTTATAGCCTATAATAATTACATTACAAATTGAAAATACATTTGAAATATCTATATAAATAAGTGGACGAAAATGTTTAATCAATAGAGATGATTTTAATCATATTGATTATACAATAAATATGTACAATCTGCTGTCTTATCCAAAGTGAGATTATGACTACAAGTAATTCCATTTAGAGATTTTAACACTTACTATGCTTCATTATGTAATATCTCTAAAATCGCTCATTATTGTATTTACATTATCCTCTTCAAACGAACCATGATTAAAACGGTTCGCTATTTATTACCGTTTTACTTACTAAGCATAATAATTATTCTAATTTCACAACTTTAAATGCCAAAATTCATTTTAAATGGCTCTAAGACTCGGGTTTCTCTGAGTAATATATCTTGTTTCCCATATTTTAATTGAATCGTGTTTGCATTTCCCTATGAAACTTTGTTGTTTCAAATTAAATTGAAAGAATTGGTTTCTAAGAGAAGTTTAATAACTTGTTTGCAAGAATTTTAGTAATTCATTTTAGTTGGAAAAAAGGTGTGGGTCTAACATTCCAACAGGCTGGAATTGCATGATAATTACTATAACAAAAATATATATATCAAGTTAAAAACAATTTTTTTCCAAAACAAAATGGCCATTAAAAATTTACCATTTTTATATAATGCACAATATTAAAGGTAAATTTCAAAAATCTATATACAAACATAAGTTTTTTTACCTTAAAAAATAAGAAGGTGGCAAGGATAATGGTATGTACATAGGCCTGAGTTGAAGAAAAAATGAATATATTCCCATAAATTCAGTTTTAGAAAATAACAAAATAGAAATATAAATCCGAAGTGAACAATTTAATTAAAAAAAATTAAAACTAGCACAAGAATATGTAACGAAAAACCCACACTAAAATAAAGCTAAAATCTACGTTAAGTTATGACCTGCGAGGAGCGCGAAAATGGGAGTATGTCAGTCCAAGTTTCCGGTGATTTCCAGCAGTTTTTTGTTTTAAAATATTATTTTTTTAAGCTGTAAAATTTATTTTTTGTTGATATAGTTTTATCTTTGACCTATAATTACTACTTCAATTAAAAACTTCTAGCACCGCGCGGCGCAACTGACGCAGAACATAATCACATTCATTCACTGCTGATTTAGGACCTTATCGCTCTGACAGCTGATTAAATCTTTTGACGCGAAAAATTTGCTTTTCAGCTAAGTATGTTTACTTTTCTCGAGATTTCTTACTTTTTCATGCATAGCTGCAAAGATAATCTAAAACAGTGATTTTCTCGTTTTTTTATTATTTGATCTTTGACAAAGAATAACACTATACGTATATATAAAAGTAGTTATATATAAAAATATAAGTTTAAGTTAAGCTTCCATAGATAAATACCTAGTTTGACGAGCCATATGAGACGCAAAAATAAAAAAAATCCTATTCAAAAATAAAACAAAAATCGAGAAAAAATCTTTCTAAAATTTCTACAAAATTCATTTGTAATGAGATGCTCTAACCTCTAGATTCTATTATATGTGAGGCTTTACACATTATGTCATTTATATATATTTTGATAATCAATAATAATTGATTTTATATTGAAAATTACCATCTAGGGACAGAAATGTAGCGTGGGTACATAAGCAGTCTACATAGAATTTCTCCAAACCTATATAATTTATGGAAACAATGATAGTCTGTATTGAATTGAAAGTATGTTTATGTACTTATAGAAACACAAGTTTAAGTTAAGCTTTCGAAGATAACTACCTAGTTTGACGAGCTGGATTATACACCTGACGAGCTGTATGATACGTCTGACGAGCTGCGTTACACACCTGACGAGCTGTATGATACGTCTGACGAGCTATATACGTGTGACGAGCTGTATGATACGTCTGACGAGCTATATACGTGTGACGAGCTGTATGACACGTCTGACAAGCTATATACGTGTGATGAGCTGCATGATACACCTGACGAGCTGCGTTATACACCTGACGAGCTGTATGATACGTCTGACGAGCTATATACGTGAGACGAGCTCCATGATACACCTGACGAGCTGCATGATACGTTTGACGAGTTGTACGATTCACCTGACGAGCTATGACTCGTACGTGTGACAAGCCGTTGGATACGTCTGACTAGTCATAGAATACATTTGACGAGCCATATACGTGTGACGAGCTGAATGATACGCCTGACGAGTTGTACCACATGACGAGCTATATGAGTTTGACAAGTTTTATGATACACCTGGCAAGCTGTACGATACACATGCACCTGACGATCTGCACGGTTTACCTGACGAACTGACCGATACACCTGACGAACTATATGACACCGTACGACCTGTATGATACCTCTGACTGACTGTAAAATACATCAGACGAGCTGTACGATACACATGCACCTGATGAGGTGCACTTTTTACCTGACGAACTGACCGATATACCTGACGAGCTATATGACATCGTACGATCTGTATTGGTTGTGACGGACTGTACAATACATCAGACGAGCTGTACGATACACATGCACCTGATGAGGTGCACTGTTTACCTGACGAACTGACCGATATACCTGACGAGCTACATGACATCGTACGATTGGCTGTGACGGACTGTACAATACATCAGACGAGCTGTATGAATCATGAATCTGACGATAATTTTCTTGAAGCTCCTCTGTACTCTTATAAATTACTAACTAGTCAGTCTAGTGAGTTTCTATTACGTTTTATTCAGTATAATCTTTACCATTTTAAATAATGTCAATATGTGATTTTTTACTAATTTTACCGTTAAAGGTGTTTATAATTTTTATGTAATGTACTATCCGTATGTATTAAGGAATAGTAGAGTTACCGATTCCATTCAATAAAATTACTCCAAAATGCGATGGCTCTGTGGATGGAATTTCAGCAGGTACTGCATTTTTTATTTTAGGTTAAAATGGAAATATAAAGAACACTGGAAGACGTCAGCTGGAAGATAATTTATCGTCTGGAGAGCAGACCCTTGTAGAGCGGGCGTTCCCCATCCATCTTGTTTGTTTACAAGTCGCAACGCCCCCTGATCAGCTGATCAGCGTGCTACGGCTCACGGTCGGGCTACTTAGCCTTCCTATCAAACAATACACTATTTTGGCCATTTGTATTGTGCATTTTAAATGTGAATATTTTGAACAGCATCGATCGATGGCATAAGGTTTATTTTGGTTCCTTGCCATAAACAGTATAAGTGTATTTCTATTGTCTATTCCTGGATTCCTTTTGGTTTTTACCGCTTTTTCAATCAGTTTTGGTGTAGTTACAAAATATCTATATTTGATATACTATACCTTTAATGGGGGTAAAATTAGGTAAAATAAACGGGATAAGTGAATTTATTCATGAGTAATCCCTTTGTGTATTTTAGGAATGTTACCCAATTTTCCCCCCAGTGGTGATAATATATTTTTAAAATTTTTATTTTGAAAATTGGACCAAGAAGTGTTTAACGTTTCATTCTAAAAGTTAATGAAATAACGAGATACTTTATCTTGATGCGTTCACCACAAAACATTGAGTAACCCCAGACGACTTACTTTGTTTGCCACTGACCATTAATATTAGCTTTCTATGCTTCATTTATCGATACTAATAGTTTATTTAACTACTAAATACATTATAATAATAACAAAATGTTATTACAATTAGTTTAAAGTATGAAATTTGACATTTTTCTTTATTTCAAAGAATAATTACAATATAAAATACCACTGAAATTTTTCCCCATGGCCTACTGAATGTATGTCAATCGGTCAGTTGTTTCCACTTATGTAACTTAAAAAATAACTTTAAAATAAGATAAATAAACAAGATAACAGTTTATATTCATCTACCATAAAGCCCGAAAAAGGCCTTTTTAAAGGCCAATAAAGCCTTTTTTGCATTTAAAGGTAAAACTCTGGAAAACTTTTAGTCTAAAACGAAGTCCTTTTAGAGAAATTTCAGTTGTCTCTGTATTTTAGGGCTCTCTAAAGTGAACCAAAATTATCAATGAAAATGATGAAAACAGGTCTTCATATAAAATGTGAAATTGATGTGTAATTGGCATTAGCAAAAATGCGCAAATTTCATAAAAATCCAACCATCGGTGTGATCTAGGGTTCGTAATACAATAGACATCACTCCGCAAACAACTTGTTTGGGTTCATGGAGCTTCAAAATGTTTTACAAACCTCATAACCCATTCTCAGCTCATGCTCAAGAATTTTGGCTAAAAAATACTTTCTCCATATGTACAGTACTCTATATAGAAGGAGAAATTGAAAAAAATGATAAAGTACAAGTGCGCAATGCGCCAAAAAAACCGAGTCGGGCAGCTAAAACTTGTTTGCGCCCCGAGTAGCGTATAGAATATGGATATAGTTAAAAACATCACTAAATCATGGAAAACATGTCACAAACGTGAATGGTGTTCTATGGAAAAGGTATACAATAATACTCCACCATAAAGGCGAACACAAGTCGAACATAAATATATTTTTATTACTAGCCGATCAGTAGACAGGTGTACTTCTAATAACGACAGCTGATTCGTACCTTACTGTACATAAATGTTACAGAACAAAGTATAGAAACTTATCGCGCCTCTACATTTCTCTCTGGAAGAATATAACCGAGAATATTAAATTATACAATTTACAAGTCCGAAATTATGATGTATAGTAAAGTCTATTCGAAATCGTGCATATATGTATACGTATATACATAAGCATAACACTTTAACAAAAGTTACGGTCACGCATAGTTTAAATAAAGACATATATACTCATCTAGTACAGTAAAAAAATAGCAGGGTCCACACTTAAGGTTCACAGCGAGTTGAACTCGTTAACGAAAACATAGGTCGGCTATTGTGTCATATCACTGATCGAAACAATGTCCCACAATATCTTGTGTTGTAATATGGCACTTGGTCGAGAGAACTGCGACTATCACCACACCAGTCCCTCGTTCTGCAGAGACTGCGGCTCGGAGAACGTACTACCGCTGACTCCTGCAACAGAACACGAGTATGAGACCAAGGGCACAGCAGGAGGTGCACGGGTATCAGGGAGACATTAGGGATACAACAGAGGAGGACAAACATCGGGGATCAGGTGGAGGTTAACAAACTTTGGTGATTCTGCAGGGGGTTTACGGATATCTTGGATATAGTAGGAGGTACATAGATAACAGGAATGCAGGAGGAGGTTCTCGGGTATCAAGGATACAGAAGGAGATGCTTAGGTCTCAGGGATAGACCAGAAGGCAAGGAGATATCAGGGTTGCAGCGGGAGAAAAGTGATATCAAAAATTATTACTGATAACTAACTACCTTCACAAAACTACGGTCCATAATTCTCATTGGTTTAAACATGTTTACTGTTTTATATTACTTAACTTATGGGACTTTTGAGCGTCGGGTATCATCGCTATCACGTCATACTTCAAACTCAAATTATCTATCAGAATCACAATATATATACCACGTAGATTAGTATAAAAAAAGAAGAGAGTTCATTTGTTTCTTTAATAATTCAAGTAACTAAATTATTTCTTTTGTTAAACATTACTAACCAATTTTAATTTTATTCTATACTGGGTAGCGGTAGATACATCTTACGAGGCCGCTCGCGCCATGCAGCACGATTTGTGGCAGTACAAAACCCAAAACCTCGGTCACGCACAGAGACGGCTTTTGCGGCGGCGAAATTGTGAAAATAGATTGCGAAAGAGCGCGGAGACCAGCGGCTATTGGCCGTGCGGCGCCTCGCCGCGCATTATGTGATAACGGCGGAGGATAAGTATGTAAGTGCGGGATTAGAATCGATCTCGGGACGTAAGAGCAGGGCAATGCCTCACGTCGCGTCGGCGCTGGCGGTGGTTTCAAATTGATAGTGCAGTAGCGGATCGAAGGCGCGCCTGGAGCTACGTGTGAAAGTGGGACAGCGAGTGAGTGGTCCCCGCTACTCCCTCCTACGGTCCTCCGAGTCATGTTTGTCGGTTATAGATACCTTGAGGGTTGATGAACTCCGGGCTGGCTCGCTGCGGGAGTAGCTGCTGGTCGGTGGGAGGTGGCGGTTGAGGGATGAATCCTGGGGGAGGCTCGGGAGTCATACCGCCGAACTCGTTGCCCATCGGTCCCATCGGACCCGGATCCATGGGTCCACCTGGGAAGGCGAAGAGTACTGATCAGATCGTCATCAAACGACTTTTGGAATTTTCAATACAATGTGACAAGACTGAGGGTTTGATTTTACCTTGGGGGTTGAAGGGTAAGGGTTGGCCGTGAGCGTGGTGGCCGGGGAAGAACTCGTGGGGAAATCCCCCTGGACCACCGTAGCCGAACTCGAACTTGCCGTCGGCAGTCGCGAAGTATGGGAACCCAGGCGGAGGCTCGTCAAGGCCACCGGGACTCAGGTTCATGGGGAAGCCCCTCATCTTGCGGGAACCTCCGAAGAACGGACCTCGGCCCATCGACGTCAGCTGCTTTAGTCGCCTCTCTTTACTTCTCTTGTTCTGGAACCAAACCTGTAACACGAACACAATCGGTAACTCCAAAAAGTCTTCACTCTAACAGTTCACTTCACATTTCCACAGTTCTATTTCCATAGCTTCTTTTCCAAAGCGCGCTGCATTAAGCCACCACAATGTGGTACACCGGTATTTAAAGCCGATGTGTCGCGTTAAAGTGTGACCGGTCGCAAAAAATCGTCAACGATGTAAATACGCGGGTCGCGGTCCGTTTATTGCCACCGGACGTGCCTGCCAGAGTGAGAAGTAATGAAGTAAATATTACTGAGACTCCAGGTGCCGGCGGCCAAGCACGTGTGCGCCATCTTGCCGGCACTCGCTGCCGTTTATGACTAGGACATTTCCCAGCGGCGTTATCACTAAAGGAACACCTGGGACCGCTGGGCGAACACGCGAATGTTCGATCGATCGAAATAATCGTTGCATTCCCAAGCGGCGTTATCACTAAAGGAACACCTGGGACCGCTGGGCGAACACGCGAATGTTCGATCGATAGAAATAATCGTTACATTCCCAAGCGGCGTTATCACTAGAGGAACACCTGGGACCGCTGGGCGAACACGCGAATGTTCGATCGATCGAAATAATCGTTACATTCCCAAGCGGCGTTATCACTAGAGGAACACCTGGGACCGCTGGGCGAACACGCGAATGTTCGATCGATAGAAATAATCATTACATTCCCAAGCGGCTTTATCACTAGAGGAACACCTGGGACCGCTGGGCGAACACGCGAATGTTCGATCGATCGAAATAATCATTACATTCCCAAGCGGCGTTATCACTAGAGGATCACCTGGGACCGCTGGGCGAACACGCGAATGTTCGATCGATCGAAATAATCGTTACATTCCCAAGCGGCGTTATCACTAGAGGAACACCTGGGACCGCTGGGCGAACACGCGAATGTTCGATCGATAGAAATAATCATTACATTCCCAAGCGGCTTTATCACTAGAGGAACACCTGGGACCGCTGGGCGAACACGCGAATGTTCGATCGATCGAAATAATCGTTACATTCCCAAGCGGCTTTATCACTAGAGGAACACCTGGGACCGCTGGGCGAACACTCGAATGTTCGATCGATCGAAATAATCGTTACATTCCCAAGCGGCTTTATCACTAGAGGAACACCTGGGACCGCTGGGCGAACACTCGAATGTTCGATCGATCGAAATAATCGTTACATTCCCAAGCGGCGTTATCACTAGAGGAACACCTGGGACCGCTGGGCGAACACGCGAATGTTCGATCGATCGAAATAATCGTTACATTCCCAAGCGGCGTTATCACTAGAGGAACACCTGGGACCGCTGGGCGAACACGCGAATGTTCGATCGATCGAAATAATCGTTACATTCCCAAGCGGCTTTATCACTAGAGGAACACCTGGGACCGCTGGGCGAACACGCGAATGTTCGATCGATCGAAATAATCGTTACATTCCCAAGCGGCGTTATCACTAGAGGATCATCTGGGACCGCTGGGCGAACACGCGAATGTTCGATCGATCGAAATAATCGTTACATTCCCAAGCGGCGTTATCACTAGAGGATCATCTGGGACCGCTGGGCGAACAAACTTGGGTTTGAGCGATCGAAATATAGTTACATTCTCCATCGGCGTTAATAGTGCAGTAACACCTGGGACCACTGGGTTAGCATACTGGTGTCAAATCGATCGAACTATCGGCTCATTTCTGGTTCACTATTGTTATATGAACATTACATCATATGAAGTAATTAATTTACAATAGTGCAACTTAATATATTCAACCTTTCGAGAATTTTTTTCAAAATCTACTACCTCACTCCAACTTATTAACAGCAGACAAACCAAATTTGAATTATTAACATTTTAATGTAATAAGTCTACATGATGACTTATGTCAAATAACTATCATTTATCTAAAAAACATTAACCCTTTTCGAGCTTTGATTCCATTCTATGTTTATATATTTTCTTTCCGTCTTAACTTAACTACCAGTTTAAAGACCACTCGGTGTTCTAGTGTACCCTTTTCTTACTTGTTATTTTTATGACTATTTTTCCATATACGTGTTTTCTCTTATATCTAAGTAGTAACTGATAAACCAAGATACTTCCGGAGTCTTCTGAATCACGTTTATGTAATCTTGTGAAGGGATTTTTTTATTGCATGTTTAGCGTAAAACGATTCAGTTATTTTACGAATTATCAGACGATTTATTTCTAACATTGTTCTTACTATACTGGTATATACTCTTTATCCAATTTTACGAAGGAATGTCATTTAGCCCGATTCTTGTTATCGGGCGATGACGTGCGACGTGGTGTTTCCCAGAAGGACGCGGTGACATCGCGTGCCGGTAGTCCGCGCATGCGTGGACCCCGCGCCTGCGCCGCGCGCTGCTACGTCGGCCCGTCTCTAAAGGTGGCAACGATTTTTATAGCTCGCCGGCCAGGGGTCAGCCAAGCTCGCATGCAAAACAAAAACCGAATAAAACTCCGGCTCGATCCCTTTATGGCCTCCTGCTAGCTGTCCAAACACCCGCTCTTTGTTCTCTCTTCTTTTTATTCGAGCTCGAGTTCATAAAATGCTTGGGAATTCTTCACGCCCGGTGTACAAGGACGGGTATCGATAATCCTCAGCCTCGCCGTGTGTAAACCTATTCACCCATCTTGCTCCCACATCATAATATCTGATATTCTTTACCTTTCAGACTTGTTAATTTGAGCGTTTTGAGTTTAATATATGTGTATATATTACATAGGCTTAAATCCCTGGGTAGATCGTCATTTCAATGAAGTATCAAACAGTTTTTATTCGTAAAAAAAGGAATACACTCATAACAGTTTAAATCCTATCCAGCCATTTTTACACAAATATCCAAATCCTATCCTACTAAATTTGGACCTAATTCTCTCCCCTTTTTACACAAATATTTAATTCAGACATTCATATTAGTTTCTTCCGTTTTCCAAGCTGACTTAACAAAATTTAATATTTCCTCATGGGTAATACAGTATAATAAAATTAAATAATTGGAAGAAGAATAATTTACAATTATTATTAGCTATATAAAAAGCTCTATGATTTGAATTATGCTGTCGTGCAAGCATGTTGCATACATCCATTGGTATGTCTCTAATTCAATGACATGCCGCAAAAAATGTTTCTAGAAAATCTTAACCTCACTGCTTTACCTAACCTAATGACCTTAATTAATCACGATAAATATATGTCCTCGATTACGATTCAGTCGCACCAGCAGCTGTTACTACGGCATATACACCATAAACTCGTGAAAGCTAATTGAAAAGTTAATGAGTTGTACGATTCGACTGCAAGTAAAAAATCACTGTGTAAAAGACGCCGATTATGGACACAACAGAGGGATGTTGTAAAAACAGCTACTCCGAGTCCGTCCCTTGAAAAATTAATCATAATCGCCTTTTGGACCAGCGCGGCCGGCCTTTGAAAAAATGCATTCCGTACCAAATGACTTATGGAGCGGGAATCCTTTTTTTGGAACCCAACCATGGAGGCCGGGTTAATAATTTGTTTTATTTTCTTGCACTTGTAGTGGGTGTTTAGACAATGGGCTGGTGGAGGGAGGGGGAGGGGGGCTGTCAAGATGCTCCATTAGTCTCCCCAGCGCGGCTTGCCAAAACACCGCCGCGCCGCGCCGCGCCGCTTCCAAGCGTTCAAACGAATAGTATATGTCTAAAAAAAGTTTAATTCATTGCCATGAATCATTAAAAGTGTTTAACCGGGTTATCACTTTAAAACACCTCACTGAATACGACTAACACTTCGTCAAGTGGCGCACATAAAAAACCAAATATTGTCTACCTTACATCTAATACTGTCACTGAATACGACTAACACTTCGTCAAGTGGCGCACATAAAAAACCAAATATTGTCTACCTTACATCTAATACTGTCACTGAATACGACTAACACTTCGTCAAGTGGCGCACATAAAAAACCAAATATTGTCTACCTTTACATCTAATACTGTCACTGAATACGACTAACACTTCGTCAAGTGGCGCACATAAAAAACCAAATATTGTCTACTTTACATCTAATACTGTCACTGAATACGACTAACACTTCGTCAAGTGGCGCACATAAAAAACCAAATATTGTCTACTTTACATCTAATACTGTCACTGAATACGACTAACACTTCGTCAAGTGGCGCACATAAAAAACCAAATATTGTCTACCTTACATCTAATACTGTCACTGAATACGACTAACACTTCGTCAAGTGGCGCACATAAAAAACCAAATATTGTCTACCTTACATCTAATACTGTCACTGAATACGACTAACACTTCGTCAAGTGGCGCACATAAAAAACCAAATATTGTCTACCTTACATCTAATACTGTCACTGAATACGACTAACACTTCGTCAAGTGGCGCACATAAAAAACCAAATATTGTCTACTTTACATCTAATACTGTCACTGAATACGACTAACACTTCGTCAAGTGGCGCACATAAAAAACCAAATATTGTCTACCTTACATCTAATACTGTCACTGAATACGACTAACACTTCGTCAAGTGGCGCACATAAAAAACCAAATATTGTCTACCTTACATCTAATACTGTCACTGAATACGACTAACACTTCGTCAAGTGGCGCACATAAAAAACCAAATATTGTCTACTTTACATCTAATACTGTCACTGAATACGACTAACACTTCGTCAAGTGGCGCACATAAAAAACCAAATATTGTCTACTTTACATCTAATACTGTCACTGAATACGACTAACACTTCGTCAAGTGGTGCACATAAAAAACCAAATATTGTCTACCTTACATCTAATACTGACGACCGACTTTGTCGTTTTTATAAAAAAAAAATAAATGTTAAACACATTATTACTCAATGAAACATTTATGTGGATACTCGCGGCCTATAGTTCTTGAGGCCGACACGCTACAACTCGGCTACGTCGTTAGTCAATTGAGCGATGTCGTCTAACGTCTTTTAGCCAAAGCCGATCATTTATTGTTTAATTACCCTTCTAATAATAGCCGTGAACAACTGATTTTTTATAAACGGAATGAGGATTGAAAACAAAAAGATTTAATTTACATCAATTAATTTTTATACAGTGGCTTCAAGCAATACAACGAATACGTTTTCTATCAAAACACGGAAGATTTTGGAAATACTTTTTTCTGCTTTTATTTCGCACAGCAATGTTATCCTTAAGTTTTTACAAATTGTTTAGTAACCTGATAATTTTGCATTTATTTAATTCATAAAATAAATATTAATGCATAACCTCTATATTCCCTGCACTTCAATCAAGAACTGTAAAAAACATACAGCTTTTTGGTTTGTATTGTTACATTTTATTCTCCATAAGCGTATGTTAAATTTTTAGATTTTAAACTTAATATTACAGTAAAACACGAATTTTCCTGGACATTAGACCTATCTAGAACTTATTTTCTACTCGGAAATTAGTTATTCCAAAATTTAAAGAAAATCCTCGGTTTTTCGAACTAAATATATATTATATTATAATAATATACTATATATATATATACAAACCTTGCTCGTATTATAGTATTGGATACTGTCACTGAATACGACTAACACTTCGTCAAGTGGCGCACATAAAAAACCAAATATTGTCTACCTTACATCTCATACTAAACGACTAATTAATTTGGGGACTAAAAATTTATTTTAAAACTGATATTAAAAAATCTTGTAAATTTGCCTTTGTTTTTCTGAATTTCAAAAATCTAGAATGAGAATTTTTAGTCCAACTTGCAGAACAAATAACAAAAACTTTTTAATCCTTCAATCATCTTAGGAGGTTAGTGTCGTTGAAAAACCTCCAAACATTATCAAACTATTTTAACTAGAGATAAGAGTACTGCTGTTCGTCTATCGTTATAGCGATATTTCCATTAAAATTGAGCAGCAATATTCTTTTTCCTGAATTGATCCCAGTTTAGTGGTCAATAAAGCAGCTGATGCTACACTAAACAAGACAAAAAATAAGAATAGAAGTAATAAAAACACGAAAAAGTGTGTTGTCTAATTCTGATTCACGAGAATATAATTCATGAGTGTAATACAATAACATACTATCATATGAATATCAAGGTTTATATAATAAATTTCAATTGTAGGCTACAAATATATATATACAGGGTGTTCATTAAAGTCGGGGACAAACTTCGAGGGGTGATAGTACTTATCAAAATAAACAAAAAAATCCTATAAACATATGTCGAAAAATCCTTCCTTTAGACGCTAGCCGCCATTTTGTATTTTATACAAAAAACTTTATATATAAAGAACTATTTAAGATACAGAAACCAAACTTTGCATTCATATTTATTGGCCAAAGAGAAAAATATTCTAAAAGTACCATTAAGTTTGCTTTTATATTATCAAAATGGTGGTGGTTCTTAAAGTTCATGTTTTTTTGCTATTTAAATTAAAATATTTTTAACCGCCGTCATTTTGAAAATATAAAAGCAAAGTTAATGATACTTTGAGAATATTTTTTTCTTTAGCCATTTAATATGTGTGCAAAGTTTGGTTTATGTATTTCGTTTTGGAATCTCCAGATGACGAAAACGCGATTCGTTCGAAACTATGTTGTACGTGTGTGGTGTTTGTGTGTGCGCGTGTGTGTGTTGCACTCTCATAAAAATTCGATTGAAATGAAATTTGGTGATTACGTGTAAAATAATTTGTAGGTTTAGGTTCGCAACCCGTTACATCGCTCTATCCGAAGAGGGAAAGGGTTAAGGTGTATTAATTACGTTATGTTTACATAACCAAACATGGGTTAACTTAGGTTTACCAAACATAATATACCTACAACATAGTGAAAACGGACTTATCACTGTTTTTACTGTTTATCACTGTTTTTCACGTGCCCGTAAGATGAGAGATTATTGGGACAGTTCAAAAATTTTTATATCCACATTTTCTATTCCCAATTTGTAACAGGTTTTGATAAAAGATGACTTACATAATGTGCTCCTATAAAATGTAAATAAAGATTTTGGATATATGTTTTTACTATGAAAAAAGTAAAAAATAATCAAATTGAAGAAACTTGAGGGGTGAAGGGTTTCGTAATATCTGTGTAAAATATAACCACATTAATATATTTTCAAAATATGATGTGATTCTTTAGATTGTTTTGCATGAATATGCCGTGGTTATTTAAATGAAAAAAGATAATCTAATTGAGGTCAATTCAACGCAGTTTAGTTTTATACAATGTTCTGTTTATTTTTAATTAAACTAAGTTAATTTATTTAGTGATCAGTTGAATATCGACATTTTATTGTTGGAGTTGTTTTGAAATACACGTTTATATATTTCATCACTCAAAGCTCGGTAACCAGGTGCTGGATAGTTATTAAAGATATTTAAATTCGCTGAGGATGCAGGTCTGCTGCATCCACCATCCGTTCTCAATCCATGCACCAACATTGAAATAATTCGCTATACCTTGTTCACACTTTCTCCTGTGTCAATCATTTTCAAGAAGACTAATTTCATAACATTAACTTTTACATTATGGCCGACATCCACAAAAACATAAAAAACATCGATGGCCGTTTCACTAAACAGAAATGCGTCCAGCGTCAACTAGGCAAACTAACGTTGTCAAGGGCAAAGGGTAGGTAGTGACTAGGATACGGTAAAATATCCTATCGAAACAAAAGCTAGTTCTGATTGGCGTTGATGCCGCTGTTTTTTTCCATTGCATACTACCTCTTAGCTCTCACAAAATCTCTATCAAGTTTACATGTAGCAAGGACACTTGATTTATTCCTAGTGCCATTACTAATTAATTACTAATAAATTTATACCAAACATATGAAGCGCGATTTCCAAAAAAAATCAAGCATTTACTAATATAAAAACTCTTTCATTTATATAAAATGGGTGGAATAGAGTTGACAAAATGGTTAATATTACGTTTCGAAACTCGTAGGAACCCAACCATCAGTTCAATCGGAAAGGAATAGATTAAATAAACTTTTAAGGTGATATTTTCCTGTTAATGATATTACGCTTGATATTTATTTTAATTCCAATTTATTTTGATTTTTTACATATTCAAATAGAATAGAACTTTAATTTTTTTAGTTATTTAAACTCTTTTTTGTTATTCAAACCACTTCTAATACATATTTCGTAGCTCTTTATAATTACCCCAATCTATCCGACGGTCTAGTCTGACCATTGTTCGGTCTCGTATTTTCTTGTATACCGCCGACACACAATGTCCAAACTTTATTTTCTTTTGTATTTCATCAATATGCTATACGTCAATAAAGCACAATTTTCTTCCATTGTTTCATTCCAAGCACGTGAGTCTGTCCAGGAGTGCCTCGGTACCTCAGTATCTCACCGGGAACGCCCACACGGTTCACCGTGAGAGCTAATCGATATTGAGTTACGTCTGAAAATTTAAAGCGACAATATTTAAGAAAGCCATTTCGGCCGAAACAAAACAAGAGCTAAACGGCCAGATGAGTGCGGCCGTTTCGTTCCATCCCGGCGAAGAATTAAATTAAAACCGCGCCCGGAGAGCATAAATTAAGAGGTCGAGAACTGAGAGGCGAGAGCGCGGCTCGGAATATGGAAATGGGAAGCGGCCATGGACGGACACAGAAATATTTATGCGTCGAGTAAATCATCGGTAGTAAATATCCCCGAATACTCGGCCGCCCCAGGCCTCTCATGCTAATTCCTAATTAAACCGAGATGACAGACGCTTATCTGAGCTGTTATCTGTATCACAACCGCGGCCTACCTCTGCTGCTGCACCTTTGATGCCCCGTATCTTTGTATGTATGTAGCTATCGCTTATCTCAGCTGTTATCTGTATCACAACCGCGGCCTACCTCTGCTGCTGCACCTTTAATACGCCGTATCTTTGTATGTATGTAGCTATCGCTTATCTCAGCTGTTATCTGTATCACAACCGCGGCCTACCTCTGCTGCTGCACCTTTAATACGCCGTATCTTTGTATGTATGTAGCTATCGCTTATCTCAGCTGTTATCTGTATCACAACCGCGGCCTACCTCTGCTGATGCACCTTTGATGACCCGTATCTTTGTATGTATCCAGCTATCGCTTATCTTAGATGTTATCTGTATCACAACCGCGGCCTATCTCTGCTGCTGCACCTTTAATACGCCGTATCTTTGTATGTATGTAGCTATTGCTTATCTCAGCTGTTATCTGTATCGGTGTGTATGTGGTTTTTATATGACTTGATATAACCTTGAAACCTCTTGAGGTACCAGCTTCAAACTTTAAGTTATCGAACTTTGAAAAGGTTAAATGAACGCCATTTTTAAACTGTACAAAGTAGAAACTTGATATTAGGCGAAAATGTAGGACCTAGTAGTACTTATACACGTACTAAGTTTGAAACTGGTAACTTAAGTGGTTCCAAAGTTATAGCAAGTTATGTAAAAACACACACACTGACAAATGGAAAACGGAGCGAGATAGGTCATATGTTCATGGGACATTTTTTGTTTGTTTCGACCTGAGGAACAATATCTTAAAGTATCCAACATCAGTTCTGACACACCTTGTATAAGCTAGATGTTTCAGGTTTTATTTTAGTCACATAGATCGCGTAGCATTCTACGCATCGACACCAGGCTGTACTGCGCTGCGCACACTATAGACGGTAGTGAGGCTCTCCAAATACTTTTGGTATATATTTTAAAACACTTTTCACTTTACTAGCACAATAATCTTTTGTTATACATGTAGACTGTATCATTAATAAGCCTAAATAATGCTTCTTATAAACTAATATTTGATTTTACTTAATTTTTTTGATATTCTAAACTTTATATCTCGCTGGCAACAATATGTTCAATTTTAACTTAGCCTGAAACCGATTCCGTAAGCTTTGCTGCACAGGAGTTGCTCCCTACGTAACGCTAGATAGCTACAGTCATAAAAAAATCAAACTCAATTGTAGGTACAATGACAGTGCTGACAGTGCCGGCGATGACGGGCCCACGGTTCGAGCGGTCCCGCGAGCTGGGGGGCCCTCGAGCCCTAACTGGGTTTTAGGAAAGTTTTTCGGGGACCGGGCCCTTGAAGGATACGTGATGGGCCACCGCCTTAAAGAAAATATTGATGATAGTGTTGCCAATAAATTACTAAAGTAAGCTTCGAACATAATCTTGCTATTTTTGTATATTATATATTTGCAAATACTGCAACGTGGTTTTTCAAAGTTATTTTTAATTAAAAATTTCTCAATAAAATAATTTTAAAAAATACTATAAGGAAGGTTTCGGAAAATAATTGCTGTTATACAAAATTTTACTTGTACATATCGCTACTAAAAACAAAAACCTTTAAATATAATGGAAGTAACTGTAGAGCGTTTTATATGATCGTTTAAATTCAAAGAGGATGGACTCAATTTTTCTTGATCGCCTGGAGAGCTGTTCTCACAAGGAATAAATTTAGATGGATGCGTCGCGCGTCGACACGCAACACATGGCGAGTACCGGAAGTGGCGGGTCATCCGGTAAAACCACCCTTTCATCCGACGATCATAATGCCGTTTATCAAAGTTGAATAACAAATATCACCTAAGCGGCCCATCAATAACAGCCGCTAGTGTTGGCCCCGCACTGCTGCTAGTTGTCCCACCCGCCGCTGGGGTCACTGGCCGCTGGCCGCAGGTCACTGTTAACGAGAGGCGATATAGCGTGCCGGCTGTGAGAGGTTCCGATCTAGACGATTGGTGGCCTAGTAGCTGCTTAATGTTTAACAATGTTTCCGCTAAACGTGAATTGAACACTATGATTTGCCGCAACCACGATAGCCTAAGGTTTAGAAGAATCCTATTTTAGAACGCATCAACTGTATCAAGTAGCGGTCCACATCACGGGAAAATCTAACATTGCTAAGTTACGGAAAACGATTTCTTTACTATTTTAAAATTCGTTCTTTAAAAGAGGAAAATTGCACTTACGGGACTACAACCTAAGCTGGTGGAGGTACGTCGACCCAGCCGCGCAAACCCTAACACGTTACCGAGTCCTATTTTATAACGCGTTATTATTACATTATTATTTCTATGCACTGTAAACAAGGTTCGATAGACGATTCTAACGTTCAATAGTTGTACACACACTGGTATGTCCCGTTTCACTGAAAACATCTTAGTTAGCCCTACAAATTTGAAAATAAACCAATTTTTCGTCAATTACATCCGAATATTAAAAAAAATTGTCAATACTATGAGAACGTAGGCCAATACGAGTGCAATTTTCATTGTTAATACAAATAACGCGTTAACACAGACGCGTTAGAAAATTCTAATAAAATATATTGAATAATTAATAACCAACCAAATTATGAATTTTAAAAATTATTATTTGTTGAACATTTATTGTATCTAAAGCAAAGTAAAACTTGTTGAAAAGTTCTTATTTTATTTTTAAAAAGTATAATTTTACTCTAGCACCTTAATTCACATTTCTCAAAGGTTGGAACATTTTGTTGAATAAAAAATAGTAAATATGATCTAAACAAGAACATAAAGTGCGAAAGGTTCTTGCATGTATAGCAACGTACAAACAACTAGTTAGGAATTCGGGGAGGTTTAATTTTTGATGTTTATCATTTTAGAACTCATCTAGAAGTAAGGCCGTCCTTTATATGGATTGTATGATTCAGTGCTAAGAGGAAATATACTTAAAATTATTAAAAAATAAAACTGAAATCTTATCAAAATAAACAAATAAATACAAAGAGAAAATAAATTCTCAGCTTAATAATTAAGCATTAGTCAAAAATCTTTATACGGCAATACAACATTTTAATGTAGTATTGTAATGTAAGTTTCAAATCGGGTTAAAATCAATGATCTGTGTAAAAAACTAATATTTATTGTAATTTGATAGCTGTTGCTTATTTATATCTATTAAATCACTTTTATAGATTACATGTTCCGTAAAACTTGTGTCTAAAGAAAAAATGTGTCTAATATTGCTCAAAACTGGGATTTAAAGATCTAATTATATTATTTTCATAGTACGTTCAGTCAGTAAACCAAAGCTTTTTCCAAAAGGTGTAGAATAATGAAAATAAGGTTCATAAATGTGGGTGTTGTCCTTTTTTAAGGATAAACGTTACAAAAAACGTTGTTTAGAGACTTTTCTAGATTATAAAACGTAAAAATAAACAAAAAATATCTTCATTCAAAGCAATATACAGAAAAAACCTTAATTTTATTCCTTTAGATAACCGTCTTTCACGCATGATAAAAGCTTCCACATTTTTACAAATATCCAATACCAGTCCAACATAATGAACGAGAACCTTATCTCGCTTGACAAAATATTTACTTTGTATAAATATAATAAATAAACTGTATTTATAGGTATGTCTAAATGCTGGTTGCTGATGGTTTGGTTGCTAGAGCTGCATTCCACGATGTTTTCATAAGAGTAAACATTTTACTGCTAGAAATGCGCTTTGAAGGCAGTGGTTGTAAAATGGTGGCTGTAGTCATTTAGTTTACTAGTACACCGACAAGCTACCTTTCATAAAATATTCTGAACAATGTACGTAACTCTTACGTCGTGTATGTGTAATTTTTTATTTTTAAAATAAATAATTCGTTAAAATAATACTTTTTTAATCCATAAAGAAACATTATAACATAATACTAAACTTTAAGTTTGGTTTACAACTGCTAGTTTCACACTGATTTTTTAATAGGCATATATGTAGTTCGAACTGTGGTTATGTCCATGATCTCTTCGATTTTATGAGAACATACTTCTTTGCAAACGACGTCCATGGAGCCGCAAAGCGAATCTTGTCCTATATACCAACACTCGGGACGGTGTTTAGATTTCTGTGTCCGGCTCGAAGGACATAAAATATGTTGGGTTATTCCACACATACAACTTTCCCTTTAATTCAACACCTCATTAATTTAATATTTTTTTAATTTATCTCTAAGTGTTTGAAATCTCCCGTTTTAGCACCAATTATTATTCGACCCTCAATGTAAGAGACCTCGTGTACCACCTACCTTGACCAGTTTCACCAGGGGTCTAAACAAACTTCCACCCCTATTAATTAAATTCATCTGTCCAATGTGCTGCAGTGATTAGGTTACCGCATGTATTTGACTAAATCCGAACCTATTAAGTATTAAAACTGCCTAAAGATATCTTGTCCGTAATAAATCACTAATGGCAAATGGTAGTAAACTAGCGAAAAAATCAGTAAATTTCACAATGTCTGAGCAGTTGCACTTCAAGTTCCAGGGACTTTCATCAGTATCAGGGAGTTTTCATTAGTACCATCATATTGAAATTTAGTCCCATAAGAATAAGTAACAAGAGTCAAGAATAATTAAAGACCAATTTTCTTTTTTTATCATAAAAGAATTTAATTCACTTCATAGCCATGTTTCTTTTAATTTGTTACTTAAAGCCTTTTCTTTCGTCTATCGTGTGGATTGTAATACTGTCACATCATGAAAATGCTTCTTATGGAGCGAAAACTAAATATTTTGCATTTAATGAACATTTCAACTAACCATTTCAATGCTCATGCATCTTGGCAGCAGGATGTTGGTTGTTGCTATAGTTATGTTTCTGAAACTCAGACGTCCGAAAAGTCTTCTCATCAAAGGCTGTTGAATGTCTAATTGACCTCTCCTATTATATTATTTTATTGTTATTGTTGTTACACTTAAGCGTCACCTTCATTGTGTTTGGTTTTTATTTTATTACTGTATGCATATTATATGCATATGCATAAATGCATATTATAGGCTTTGTTATTTCTTTTTAGAATTTATATTAGTTACATTCTACAAATCAACTTTTCATACTGTAAATTTATTATTCATCTCTCCATAGCACAACCGTTGTGTGAAAGAAACGAAAATATAAAAATTAGGCGAAATTCGATAAAAACGGGAGAGTGATAAGGGTAGAAAAGCTATAAAATTGCTGCCTCTAAATATTTATTAAAAATGTGCATGCCTTAAAACGCTCTAGGCGTATATATATTAGACTCGAAGAATATTAATGTAACGCATGTATGTTTTTATTTATATACAAATGGACCTTGGCAATAAGTTTTAAAAACTTGGCGAGTCCATCAAATTGTTATTTCATGGAAAAAATTAATTATTTGTATTTTTGTTTATTTTATGAAGATTCTTAGGCAGGATTATAATTAGTTTTCGTTAAAATATGAATGAGAAATAAACTCACGAAGGGGATAAATAAACGCTATCAAAAGTGGTGGGCGTACGGCGAACTGTGTCGTATTTACAAGTCTTAAACGGTCACAATCAAACGCGACCCATAAATAACCCGGGTGCACAATTTTGAAAGGAGAGGCGACGACAATTTATAGACCGGTGGACGGTGAACAATGTGGCGAACATCGGCTCGAGTCATTTCAATTAGCAGTAGGACGCGTCGTTTGTCGTGCGACGCCGCCACACATGCGACAAACGCGACAGATGCGACCGCCTCTCCTCGCCGGTCAAAACAGATTTTTGTGAGTTAATCGTTACAAATGATCGTGGATGTGGAGACGCGTTAATGGTGTTATAAATTAAATCTTACGACTCCGAATCTAGTTGGAGAAATATGAGGGCAGTGGACGCCGCGTGGATTGTGAGAAGCCAAGAACAATATAGCTGGAAAAATTATTAGAAATTACGGTCTTTCATGGAGTGTGTCAGGCCAAGAACGATGTAGCTAGAACATTTTAAGATTGGGGCCCCTCATGGGTTATATAATATCAAGAACGGAAAATTTAGAGATTTCGGTCCCCATGAATTGTGTTAAGGCCAAGAATGATATAGCCGAAAAATCTAGAGATTTTGGTCCCCATGACCAAGGATGGTAAAGCCGTAAAATTTAGAGATTTTGATTATTATAATAAATGTAATATATGTATAACCATTGTAATTATTTTTTATTTGGCCAACATATAAACACGTGACTTTTAATCAGACAGAAAATAAAAATATAAATACATAATACCCTAAAACCGTAAACTATTAACGTAGCGAATAAAGCTGTTCATTTTGTACAGCACATATTTACTTCATTGTTTTACATTAATGAATTATTCAGATAGCATTGGATAGTAAAGCGTACAGTATTGCTAATGGAAAGTAAACCAATCAGCTGTAGCAAGAAATCAAATGTTTTCATTGCAGAAAATTTGTAAACAAACGTACTCTCCATAAGGTTAACATTCGAAATTTAAAACTATATAAAATGGAAAATTATGGGCTTTTCGAAAATATTTTTTCACTAAAACCTTCCCGGACACATATAGAGCAACTTCCTAAAATTTCATGGCGATCGGATGAATAGTTTAGCAACGCAAAGAGGGCATACATACATACATACACACATTCAATTTTATATATAAGATTGACGTTCGTATCTTACAACAACGCTACTCGTTAGTCCTAGACTACTAAACATATGATTGAGAGTCATTTGTCGTTCTTACCTGTATGACCCTCATGGGCAATCCTGTCTCCTTGGCGAGTTGTTCTCTGATATGCCTTGTGGGCTTGGGGGTTTGTGAGAACGCCGTTTTCAGGATTTCCAACTGCTTGGCCTTGATCGTGGTCCTCGGCCCTCTCCTCTTGGACCCCGAGTTGCCGTCGTCGGGGGACTTGTTCTCCGTTTGCGAGTCCCTTGTCTCCGTGTCACCATCCAGAGAACCTGAACCCATCCACAGTCCTACTGAGTGTTATATAGGGGGCCCGCGAACATGGACAAGACATTGGCAACTCTTAGTCTAACTACAGTCAGGACTGTCAAAACTGCAATATCAAAAGACTTTTCGAGTTAAGATTTTTTAAATCTTTATTTGCTAAGCAAGCCTTTTAAAAGACTTGCACCCGGAAACTATACTGTATTACAGACTATGAATACACTCGTCTTTACTCGGGTTCCGGATGAATATTTTCTACAGCTCATACGACTAACTAAAAAAATTTTGGCATTGGTAAAACAAATACATTAATATTTTTTTAATCGTTATTTTTTACAACTTAATAACTACCACAGGCATTTTCTATCCCTATTCGTAACATTCGGGTTGTTCTTGAGGTTACGGATCTACCACAACATTCCTGAAACAGCTTTAAAAACGTGAAACTTAACAAAGAGGGGGTTGCCTCTGTTCGATTTAAACATTTTGTTTTTTGTGTGTTTAACGTTTTTTTAACTCCCATAGTTTATTGTTTTATGTCGAACATTCCTACTGGAATCTGGGATTGTTTGGTCTTCAAGGACTCATTTTTAATTAGCGCAATAATATTGAAAGTATAATCCGCTCGACTTATGGTCGGATCTACTCAGGTTCTATAGGAGGGAAGTCCCTAGCTGAGGATCGGTAAAGGTTAAGGATCAGTCGTCACCTTGATCCTCGGAGTCGTCCTGGCCGGGTTTGGTGTCGGGGTTGGCGGAGTGTCCGAGGGGCCCCTGGAGGTCGCCGGCGGACAAGGAGTTGTTGTTGGTCTCAGGCGTGCCGGGATGCAGCTGACTGTGGAGATGGTGGTGCTTCATCAGGCCCGCCGTGGACCCACTGTTCTCGTCGTCCTCCTCGTCCTCGGACCCCGAGTATGGCAACGACTCGCCTGTGAACAAACACATCCTAGTTAGGAAAGCGTCTACCATTGTGGTATACACACTGTTCTAGTCTATGTAAGTTATCACACCCGCTGCTGGATACTAGGTGTGAAGCCCCAGACCCGACACACTGACAGGTAGACGGAACGCAATGGACCTTACACAGCCTACATCTCCTCTATGTAAGTGTAAGTGCTCAGTAGTCTATGTAAGTTATCACACCCGCTGCTGGATACTAGGTGTGAAGCCCCAGACCCGACACACTGACAGGTAGACGGAACGCAATGGACCTTACACAGCCTACATCTCCTCTATGTAAGTGTAAGTGCTCAGTAGTCTATGTAAGTTATCACACCCGCTGCTGGATACTAGGTGTGAAGCCCCAGACCCGACACACTGACAGGTAGACGGAACGCAATGGACCTTACACAGCCTACATCTCCTCTATGTAAGTGTAAGGTAAGTGCTATCTATGTAAGTTTTTGCCCCTGTGTGTACAAACAAAATACCTAGACCACACCCACCCAGCTGGGGGCTCAGTTTGTTTGCCAAAACAGCCGCGCTGGGTATACTGTGGCTGGCACAGAACTACAGCTGCTCCTGCGCTACACCATTACCACCAACACATTACGTCATTGTTTAAGAATTTTTGTTTTGGTAATGTTTTTTGTATATTACAGATAAAGCATGTCCTGTACACAAGGTGTTTTATACAGTCTCTAAACACTGGCAAAAATCGTACAGGTAAAGGAGTAAACATGACTAACGTACAAGACTTGTGCGTGTCAACTAGCTCATGCCTCATACGTTTGGCCAACATTTGTTCGATTGTGTTCATGTTTAATTCAAACACAAAATGGACACGAGTCCGTGCACTGAGGTGGTTTTTACAATTCGATAAATTGTAGGTTAATTCCCTTGTTATATTCATGTTCAGGAATTTTGATTTTGTTTTAGAATCTTTACAAAACATTTTATTCCTCTTGTTGAAATAAACACAAGAGAAATAATATTAACTGTACTACTACGAAAGCTTTAACAAAGTTTAAATTATTATTTAACAACTACATTTACAATAATATATTGTTATTTAATTTCAAGCTTTATCGAATTCTAATTACAATAAAATATTTATTAGAAAAATTATTGAAACTCGTTTTCATTTTCGTGTATGTTGGCCTCGCACGTCTTCCAGGGAAATATCTTACAGTGACCTAAGAGAAAGGATGGAAAATGTAGGAAATGCACGGTCTAAGCTGATTCACAAAGAAGTAGAAAAAATAACCTCAAAACTAACCCGAACGCCTCTGGCTGTAGAATGCCCTCGGAGAATTCATGCTCTAACTCAACAATCCCTCAATCAGAAATCAGAAACGTTAATAGCTGAATAACACATATATTTGTATTGCAAAGTCATAATACAATTTTTATTACAGCAAAATATACTCAACAGAATGTTTAAAATTCGTAATGTCGTTGGTTATTAATTAATCAATAACTTTTATTAGACTTTACCAACGCGTCTGTGTTTTAACTACTCAACGTTTCTAGAGACAGAGAAACTTCTCCCGTTTTCAAGTGATTACCTAATAATTTACATAAAAAATTATTAGGTAAAAATTAATCAATCTGATTAGGATTAACCAGTGTTGTGGTTATTTGTTGCGTTATCAATATAGTTTTTTGTGTTGTGCATGATAAGTATAGTATTATTTACAAAATGGTATAACCTGTAACTTTAAACATTCAATTTTTACAACTAATACTCAATTTTACAATTTATACAATTTATAGTTTACAATTAATACTCCTTTATTCTCGCTCTAATTTTCACCTAGTAATGGTCGGGAATACAGATACAACGACATTATTGTAGTTTTCGACTCCGGTGCCCCCCCCCCACTCACGGGCGTAGGTTTTATTTTACACGGTCGCCATAATGGCCTCAGCCTTCACAAAGGGCACGCGGCAACGCCAGCCACACTAATCACCAGGCCATCAACAATAATTGCATACTTAGTTATGGTAGCTGCATTCAGGTGAGATGCGATTCGAAAACGTTCCCCGCCACATACGGACGAATCACCCCTTGTAACAAATCACTACCGGTACTAGTACTCAATACATACGCTATAATCACCCCATTCCAACAAGTCACTCTCACGATAGTAGTACTCAATACATACGCTATAATCACCCCTACCAACAAGTCACTCTCACGATAGTAGTACTCAATACATACGCTATAATCACCCCTACCAACAAGTCACTCTCACGATAGTAGTACTCAATACATACGCTATAATCACCCCATCCAACAAGTCACTCTCACGATAGTAGTACTCAATACATACGCTATAATCACCCCATCCAACAAGTCACTCTCACGATAGTAGTACTCAATACATACGCTATAATCACCCCTACCAACAAGTCACTCTCACGATAGTAGTACTCAATACATACGCTATAATCACCCCATTCCAACAAGTCACTCTCACGATAGTAGTACTCAATACATACGCTATAATCACCCCATTCCAACAAGTCACTCTCACGATAGTAGTACTCAATACATACGCTATAATCACCCCATTCCAACAAGTCACTCTCACGATAGTAGTACTCAATACATACGCTATAATCACCCCATCCAACAAGTCACTCTCACGATAGTAGTACTCAATACATACGCTATAATCACCCCTACCAACAAGTCACTCTCACGATAGTAGTACTCAATACATACGCTATAATCACCCCATCCAACAAGTCACTCTCACGATAGTAGTACTCAATACATACGCTATAATCACCCCATCCAACAAGTCACTCTCGATGGTAGTACTCAATACATACGCTATAATCACCCCTACCAACAAGCCACTCTCACGATAGTAGTACTCAATACATACGCTATAATCACTCCATCCAACAAGTCACTCTCGATGGTAGTACTCAATACATACGCTATAATCACTCCATCCAACAAGTCACTCTCACGATAGTAGTACTCAATACATACGCTATAATCACCCCTACCAACAAGTCACTCTCACGATAGTAGTACTCAATACATACGCTATAATCACCCCTACCAACAAGTCACTCTCACGATAGTAGTACTCAATACATACGCTATAATCACCCCATCCAACAAGTCACTCTCACGATAGTAGTACTCAATACATACGCTATAATCACCCCTACCAACAAGTCACTCTCACGATAGTAGTACTCAATACATACGCTATAATCACCCCATCCAACAAGTCACTCTCACGATAGTAGTACTCAATACATACGCTATAATCACCCCTACCAACAAGTCACTCTCACGATGGTAGTACTCAATACATACGCTATAATCACCCCTACCAACAAGTCACTCTCACGATAGTAGTACTCAATACATACGCTATAATCACCCCTACCAACAAGTCACTCTCACGATAGTAGTACTCAATACATACGCTATAATCACCCCTACCAACAAGTCACTCTCACGATAGTAGTACTCAATACATACGCTATAATCACCCCTACCAACAAGTCACTCTCACGATAGTAGTACTCAATACATACGCTATAATCACCCCATCCAACAAGTCACTCTCACGATAGTAGTACTCAATACATACGCTATAATCACCCCTACCAACAAGTCACTCTCACGATAGTAGTACTCAATACATACGCTATAATCACCCCATCCAACAAGTCACTCTCGATGGTAGTACTCAATACATACGCTATAATCACCCCATCCAACAAGTCACTCTCACGATAGTAGTACTCAATACATACGCTATAATCACCCCATCCAACAAGTCACTCTCACGATAGTAGTACTCAATACATACGCTATAATCACCCCATCCAACAAGTCACTCTCACGATAGTAGTACTCAATACATACGCTATAATCACCCCTACCAACAAGTCACTCTCACGATAGTAGTACTCAATACATACGCTATAATCACCCCATCCAACAAGTCACTCTCGATGGTAGTACTCAATACATACGCTATAATCACCCCATCCAACAAGTCACTCTCACGATAGTAGTACTCAATACATACGCTATAATCACCCCATCCAACAAGTCACTCTCACGATAGTAGTACTCAATACATACGCTATAATCACCCCTACCAACAAGTCACTCTCACGATAGTAGTACTCAATACATACGCTATAATCACCCCATCCAACAAGTCACTCTCGATGGTAGTACTCAATACATACGCTATAATCACCCCATCCAACAAGTCACTCTCGATGGTAGTACTCAATACATACGCTATAATCACCCCATCCAACAAGTCACTTCGATATACTCAATCATTTTATTACTCATTGGATCATACATACGATATATGTCACTTATGTAGTATCAACATTATGGAAGTATTCCCGTGGATTAGATACTGAGTATCCACAGGACGAAGGAATTCGTGGATTGGACGATTTTGGCTACGTACCTGTGGATTATTCAATAACTTTCATAATCCAGTTCCGAATCAGTATAGGATTTTGACAAAGGAGCAGGTAAGCTTTCAGTAAAGAAGTTTTGGTTCCTCCTTTCAGTACGTTTACCTCACTGAAAAATGAGGTAATTCTTAAATCCAAAATTTTGAAGTAGGGAAGCAAAAGTTTAGACGGGAACCAAGTCGAGAAAAATTCAATAAATGAAAAAAATTGTAAACGAAAACAGATTTAAATTTTTAATATGTTGGGACAAAGCCAAAAATACTTGCATACTGAGGTAATCTATTTTAATTTCTTTCTGGCTACAATTGACCGGCGTATACCAATATGCCAATTAGAGACGAGCCTGTATCGGTTGCATTACTACCCACAATCTGTTGCGGACAGGAGCGGTGATTATTCGCATGGAGGCAGCTCCTTCCCTGTTCCCTTGACCTTCAGGATGTTCGATGCCGCTCATCATCGGGTTTATGCTAAAATCACCGCAAATTTAATTGGGCCCTAGTTAGCCAGCAGCCATTCTTAATTGGCTCGTTCGAGTAAACATTCCACTCTAGCCGGTTGACTATCGTACACATGGCCACGCGCCACCGCGCCACCGACCCACCGAACCACTGCGCCGACTCTCTTCTATTAGCCTTGGTTTAAGTAAGTAATGGTGCATTTCACTGTGAGTCTCGGACCTACAAAAGTAATTCATGATTGTGTACGAGAATAAAGACTCTGATATCCCTTTTCCTTGCCACTATATGACTAACCGGTACAACGGTCAGCTGAAACTATGTATATTGTAGTACAGAAAAAGGTTTTCCAGTGGTATATTGTCAGCAGGCCAAGTAAAGTTTTCCCAGCGGGGGGTTATATACAACTGTCACAGGCCATGACTGTATGGACCAGTGGTATGTTGTCATGAGGGCAAGTAGCCGGGGGTGACGAGGGTGGAGGCGGCCCCTGTGTCAGGGCCAGCGGGGGGTTATAGCTACAACTGCCAACCGCCCTCGGGCCCGACACAGATCCCTGACTACACCGTGGCATGTCACTGTATGGAGGTGTTCCAGTGGTATGTTGTCATGAGGGCAAGTAGCCGGGGGTGACGAGGGTGGAGGCGGCCCCTGTGTCAGGGCCAGCGGGGGGTTATAGCTACAACTGCCAACCGCCCTCGGGCCCGACACAGATCCCTGACTACTCCGTAGCACGTAACTAGAGGGATGAGGTTCCAGTGGTATGATGTCATGAGGGCAAGTAGCCAGGAGTGACGAGGGTGGGGGCGGCCCCTGTGTCCGGGCCAGCGGGGGGTTATAGCTACAACTGCCAACCGCCCTCGGGCCCGACACAGATCCCTGACTACTCCGTAGCACGTAACTAGAGGGATGAGGTTCCAGTGGTATGATGTCATGAGGGCAAGTAGCCGGGGGTGACGAGGGTGAAGGCGGCCCCTGTGTCAGGGCCAGCGGGGGGTTACAGCTACAACTGCCAGCCGCCCTCGGGCCCGACACAGATCCCTGACTACTCCGTAGTACGTAACTAGAGGGATGAGGTTCCAGTGGTATGTTGTCATGAGGGCAAGTAGCCGGGGGTGACGAGGGTGGAGGCGGCCCCTGTGTCAGGGCCAGCGGGGGGTTATAGCTACAACTGCCAGCCGCCCTCGGGCCCGACACAGATCCCTGACTACTCCGTAGCACGTAACTAGAGGGATGAGGTTCCAGTGGTATGATGTCATGAGGGCAAGTAGCCAGGGGTGACGAGGGTGGGGGCGGCCTCTGTGTCAGGGCCAGCGGGGGGTTATAGCATAGATGAACGGATACTAAAAAACGGATACTTATAATCCGTTCCTCTCTGGTTATAGCTACAACTGCCAGCCGCCCTAAGGCCCGACACAGATCCCTGACTACACCGTAAAGTAGGACCAGACGATGAAGGTGTTTAGTTGTATGTTACTTGGCATATTCACTCACGGTTGGCACGTGTGTGGAGGGAGGGTGGCTGGACCACCATCACCTGGAATCGATACAGTCTCCCTGCTATCACCTCAACACAAGGTGTACGTAACAGTGCTCGTGTCTAGTACACATGCAGTATTATTTCATTTTCAATTTTTGTATGGTTTAATATGTCCTAAAACCTATTGTATAGCCTGTAAATTGGTCATTGCCATGCTATTTTCCTGTCTTAACTTAAATTTTTTAATTAAATTAATTTAAATATCTTATGGATTGGGAATGAAATGGGTTATTAAAACAATATTGGATGATTAAAGTGTAAATGTAGTATGTATTTAAATTTTATGGAGGGAATTGAACAGTTTTAAAACAGTGAAAGTGAGTTCATAGATCGGTTATATCGTGGATTACGCACTGAAATAAAATAAACATCAAAACTAAAACAACTCAAGACCATCTCAGGCGTGATAACATCTTAATGTTACTGATGGAATGTCATTGTGTATCTCGAGTATTTCGGAAGCTGAGATGCCCGCATATTTATCCAACATTTTATGGATGCAGGGAAGCGCACGCGTCAAAATTCCTGGCCCGCCGGGAGGTCCCGATGTCCCCGATAGGCCGACACCTCGCCGGCGCCTCCGCAGCATCCTCAACCCTTCCTCCCAAAGCGATGGGATATCGATCAGCACCGGAGAAGTAAACCTCAAACTAACAGTCTGTCTCATCCTTCTATAAAAATGGAATGAAGAACAGCTAATTGAGAGTGCTTCCAGCAGCTAATCTATTTGAAGTTCAGACGGTTTTTAGCAAGCGCAATCCTTTAGATACACAGCTTGTGGTGAATCAAAAATTGTGATTCAAAAGTTAGAAGCACGTTCGGTACTGAACTAGCATGACATTTAAGACAGACCACCGAAACACCTGGACAGCAGCAACCATGAAGGTATAGGACAAGGGTGGCTTTTTAGAATATGGGATTCAACCTTTCAGATCGGCTAGTAATTTATTTATTTTTATTTTTAATTATTTCCAATGACAAATACATTAAAATAACAATACATTAAGAAACAAAAAGTCAGGAAATATCCCCACAAAGACTATAAATCTGTGCGTGGGGAGAGACTCAATCTTTCACTCGTGGGAAAACCCTTCTTATTCTAAACAAAGTACAATACAAATTAAGTAAAAGCAGAGGTAAAATTAAAAGGGAGGAATAATTATTAGAATACATAGTAAAAAAAACCTAAATGTTAGTCAAAAACAATTACTTTAAAAAAGAGGGAAACCCCTATTACAAGGCAACAGCATACATAAAATATAGAAAAAGTTTTTTTTTCTTTTTGGCGAGGAGGAATTTTTGATAAGGGATATGAAGCACTTTTAAAGAAGGAAAAATGAAAAAAAATTGATGGTTATGGAAAAATTTAAAAGCAATAAGAAGAGTTAGAATCAAAATGTAAATTGAGTTTAGCATATAAAAAACGAATTATAAAAATTTGTACTAAAACAATAAAAGGAATGAAATAAAATAAAATAAAGACTACGCGGGAGATAAGTTGTAGCAACTATTTAGGTATATTGGGACTTTATTAATCCCTTCTAGAGTTCGATGGTGCACCCAAGGGGGTTGCTAAGGGTGCTATTGGCTCCAGGGATTTTTTGTTTCGGTATTTTTCTGTTTTCGTCGAAACATATAATAGGTTTTACGAGAAAACCTAACTTGTAGTACCTAACGTATGTATTATTTTAAAATTTGTCACTCAAAATGTTCTTCCAAAGAAATGTCCTTTTAAACGTAATTGTTGTTGATTTTAAACGCGAAGAGCCTACTCCCCACCTCGACGGACGGCGGAGAGAGTCATGTCGATGTGGAACTATTCTCAGCCAGTGTGCAAAAGAGAAAAATACATATACAGTATTACTACAAAATCTAATTCAAAATGTCACCAAAAAATGAAGTATTTACTTGCCTGTGGTAAATAGGTTAGATCATGAATATGTCTGAAGGGAATGTTTTCAGGTCCTCTAAACAGCTGTTTTCATAACCATACGACGGCACTTGTGTAACACTCTTGCGTCCCGCAAAATGCTAACATCCCGAAAGTTTAGAAATATCCATGGCAAAAAAAGACACAACTGAAAACTTTTACCACAGTTACAGTTTAGATTTGAAGAATAGGTTGGAATAAATTGAAATTATTGTTACGTATAAATTATGTTGAACGACTTGAGCGTAAAGATAGTTGACGAAACAAAATTAGCCACATGATAAAACGTGATATTCTGCGACCACAAATTTTTTATTAACGCCTATGGAATACACTATGGGTTTTGTAGGAATAAAATTCGTTTATTTTCATTAGTCACAATAGTAAGTACTGTACATCAAACACTAAAAACAAACAATAAATATAAATACAAATACGTAAAATAGAAGAGTCTTCATTTTTCAACCATAAACAATCACATACAGAGTAAAAACATTATCACTTAAAAGATTTACTAAAGTTCGTTTTAAACAATTGAAAAAAGTTAGCCATTATATTTGGCAGTGTATTAATAAGTGTGAATTGTAAATATTTGTTGAAACGTGGAGACAAATTAAGTCTTATTGAAGGGAAATCTAAATTGTTCCTTAACCTAGTACCATGACTATGGGTTACATTATGGGTTATGGGTGGAAATCTCTCATTATTTGCCATAACAAACAAAAAGGTTTGAAGGATTTACAAAATTGGCAAAGAGAGAATCTTAATTTTTTTAACAAAAGGCCTACATCTGTCTATTGTTATGTCAATGCCAGCGAAAATACGAAAACCCCTTTATCTGCAGTCTAAAAACATTAAGCTTATTACAGTACTGTATTACCCCATAGGATTTCTCCGTATACTGTAGGCCTATGGTGTTTATCAGGATAGTGTCTCTTGCACCACTGCAAGGGTTCAATATCAACTGGACACAAATATTCAAGGAGAGACAAAAGAATCTAAAATGTTGAGTAGCAAAGATTACCGTTGTAGCTCCCTTAAATACACATTCCGAGCTGAGCACACGCGTAAACCAGGCGTCCAATGTCCAGGCGCATTAGTTTTGCTTTGTCGCGGAGTATACAAGAACACGGAATGTCGACGGCAGAATAGAGCTATAGCGTCTGCCCTGTAATCTTGAGTCACCGCTGGTATGCTGGTATGCTGATATGCTGGTATGCGCACACCAGCATTCCACCCAGTGCTTTACACACGTCTCATGACAAGTAGCTGGCCACATAAACCGAGTTGTCACATAAGCATGGTTCCTACATAAAACTTTTCAAATAGGAAATAAAATACCACACAATGTAAAAAAGGTTTTTTCATACAAATCATTATTAGGGTAAACAGCTCAATTTCATGGAAAATGGCCTGAATAATGGACATAGTTACCTGCCTGGGGAATGAATGGTTACATGCCTGGACAATGACAATCGCTGCAATAACCGGACAGTAACCACAGTAACCATGGTTAGGCCTACACACCCGGACAGTGGACATGGTTACATGCCTGGACAATGACAATCGCTGCAATAACCGGACAGTAACCACAGTAACCATGGTTAGGCCTACACACCGGACAGTGGACATGGTTACATGCCTGGACAATGACAATCGCTGCAATAACCGGACAGTAACCACAGTAACCATGGTTAGGCCTACACACCCGGACAGTGGACATGGTTACATGCCTGGACAATGACAATCGCTGCAATAACCGGACAGTAACCACAGTAACCATGGTTAGGCCTACACACCCGGACAGTGGACATGGTTACATGCCTGGACAATGACAATCGCTGCAATAACCGGACAGTAACCACAGTAACCATGGTTAGGCCTACACACCCGGACAGTGGACATGGTTACATGCCTGGACAATGACAATCGCTGCAATAACCGGACAGTAACCACAGTAACCATGGTTAGGCCTACACACCCGGACAGTGGACATGGTTACATGCCTGGACAATGACAATCGCTGCAATAACCGGACAGTAACCACAGTAACCATGGTTAGGCCTACACACCCGGACAGTGGACATGGTTACATACCCGTACAATGACAATCGCTGCAATAACCGGACAGTAACCACAGTAACCATGGTTAGGCCTACACACCCAGACAGTGGACATGGTTACATGCCTGGACAATGACAATCGCTGCAATAACCGGACAGTAACCACAGTAACCATGGTTAGGCCTACACACCCGGACAGTGGACATGGTTACATACCCGTACAATGACAATTGTCACAATATCCAAACAATGACCATTGACACAAAACTGGTACAATGACCATCGCCACAACTTCCGGGTTTGACTCATAGATATCGTACTCCCATTGTCGCGAGGTCGTATAGGACCTACCTGCGCCAACAAATGAGTTGAAAAACAACGTTCCCTTTTCCACTATGACATACAGTTTTGTAAAAGGATATAATTTACATGTTTTAATTTTTCCACGCTTTTAAATCGACCGATGGGGGGAGGGCGGCGGCGGCCGGCGGGCTGGAGGCAACGGGGGGTCCTCGGCGCAGAAGGGGGCCTCTTCAAACGCGCCCGACTCTGAAATATTACAACAACAACGGAACGACACATGAAAAATACTCCTCTATACGTAATGCCCTGCATTTAGCGCTCGCTGCATCACAAATATAGAGTTCGCCACGTTTTCATGAAACTTGCGCGAGAAAAGTTGTTCGACAACACCAAAAGTTCCAAACATAACGTAGGCTACAACTCGCTTCGGTACAGCATATGACGCTGCAGACTGATCAGGCGATCACCATTACTGTTTCTGATGGACCGGTTATACTCGCCGAATTGTATATGAGTGGGCCGAGTAAATCAAACTGACGATTATGACTTTGTTAGTTGCGAGAGTATATAAATTCTATCGAGATATAAAACACCCGCGCAAAATTAGTGGGGGTGATGATCGGCGAGTCGAATTAATGTAGTGTGTGTTTAGTTTAGCCTCGAGTCCCACGATGCGGTAGGGCCTAATCCTGGTAAGCCGATGACCCGGCAGACAGATAACAGGTCCAAGACTACTGTGTAATGTGGTTTACCCAAGCGGATACAGACAATGTCCATCAGTGTTTCGTCAATATTGGTAGCATTTTAAAGAAAAATCACAATCACGTCGCTCTTGGATCGCCGTCTACACAGATTGCATTCGACGATTATAACGGAATCGCAATCAAACAATATGGTCGGTGATTGTGATTGCGGATTGCAGGGGGCGTAGGCGGCGATGATTGCACATGCAAGCAGCGACCTCGCACCGCGTACACAAGTTCCTTGCCCCCCTCATTAGATTTCAAGGTCGCCCCGGCAAAGAGTCGCCGCCCCCCTCCCATCCATCTTCGCTTATGTTACCACATTCAAAAACAATCACTCCCCCTCCTCTCTCAATTAAACTAATTAAAACACAGATCGTTGCAGATGTTATCAGGCTCCCGGCGTTCGTTATAGCTAAGGCCACCAGGTACCATGCGGTGGACGCTGTATTGCATCTCGGAACACCCTGGCTATCTCGTCTAATAGACTGGGTTCACCAGATACCATGCTGTAGACGCTGCATTGCATCTCGGAACACCCTGGCTATCTCGTCTAATAGACTGGGTTCACCAGATACCATGCTGTAGACGCTGCATTGCATCTCGGAACACCCTGGCTATCTCGTCTAATAGACTGGGTTCACCAGATACCATGCTGTAGACGCTGCATTGCATCTCGGAACACCCTGGCTATCTCGTCTAATAGACTGGGTTCACCAGATACCATGCTGTAGACGCTGCATTGCATCTCGGAACACCCTGGCTATCTCGTCTAATAGACTGGGTTCACCAGATACCATGCTGTAGACGCTGTATTGCATATCGGAAAAACCTGCCTATTTCGTCTAATAGGCTGGAACACCACGGTTATCTCGTCTAATAGGCTGAGTTCATTTAGTATTTTGATTTGAAGAAGATAATTTGTTTACCCTCCCGATGTCTCGTCTCATCTTGTTTACCTCAATCAGAATTACTAAAATAAAATGATAGTCACATAAAAAAGAAAATAAAATAAATTCAAACGAAATATATCACTAACTATACGTTTGGAATAACTGTTTAGTTTCCTGTGTTTAGAAGATCTAAGAACGTACCAAAAAAATCCTCTGAAAACCAAAGCCGTAGCAACTGTTTAAACAAATTATCAATTTCAAATCAAAATGTTTTCATAACATTCTAGATAAGTTTATTTCATCTTTTGACATATTTATGTTTTTATTACTGTATGCAAATAGTTTGCTACACACTTATTCTGGTAAGCCTACTCCTGATGTCTAATTTTTGATCTTGTTTACCTCGATCAGATTTACTCAATACCGTTTGTGTCAGCTCGAACGTACAACAAAGTGAGTCTGGTGATCTCGTTATTTAGGCATAAGTCTACAGGGACCGGAAACGGTTCACAGTCGATTTCCAGCACGAGTTGTTTGTCCGGGAGCTTAGTGTTTTGTGCTCAGTGGCGGAGGAGGGGAGAAGTGCCGCCTCAAATATTGGCGGGATCAAGTGCTATCTCGTCAAAAGCTTAGACAAATATTGTCTTCTGCTGGTTAGTGTCGGGCGCGCCAGCTGGGAGCTGGGTGCTGGGAGCCGGGTCGCTTGATCGCTGGATCTCCACCCAGACCGCTACTGTCCATTGTCATTGTACACAATGACGCTTTGCATTTGTAAGGGGAGATAACATATAATAACTCCAGCCAGCTCTCAGCTCTACTCGCGTCAACATTGTCACAAACTGTCACTTCCGATCAGCTGACTTGACCACACCACGCGCGACCTATTCATCAGGGATTGATTCAAACTAAATGATAAATGTTGAGTCCACCTTATATCCAAAATCTTTACTGGTAACTAGTAGTTTCCTGGTTAACACTCCATTGTAAGGTATTTTTGCGAAATCATTGGAATATTGTTGAAGTTGCCTATTTCGATAAAATAACACCAACTGTACCGTACAAGAGCATTCAACATAAGCTCAATTATTTAGTATCCAGCAAGTGAATTTAGACCAAACCGCGCCACAATCAGAATATAAATTTATTTATTTATCATATTCTTAGAATAGATATTAAAAGTGATGTTTTATGTTAAAATTATAGTCGCGTTGTGACCTGGAACTCAGTTATACGTCAATTCGAATGGAACAGACATCGGCAACGTCGCAAAATATTACGGCATTCTTCCTGTATAATTTCTATTCAGATAACAATTTTAATGTTTTTGCTGTTACAGTTTAAATTTTCTTAGTGTGATGGATAGGCTGATAGTTTCCTGCTAGTAAATATAAAAAAATTATCCAAATTGTTAGGAATATACGTAATTTATCGTGTTTCGGTTCGATCACTACCGATCAGCCACCATTTAAACCGTTCTCTACTTCAGTTTACATGTGTATTAATTAAAAGCTCGATGACTGTCTCTTTAACGTATAATTTCGCATCTACAATAGTGTATGAACTTGCATATTTTATCTAACATTCACTAAAACACGAAAAGCACGGTTTATATATCGATGACGGTTTTCTTAAGAAGTGTGTATAACTCCGCCGTAACTCAAGCAAACCTTTCCAGTGTTGACCACTAGAAATGTTTGCTTGAGATGTAAAAAAAGTTATAAATTCAGAGAGCTGCAAAGGGGTGGAAAGTATGTCATTTAATTAATATTCAGAGTACCGGGGAATTCTATGAAAACAAAAGTACATAGTGCAGATTGGCGCGGCGGTCACAGCTGCACGGGTCATCGGCTCAGCCCGTGTCTCAGAAGAATAATTGTATACGACAATTACATCTCCTCGTAGATTATAACGAACGGTACTTGTCGACTGGTCCACTTGTATTTAGGTCGATCAAAGTCCTTTCGTCGCATACTGTGATTTTTAACATCGGAGATTCCAATTTCAAGCGAATGGAATCGATTCCCAAAAATAACAAAAGGTACTGAATGTGGCAGGGATTTAATTACGATAACGGCGATTGGCGTTTGTACAGTGAGGGGAAGGGGGGGTACAACGGCTGGAACAACATAGCGTAGGGTAAATGTCAATTTGGGGCCGCACCTGGGGCTGTGTATCACTACAATGCCCGGCGGACACCGCTACAGGGTGTTGCACAACCCTTCACCTAAGCCTACCACACTCACAGTTACTTATTTCCTAAATTATTTTGATGTTGTTCAAAAAACAAAATACTGTAATACAAATAGGATTCACATGTATTGGCTTAATCACAGTACCGAACTGAGGAACACATCAAATACTAAAAAATTCTGGCGCCTAACCAATAATGAATGATACAGAAATGGCGTTGAAAAAATATACAATAAACACGAAAAATTAATCAAAACAAAGATACTTTTAAAATTAATATTTAGTTGGACTTTTCCAACGCGTCTTGTGTTTTAAAACTACACGTTTCGAGAGTTGGTTAAACTACTCCCGTTTTCAAGTGCCTAACAATATTTACATTTTACATGATTGGTTTCTTTTGCTAATTTAATTATAAGGTTCTAGTTTACTGATTTGTTGTCTAGTTCCAGGTCCTTACCGACAATCAACCGAGTTTTGGAAATTCGTAATAGTGTTGGTTATTAATTATTAAATTAATATTACAATTAAAAATATTTTTATTGTATATACTTCCAATTATTGTATATACTTTTACTATGAGTATACTAAATAAATATATGAGTAGGCCCTACATTCAATAATTGTATCTGGGAAAAACACGGAAATTTTTACTGTTCGAGATGAAATAATTATTAGCTTAGTAGAATTGACGAGTGGACTAGACGAAAAGGAAATACGTGTTACACAACATAGGAGGAAAAATAGACAGGTTAGTATATTAGGTATTGTGGATACATTATAGTAAGTGATTAGACCTTAGTTTATATTCTATAATTATTAGATTGACCATAATGTGAGAATCTGAGAAAAATATTACATACTCGTAGATTAGATGAATCAGAACATTCTTTATATTTTAAATTCAGGGACAAATCTTTTCACTGCTCGTAAAACTACTGTTTTTATCTAATACTAGGGATTAGACAAACATACGTAAGTTTTTTGAACGCCATCTTTTAAAGACATTATATTCTCAAAAAATATTGTTTTTTACTGGTAATATTTTACTTGTTGAGATTCGAAATTGCCACAAGATACTCACAGTTATTTTTGAGACACAAACTAACTGCGTAAAACACATTCCTGTTTAAAATTAATTGTTGGTGATGTAGGGTTTGCATTGTTTAGATTGTTATTGCACACATTTTTATTCACGATTAGTAAAACCAGATTTCACGACGTTTCAGGATATGGAATCTGATCCCGTCCTCAGCTGGGACTAGAAACTAGAATATGATAAGATTAGAACATAATTAGGAAATGGCATGTAACTTTGTTTTACTAATTGTGATGAAAATATCCTCGATACAAATCCAAACGACATTAATGTTTAAAAACTAAAATGAATTAGCTATTAAAAACTAATGGACTGCAGGGATATGTATTATAAGTACTAATAAATTTAATGACACAAGGATACTATGAGTTTGACTATCGGTCTACCACACAGTCATGGTAACATTATTTGTTTATTTTTATTACGGACACCGAGTTCTGTAAAGGACCCATACTCAGTCTATATTATTGTACAATATAATGCGAGATGTAGCGACCACACGCAGTTCAATAAATTTGCACGACCCACGATTCAATATTGTGCTTTTGTGCATGGCAGTTTAGGTTGGAAATCAGTACAGGGTTACCACAAACATGTTTCATCTGATTTCCCTGACTTCTCCTAATCGGTTTCTATAAATTTCTCTGGCCAAGACGTATTTTAATACAAAAATCTTTAACACGTCTGTATTTTGGGGGAATAATTATCAAAATGTAGTTAAAATAGTGATGCAGCCTCCACCATTATCTTCATTGTCCTTAAGTCTCAGTTGGGGTAAAGCAAGAAAACCCCCTATCCTTTCGTAATTCACCAGAAATTTCGGGGATATCAAAGTATTAATTTTGTTTTGAAATAACTAAAATACTACGCTTGTTTCGTATTTGAAAAAAAGAAAGAAAAGAAAAAGAAGCCTGATTAAAATGTCACCACCAAGAAATCATTGCTTCTCTATTTAAAAAAAATCTTCTCCAGTTATATTCCAAGTCTCTTGGGCATTTCTTCTTTCATAATCATGTCTTTTCACTTATCCATCCCAATCTTTACTCATTTTTCCTACTAGGTGCAACAGAGGTTTTACAGTAATACACAAGTTTTTCGCGTTTTGCGTTCTAAGATTGCAAGGCATTGCGCGCACATTCTCTGTTTTTCAAAGTATTTTATAATTTTACCACATTATCCTTGACTTTTAGACTTTTTTAAACCAATTTCCCAGACTTTGCAGGTCCGTGGCAACTCTGCAGTAGAGTTCATATGCGATTTGTATACTATAGCGTGTGGCAGCAGATGCTTTGTTGACGAAAGAGTTCTTTTACATTCAGCATTCTAAACTCCGGTGGGAATACATCATTTGAAAGACGGAATTCTGAAGAATAATTTTATCACAACAATAAATCTTGTAGTATTATCATATCGATTTTATTAGCAGTAACTTCTGTGAGTAAAACACTCACTAACTCAAGAGTTACATTTTTGATTGCGAATCGACGAAATCAAGCAAGTTCAAAGAATCAAAGTTGAGTAAGTTAGCAACTGAGACAAGCATGAAATCAGCTTTAATTCAATATACCTTTTATGGATATAATATGTTTGATTCCAACAGCTGTTTAGGGATTTTAGAGGCTATGTTTTTACGTGTTCACGAAGTGGCGAGTTTTTAACGATTTTCTTTGTTATAAAAACCCTCCTGGATTATTTTATTATTTATTTTAACATATTTAAAATGTACTGTTTTTACAAAATGAATAGGAATATGTTTGCATTAAAATTGGATTTTATATGATTTTTTAATATTCTGCAAATCCTTAAAATGAGCTTGCCACTCCCCACAACACATGCAAAATTCGGTCCGCCACTCGGAGGGTTCAGTTTTATCATTGCTGTTACAGGAGTAAAACTCCAAGATGGCGGAAGTGCTGAAGTCTCGCTATTTCGTTAACGCCAAGGCAGTTGACGAATACTTAACCCGGTGACGGACGTCGTTACTACGCGCAGAAACGATAGCGGTGGACTGTGGCGGCTGAACGGCCAAAAGTCACGCCAATTTTATTCGCATGCAACCATTCGATAAGAGCCCATATTCCGCGGGCTTATTGGGGCCGTCTTGTGGTCGAGGCCGCACCTCAGTGGTAAGCTCCACCCATAGAAATAACCATAGGTCGATTCCTTATGGCAACGGCGAGCGAAAATGCTCGACATAATTTGAACCACAAAAAATAATATTCGACAGATTTGTTGATGATGAGCCCCCTCCACTCTTTGGCGTCGCTCTCACACAAACACAACATTGAAAGTTACCTCTGACTGTTTGTGTGTGGTAAATCCATCTTTTGTGCGGACTGTATGAATCAGTATTATTATTATCACTTCTGAAATGGAAACCAACCCAGGTAGGTATTTCAAGCCAAGCATGAATGAAAAATGAGTGTAATATGATTGTGACACGATCGTGTAGACTTGTTTCTAAGGCTTACATGTTCCTGAGATAGAACTGTTAATCAATAGCCCAACAGTCAATAGCATATATCTAAGGGACCTACAGTTTTACGTGGAGCCCGAACCACTGCCTCTGAAATACGAACTGGTCTAATTACGAGGATTATCTTTGCGGATTAATGTAGTATTCAATATTGCGGACGTTAATCCACACAAGAGAACACTATTTCAAAATTTTAAGTATTGTTAGTTAATTTTATTTATAGTAGATTTTTCAGCTTTATATTTTGTCACGAAAATAAGTATATTGCTTCTTAATAATGCACCGAACTTATAGATGAGCTAGATTAGATGACTATTTGAAATGCGACCCTACCCCAAGGTTACTTCAAGCCAAGTATGGATGAGAAAAGAATGTAAGATGATTGTGGCGCGATCATTTAGTCTTAATTCTGACTAAGGCTGACATGTTCCTTAAACAGAACAGTCAATTAGTATCCCAACAGGACCTACTGTTTAACATGAGATGCAAACCACAATGTTTCCTCTAAATTACGAACTAGTCTACTTTTGAGGATGGTCTTTGCGGATGAATGCAGGGTTCAATAGAATTATAAAATACAATAAAGAACAATAAAAATTTTAAAACTTAACTATACAGAGCTCTCTGTATAACTACTATAGTATTTTGCGGAGTTACTTTTGCTTGTTAATGTGGGTGCAGCGTTCTCTTGTGTAGATTAACGTCCGAACTATTGAATACTATGTCAATCCTCAAAAACCATCCTCATAATTAGACCAGTTCGTAATACAGAGACAGTGGTTCGGATTTCAGGTTAAACTGTACAGAGCTAACCAGACGGTCTTCTGTACCAGAGGTCCCTTTGGTATGCCATTTACTGTTGGGCTATTAATTAACAGTTCTGTGTAAGGAACATGTCACACTTAGTCAATAACAAGACTACAAGATCGCGCCACAATCATCCTACACTCATTTCTCATTCATACTTAGCTTAAATTTCCTAATCGTGGTACGGTCGCCATTTCAATAATCTAATATAATAGCACAAAAGTTATTAATAATACGTGTTTAAAAAACCATTAAGAGGTGGGACATTCCATAGCACCCTAATTAATTATTCATGATTCTTTGCCTCCCGCATTGATTTAAACAGACATAAAGGTTACAAAGGTCGAGTGGGCAATTAAAAAATCTTTACTAATTATAAATGAGTAAATGGAATCTTTACCATTCATACTTGAAAATTTCCACAGTACATTCTACTCGTTAGTAGGTTTGACAAGAAGGTTTTAACGATAGGACTCTACTAGAAACGACCGCTACGTTATTCTCGAATCAAATCTGGAAATCCTTTTCGTTTGAAATCGAAATACGTTTACTAAAAAGTTATTATCAGTGATATAAAACCATTTCAAAATACTCGGATGTAATTTATGGAAAAGTGGTTATTTATTTTAAGTTGTAGGCTAACTGAATATTTTAATCAAAACGGAACACAACTGTGTCGAAATAATTTAATATCCTGTATCAAATACCGTTTACGGTGTCATAAATGGTAAAACGGTAATTCAGTTTAAACGCATTGCTAACTTAATTGATGCGTTCTAAAAACGGGGTTCTACGGAATTTTCGCAACGCTCATTTTCCCTGTGTTAGTAATGTTATTTTGTGCTGGGGCAGAAACGCGTCTTTAACTGAGCTTCACAATCTCTTGAAAGGTATCAGTAGAATGTATCCGGCCTTTTGAGAAAACGATCTACTGTAAATACATTTAAGTAACAATAGTTAAAATTTTGAAACTAAAACATTTACATATAAACTAGCAGTAGCCTCGTCCCTTGTACATCAGTCTGGGACCGTGGTGAGTCCTGTAATCCAGCTACCTGGAGGTCACGAATTGTGGATTGTTGTGAGCGATGGTCGGTAGGTGTAGTGTTCTCTTGTGTGGATTAACGTCCGCACTATTGAATACTACGTTAATCTGCAAAGACCATCCTCGTAATAAGACCAGTTCGAAATTCAGAGGCCTTGGTTCGGAATCCACGTTAAACTGTAGGTCCCTTAGATATTCCAGTGACTGTTGGGCTATTGATTAACAGTACTGTCTAAAGAACATGTCAACCTTAGTCATAAATAAGACTGCAGATCGCGCCACAGTCAGCTTACACTCATTTCTCATTCATAACTGAATCCTAAAACCCGTACAAATGAGGCCTTACTGCAAGTCGACGTTAAAAATTGCAAACTACGAATAGGATATCTACTCGTACGTGTGCCGCCTCCAAGGGTAGCTTAATTGGATCCAAAACTCGAGTTCACAGAGCGCGGCGATGTGTTGGGTTAAAAATATTCAAAGGGTGGGGAGAGAGAGCTTCATTTTCTGGCTGACTCGATATGAAACTCATCTACGGAAATTGTGTTAGAGGGGAGTGAGCGAGAGAGGAGGTGGTGAGGTGGTGAGGGGGTGAGCATGATTGCTACCCGTGTGGGGGCGGGGCGGGGGATGCGCTGTCGATCTGCTTAAGCGACTATCTACTACGATGCCTTCAAATGCTGTGTGACCCAGGGACTTGCGATTATCGAAGAATAGCAAGGAACCTTCAAAATGGTGCCTCTGTTGAATTTTATTTTGGCTCTGTAAAATATAATTTCCTCAAGTTTCTATTTATTTTCAAATTAAAAATTTTAGTTTTATCGTGAATCGCTTAAAGCTCTCATTTTTACTGTATTGTTTTCCTATGAGCAAAAGTAAATGTAAATAGAACTTTTTTATCTGATAATTATAAATAAATTTAAATATATTAGACATTTTTTTGTACAATTTTTTCTCAGTTATTTTAGTTTAAATATCTAAGAGGATTTCTTAAATAAATCAGTCGGAAATCCAGCTTGTAAAAATAATTTGTGTATTATTTTGGAAATACATAACACATTTTGTAATTATAAAGTTCTTTTGATTTAAAACACCTGGTCTAATCCAAGTCAAGAGTTTCTAAGTGTGGTCCGCGAAAATTCAAAACCAATTTATTTTTAATCACTCACATCAAAAGCACCTATTTCTGAAAATAACAGTTTGGTTTGTATTACAAAATGTATATGTAGCCTCAAAACATACCTAATATCAGGGAACTTTTGATTTTCCTTTTTTTATAAGGGCTTATAGGGGGAATAGGGAGTAGGGGGTGGGGATAATTTTAGGGGGCTCCGTAACATCGTTCATTACAAGGTTCCTTGAGTAGATAAAGTTTGAGAATACATGATCCAAGTAACTTAATTTTAAAGTACAATAACCAATTAAACATTGTAGTGTTTGAGCGGTTTAGTAGTAACAGTACTTTGAGAATTTGAAAGTTGCTGTTTCAATCCTGAGAAATATCTTGACAACATTTTGCATTATTTGAACCTAACCTTATTAATTCAATTGTCATTGATCATTGAACCAATGGTTAATGTTGGCAAATAAATCAGCCTGCCTTTGTAAGTACGAAGCTACAGTTTATCAAATCCAATAAACACAAAGAACTCACCTACAAATTATATTTACCTTAATACCCACCTAATAGTTGAGTTAGGGTCTCAAGTATGAGAGTAAGTGCTGTCAAAATAGAGGCATAATCTTACGTAGAAAAAGATAAGAGCCGTTGTGTGTCTTCGAAAAGCAACATTCCCATCTTTACGGAGATTTCAAATCGTAGTAAAAATGTAAAATTTATTTTAACGTATATATTATTTTTTTGTATTTGTTTACTGGTTCCTAATCCTAGTATGTTCTATTTTCTAATCGTCACGAAGTGTGTTTGGACTGGGTTGTGCATTGTATCCAACCGATCCATCCGATTATGTTCCTACTCATTCCATAAAATACGTACGTGAAAATCTTTCCACTTTTAAAATTAGGTTTATTGTGTTGAGATATTCACTATTTCCAGACGTTGGTCATGATCTGGTTGTATTCACATACCACATATTGTATTTCACATATTGGTATTCACATACCTATGATTCAAGAGTATCTTGATTTTGATTTGAAGTTCATTGACTATGATGCACACTCCTAGAGGCGATTTGTGATATAAATACATCATTACAAATTCGCTGTCCGTATTCGAAGATTTTTTAACCTTACAACTACTTCAGTACCACATTTCAGAATCAAAAGTTTATTTTAATCTTGAAGGCAGAAAGTTATCTTACAAACAGGACAAAAGGAAAAGACGCAAGTTGTAAAATCACTTTATAGACTCGAAGAATTAAAAAAATATTTTCTAACATTTGCTAATCCTAACGAGTCCATAGGTTTTTTAATCAGTATGATTTTATTTCATTAAACCATTCTTAGGCGCATTGTTCTTTTTCATCTAATTTTTTCGACACGATCAGAATTTATCAACGGATACAGAGTCTCTAATTCATGCGCAGGAAAAATAAACACGTTTCTGTTATTTATTAATATGAATTTATTTTACAAGTTTCTTCGTAATAAATAATGTTTATTTGACTTTAGTCTATTTGTTAATTAAGTGCCAATAGCGAGTATGTGCTAGTGTCAGAGTCAGTGTCAGAGACGTGAGCCGCAGCGCTCCCAGACTGTGGGAATGTCGCAACATTAGGCCATTTCATAGATTTCAATGCGGTCGGATAATAAGCAAGTAGTCAGTCCGAGCGGGCGAGTGGCCTCAGAAAACCGCAGTCGTGCTCAAACCTTCATTAGGAAATGCTACCTAGCCCCTTCATCTAGACAGCACGGGGGGAGGGGGAGGCGTGACCAGCTACTCGAAATAAAACAGCTTTGAAATCATGATGGCTGCCTCTCAGTCGTGCAGTACTGAGGTACCGCTCCGCGGGGTCTCGGTACCGAGGGTTCCCGTAACCCGACCCGCCTCAGATGGTCCTGACGAAGAGGCACGCTGGAGCGCCTCAACTGGTCCACATTCGACGGTTTGATCAGCAAACGAGAGCATTGCCCACCAAAGCGGTCTCAGATGAACAGTATGATCAGGAAACGGAGATTGATACCCACGTCACTTAAGATGGACGGTTTGATCATAAAACGGAGAACAATACCCGCACAAGTGGCCTCAGATGAACGGTATGATCATCAAACGGTTAGTGATACCCATGTCGCCTCAGATGGATGGTTGGATCAGCAAACGGAGACTGATAACGACGTCGCCTTAGATGGACGGGTTGATCAGCAAACGGAGATTGATAACGACGTCACCTCAGATGGACGGTTTGATCAGCAAACGAAGACTGATAACGACGTAGCCTCACATGGACGGTTTGATCAGCAAACGGAGACTGATACCGACGTCGCCTTAGATTGACGGGTTGATCAGCAAACGGAGATTGATAACGACGTCGCCTTAGATGGACGGTTTGATCAGCAAACGGAGACTGATACCGACGTCGCCTTAGATTGACGGGTTGATCAGCAAACGGAGATTGATAACGACGTCGCCTTAGATGGACGGTTTGATCAGCAAACAGAGACTGATACCGACGTCCCCTTAGCTAGATAGTTTGATCAGCAAACGGAGACTGATATCGACGTCGCCTCAGCTAGATGGTTTGATCAGCAAACGGAAACTGATACCGACGTCACCTCAGCAATATGGTTTGATCAGCAAACGGAGAGTGATATCCACGTCGCCTCAGATGGACGGTTTGATCAGCTATTCCCATGTCGGTAGAGGCGCCACCGTGCCTCCTCTATTGTCCTCCTCTCCATTATCCCGTCCTCGCACTCTATTTTATCCTCGCCGTTCTCTTCACGCGGCGTTATACTCTGTATGGAGGCTGTCCCGTCAAAGACACCGCGATCATCCTTCACGAGTCAAGCCGCTTCTACGATCCCTTTATAGTGTCGTTTACCAGAGGGGGTCACTCTTGATTATTCGTCTCGGATTCCTGTTTAATTTTATCATAACTCTTTTTAATTACACCTCAGTGGATTTTGAAGCCTAACGGATTAGCTGTCATGCCGATTTAATTTCAGTACGTAGGCCTAATTAACATTTACAACAAAACCTAAAAATTGTTTATAAAATATTTTAAACTACATTATATACCGACCTATGTAATAGCAATATTTACGCATTCGTCTAGAATATAACTTATCATCAAAACTCACTGATATTTTAAATGACTATATCAGCTCTTATTAGTTTCTCAGTTTACTCGCAGTTTGACAATATGTAGGCTCGAACAGTGACTTCCTATATGATTATTATTTTTGGAAAGTGAGACTAGCCACTCACCGTGTTTCCCTGTGATGTAGTCCTCTTTACAGATGAACTTGTTGTCGTCCAGGACGTAGAGCTCTTCGCCTGTCGACAGCTGTTTTCGACAGACCAAGCAAGTGAAGCAGTTGAGGTGGAACACTTTGTCCCGCGCCTTCCGCACGAGGTCGCTGGGAGAGATGCCTTGAGAACAGCCGTTGCACTTGGTGCCGTATCGCCTGCAACAAAACACAGATTGTCATATTCACGTCCCATGGTGTTTTGATATACGGTAGCTATTTGTGTATCTAGAGCGCAAACGAAGATCTGTTGATGGTATTCTTGTAAGGACTAGAATGGTTGGAATGATTGATTAATTAGCCACTGTTGCAAAGCTGGTTTAAGGCCATCTTCTGTCTTGCTTCTCAGATCTGGAGGTAGCATGTTGAAGAGTTTCAACCACTCCAAGAGTGATCAGAACAGCTCCTGCTGTCTAAGCTGAGACGAAGCAATGAAACCCCTGAGATGTGAGGAGAAACGGTAGAATTAGATTAGTTTTAATTACATTATTGAAGTGGCGACCGTACCACAAGGAAGGTATTTTACGCCAAGTATGAATAAGAAACGAGTGTAGGATGATTGTGGCGCGATCTTGTAGTCTTTTTACTGACTAATAATGACATGTTCAATGGTGTATCTAAGGGACCCACAGTTTAACGTGGAATCCGAACCACTGTCACTAAATTACGAACTGATCTAATTATGAGATGGTGTTTGCGGATTAACGTAGTATTCAATAGTGTTGACGTTAATCTACACAAGATACACCCAATTAACAATGGCTCACAACTATCCACAATTCGTGACCTACAAAGCTGGATTACAGGACGACGCTACAGTCCTAGTCAAAACTGAATGATACGTTGAACTGTTAGATTAGCCAAATCTGTAACATATTCTTCCGAGAAGTTGTGCTGGGCATTAGAAGGTCTTTCAGTTTTACATCATTGACAATGCACGGTAAACACCCCGGACTGATCGCAGGACAACGCAGGCTGCTTATCCTTTCTGACGTACAACCATCAGGATGGCCGTCGACGTTTACGACTCAGACGGCAACAATCGCGCGATTCCTTCTTTGCGCTCCAAGATTTACTGTTTATTTTACAGTCCTCAGTTGTCGCAGCGCGATCCAGGACACATATCGAGTTCCGAGAAATTCGACCGTACAGAATATTATTTATGAAGGAATCGGCATCCCGAACCCAACCCGTTAAGAAACACATTGTTAACGTGTCATTTACAACCTGTAAATCCGGGAGTACTTTCGTCTTTTTACCAGCAGATCGGGCCCTCGCGCCGTGAGTAATTTACGACACGATTCACGGGATGCCGCAACCTCAAAATTACTACGGAATGTATTTCTTTATAATGTACTTCGGAAATGTCGGGCGCTTACAGTGGTCGGCTGAACACGTTAAAGATGAAGTTACGACAAAATCAAACAATGTTCAGGGGATGATGCGGTACAGAAGGAAAGCCTATAGAGGTCGCCAGACATAGTTAGTTTTGCCAGCGAATGGGATTTTACGCAGGTAAGATGAATAAAGCGATCTTAACTCGAAAGAAAGGAAAAAATTCATTCAGCCACATGTTTCTTCTAAGAACCAACTTTCTTATCCCTTTGACACCTGGTTAGTATCTCAGATCTATGTTACTGGAAGGATGTCATAGAAGAGCCAATCAGATGTACTTTCATTTAGAACACCAACTCTCTAACCCCTTAGAATCAGTATAGACGTTATTTGGTAGTATTTTTCACACGGACAAGGTTCAAGTAACATCCACTAGGTCCGTAAAAAGTACTTATTCACATTCAGCATTCTGAAGCAACCTCTAGGTGGGTATTTAAATGTGAATGTGAAAGAAGGGTCAGTGTAATGGATATTAGCAGTCGGTACCGTGAAACGCCAGGTCGGTACCGTCAAAACCGTTGGTACCGCGGAGCTGCGTCCAATCAGCTGCGAAAAAATGCGAAAACAAATGACGGTGGAACGGGACGATCCTCGGGAACGTGAATGACAAAAAGCGGAGGGGCGGAGGTCGGAGGCACAAAGCCGCGGTCTGTCCGAGCCGACTTTAGAGCAGCATTAAGTGGCGGCCTTATGCCTATTATGGGGCCCCACGCTGAGCAGGGCCTGTCGCCTACACTCCTCGTCGCAGCAAACCTGGCTTTCCTGTGTTACACAGGTAGACGCAGGCGGTTTCGAGCGAAGAAAGTCAAGAATTGAATAGTTCACAAACTCATTAACACGAGATCGATACAATCATTGTAAGTGTAAAACCACGGGCGGCTTCTAGAGTTCTAATTGTTCCTGCTGTTGCTATTTTATTTGTTTTAAGAAATATTCTCAGTACAAGATGAAAAAAATAGTGCCTTAATGTCTCATTTATGTATTAATGTGTGTAATTGGAGCAGCTGAATGAACCTTGCTAATATGGTTCTTTATTTTTTTGCAGCATCATCCATTAGTTTGTGAAAACATTGCCAGTTAAAATTATAACATTAAAAAAATTAAAACCAAAATTAATAAAAAGTTGACATTGAGAGGTACGCGTGGGCTTTACTGTTATTCGAACTGCTGTTGGATTATTTATTTTAAATTCATAAAAGACCGACACAATAAATTGGGACAAAGACAAAGAGAATATCTTTGTTTCGAAAAAAGTTGATATAGATGGAGATTTTTCGTCCTTAGGAATAACGTGTCATTACGTTACTAATTATTTTATAATAAGATCTTGATAAGATTTTCTCGATCTTGTTACCAGATCATTGAACATTGATTATATATTCTCATAGAAAATATGTATTCAGAAACATTTTGTTGAAGGTGGCCATTCGGTAATACATGGGCCACGGGTGGGTTGTTTCCCTTCCTTAATTACAGGCGGTATTGTCAAACAGGTGGTAATCCTCTTAGCGTAATTGGCTCCCCGCCAATAACATAGTTAACAAACAATAACAAATAACAGGTCCCATGTCCCAGGTCCCAGGTCCCAGGTCCCAGGCCGCAGGTCGCTCGTTAGTGGCGGTGGAGGGCACACTTGACGGATATCAGGCTGAACAACAACAAAAGGGTTGCTGTCATGTCAGCGGCTGCGGCAGCGCAGCGGACACCACGCGCTGGCGGGTCGGCCATTGTGGATAACAAAAACTGACCGCGGCCGCTCATCCCGGCTGACGGCGCTCGAGGTGTCGGGATTAAACTCAGACAAGTCGAATCGGCGACCGAGAAAAACTGTTCAAGTTTTTTTACGGCCGCCCGTCACCATGGGATGTGAGGCGGGTGACATGGAAGCCAGTGGCCACCACTCTCGATCTGGCAGTCAAAACAATCACACAACCATGTGACATTCCATGGGTAACGAAAATTACACTGTGGCTTTTGACAAGTAAGCCGAAGGATACGTTTCATGACCGTATGCCGCCACGTCCAGATGTAAAACTATCACAAGCATGAGGTCCCTCATGTAACAATGAAAATGACACTGTGGATTTTGACAAGTAAGCCGAAGGATACGTTTCATGACCGTATGCCGCCACGTCCAGATGTAAAACTATCACAAGCATGAGGTCCCTCATGTAACAATGAAAATGACACTGTGGATTTTGACAAGTAAGCCGAAGGATACGTTTCATGACCGTATGCCGCCACGTCCAGATGTAAAACTATCCCAAGCATGAGATCCCACATGTAACAATGAAAATGACACTGTGGATTTTGACAATTATATATCGATGGACACCACTCATGAATGTGCCGCCACGTCCAAATGTAAAACTATCACAGGCATGAGATCCCTCGTGTAACAATGAAAATGACACTGTGGATTTTGACAAGTAGATATCGATGGACACCACTCATGAATGTGCCGCCACGCCCAGATGTAAAACTATCACAAGCATGAGATCCCACATGTAACAATGAAAATGACACTGTGGATTTTGACAAGTATGTCAATGGACACCACTCATGAATGTGCCGCCACGCCCAGATGTAAAACTATCACAAGCATGAAATCCCACATGTAACAATGAAAATGACACTGTGGATTTTGACAAGTATGTCAATGGACACCACTCATGAATGTGCCTCACGTCCCAGATGTAAAACTATTACAAGCATGAAATCCCACATGTAACAATGAAAATGACACTGTGGATTTTGACAAGTATATATCGATGGACACCACTCATGAATGTGCCGCCACGTCCAGATGTAAAACTATCACAGGCATGAGATCCCACATGTAACAATGAAAATGACACTGTGGATTTTGACAAGTAGATATCGATGGACACCACTCATGAATGTGCCGCCACGTCCAGATGTAAAACTATCACAAGCATGAGATCCCACATGTAACAATAAAAATGACACTGTGGATTTTGACAAGTATATGTGGACACCACTCATGAATTGCCGCCTAGTTCACACATGAGATCGTACGTGTAACAAAAATTACACTTTTGATTTTGAACATGTAAACAGATGGCTATCACCCATGATCGTGCCACCTCACCCAATCGAAACAACCATGTGACGTTCCATGTGTATCATTACGCATTACACCGTAGGCTGTGACCTTTAAGTCAGTAACCATATTTTGTGAATGTTCCTCTGCGCCCAGCAGTTAAAACAATCACACAACTACGTATCATTCCATGTGTAACATTGCGAATTATGCCGTAGGTTGTGACATTTAAGTCTGTGACTATATTTCATGATTGTTCCTCTGCGCCCAGTAGTCTAAACAATCACATGTGATTGTGCCATTATCATTCCTTGTGTAACAATGTTAATTACACCGTGGCCGAAGACATCGAAACCAATGGCCACCTCTTACGACTGTCCCAACAAATTGATTCATCGTAGTTTCGTATGAAATGAGTTACAAAGTTTACTTATCTGGTGCGGATTAGATTTTTACTCTCATCAACAAAAGTGCGAAATATCTTTCCTTAAACGTCTCTTCAGGCGTGATAAATTTCATGTAATAATTTGTTTCACTATTTGATTACATATAGCATTAATATTTATATTTATAATTAATTACAATAAATATTCATCTATAATATTTATCTACAAAAATAACAACAAACGTTGATCTGTTATTTTAAATAAAGGGACGCATGCACCTATAGTACTGTAGACGCTATAGTAACTAAGTAATAGTAATTTGTACCCTACAATTGAAATTTATTATATATACCTTGATATTCATATGATAATATGTTATTCTATTATACTCATGAATTGTGTTCTCGTGAATCAGAATTAGACTACAAACTTTTTCGTGTTTTTATTACTTCTATTCTTATTTTAATTTTGGTTAGTGTAGCAAACAGCTGCTTTATTGATCACTAAACTGAGATCAATCCAGGGAAGAAAATATTGCAGCTATATTACAACGGAAATATCGTTATAACGATAGACGAACAGCGGTACTCTTGACTCTTGTTCAAAAAATTTGATAATGTTTGAATGTTCTCCAACGACACTCCAAAATATTCAATTTAAATGCAACTCACAACAGCGACACAAAAACTAGTCGTTTTAACGGAATAATTGCATCACAAACGTACATTTTTCCATCACTTTTTGAAATTCACTAAAAGTTTTTTACGCTTTGTAAAAAACGATTTACACGTGCAAATAGAAAAATAAAAGCGGGGGTGGAAAGTGACGGGGATTATGCGAGGCGCGGCGGCGGCGTTTTCCGGCTCCCGCTGAAATTGGTTTTGGTAAAAATAGCTGTGGGGAGATGAAAACATTCCGTTGTAGATTGGAGAGGCGGTACATCCATCATGGAGGATGGATTGTCATGGCGAACACTCATCGCGCGCCACCACTTGTCACCAGACCACACTGCTACGCCAAGTTGCACCGGGCTACGCTCGGCTACAACGGGCCACACCGGGCTACACCAGACAACGCTGCTACGACAAGCTGCACCGGGCTACGCTCGGCTACAACGGGCCACACCGGGCTACACCAGACAACGCTGCTACGACAAGCTGCACCGGGCTACGCTCGGCTACAACGGGCCACACCGGGCTACACCTGGCTACACCAGACAACGCTGCTACGACAAGCTGCACCGGGCTACGCTCGGCTAAAACGGGACACACCGGGCTACACCGGGCTACACCTGGCTACACCAGACAACGCTGCTACGACAAGCTGCACCGGGCTACGCTCGGCTAAAACGGGACACACCGGGCTACACCGGGCTACACCTGGCTACACCAGACAACGCTGCTACGACAAGCTGCACCGGGCTACGCTCGGCTAAAACGGGACACACCGGGCTACACCGCGCTACACCAGACAACGCTGCTACGACAAGCTGCACCGGGCTACGCTCGGCTACAACGGGCCACAGCGGGCTAAACCTGGCTACACCAGACCACGCTGCTACGACAAGCTGCACCGGGCTACGCTCGGCTACAACGGGCCACACCGGGCTACACCTGGCTACACCAGACCACGCTGCTACGACAAGCTGCACCGGGCTACGCTCGGCTACAACGGGCCACACCGGGCTACACCTGGCTACACAAAACCACGATGCTACGACAAGCTGCACCGGGCTACGCTCAGCTAAAACGGGACACACCGGGCTACACCGGGCTACACCTGGCTACACCAGACAACGCTGCTACGACAAGCTGCACCGGGCTACGCTCGGCTACAACGGGCCACACCGGGCTACACCAGACAACGCTGCTACGATAAGCTGCACCGGGCTACGCTCGGCTAAAACGGGCCACACCGGGCTACACCAGACCACGCTGCTACGACAAGCTGCACCGGGCTACGCTCGGCTACACCAGGCGACGCTGCTACGACAAGCTGCACCGGGCTACGCTCAGCTAAAACGGGACACATCGGGCTACACCTGGCTACACCAGACCAAGCTGCTACGACAAGCTGCACCGGGCTACGCTCAGCTAAAACGGGACACACCGGGCTACAACGGGCCACACCTGGCTACACCAGACAACGCTGCTACGACAAGCTGCACCGGGCTACGCTCGGCTACAACGGGCCACACCGGGCTAAACCTGGCTACACCAGACCACGCTGCTACGACAAGCTGCACCGGGCTACGCTCGGCTACTCGGGCTACACCGGCTACACCAGACGGCTACGCGGGCAACGCTACACAGACTATGCTGCTACGGGCTACAGCTACACCAGACTATGCTACCGGCTACAACCAGCTACACCAGACTATGCTACACCGGCTACACGCTACACCAGACTATGCTTCTACACCAGGCTACAACGAGCTACACCAGACTATGCTGCTACGCGGGCTACAACGAGCTACACCAGACTATGCTGCTGCGGGCTACAACAAGCTACACCACTGCTCGGCTACAACGGCTACACCAGACTATGCTGCTACGCCGGGCAACAACGACCTACAACAGACTATGCTGCTACGCCGGGCTACAACAAGCTACACCAGACTATGCTTCTACACCAGGCTACAACGAGCTACACCAGACTATGCTTCTACACCAGGCTACAACGAGTTACACCAGACTATGCTGCTACGGCGGGCTGCAACGAGCTACACCAGACTATGCTGCTACGGCGGGCTGCAACGAGCTACACCAGACTATGCTGCTACGGCGGGCTGCAACGAGCTACACCAGACTATTCTGCTACTGCGGGCTGCAACGAGCTACACCAGACTATGCTGCTACGCCGGGCTACAATGAGCTACACCAGACTATGCTTCTACACCAGGCTACAACGAGTTACACCAGACTATGCTGCTACGCCGGGCTACAACGACCTACAACAGACTATGCTGCTACGCCGGGCTACAATGAGCTACACCGGGCTATGCTGCTACGCAGGGCTACAACGAGTTACACCAGACTATGCTTCTACACCAGGCTACAACAAGCTACACCAGACTATGCTGCTACGCCGGGCTACAACGAGCTACACCAGACTATGCTGCTACGCCGGGCTACAACGACCTACGACAGACTATGCTGCTACGCCGGGCTACAACAAGCTACACCAGACTATGCTTCTACACCAGGCTACAACGAGCTACACCAGACTATGCTTCTACACCAGGCTACAACAAGCTACACCAGACTATGCTTCTACACCAGGCTACAACAAGCTACACCAGACTATGCTGCTACGGCGGGCTGCAACGAGCTACGCCAAACTATGCTACTACGGCGGGCTGCAACGAGCTACACCAGACTATGCTGCTACGGCGGGCTGCAACGAGCTACACCAGACTATGCTGCTACGCCGGGCTGCAACGAGCTACACCAGACTATGCTTCTACACCAGGCTACAACAAGCTACACCAGACTATGCTGCTACTCTAGGCTACTACAAGCTACACCAGCCTATGCTGCTACGCCGGGCTACAACGAGCTACACCAGACTATGCTTCTACACCAGGCTACAACCAGCTACACCAGACTATGCTGCTACTTCGGGCTACAACCAGCTACACCAGACTACGTTAGCCGCAACCAAGCACATGACAGCTGCAACCGAGCACATGTTAGCCGTAGCCAAGCACATTACTGCCGTCGTTGAGCACATTTTATTGTAGCCGAGCGCATAACAGCCACAGCCCAGTACGAGACAGCTGACTGTTGAAGGACACAGCGCGTGTGGAGGAGATTCACTAATAATTGTCAAGCAATCGCCACTCATGTGAATTATTCATTTGCTGTGGTTGGACACATAACAACCGTAGTTGGGCACATGACAGCCGCAGTTGGGCACATGAAATCCGCAGTTGAGCACATGACGGCCTCAGATAGGCTCATGACGGCCGCAGTTGGGCACATGACATGACAGCCGCACGCGAGGTGCCCCACAAATAGTTGTCGAGCAATCACCACTCATGTGAATTATTCAAAATAGCTCCTGCTATTTCTCGCCTTCTTCTGTCCATATTTTTAGACACTCAAAAGCGTTGGAGTAATTGTGTCTTGTAGTAATTTATGTTCCTTATAATAGTTCTCAGTTGAGCACTGATTCGTCCCTCGTATTATTTTATTTCAGCTCCTCTCTAGTTTTACACATATATGCATGTAATCTATCAACAGTAAACCATTTGTATTTACAATTTATTTATTGCTCTCTAATTTGCGATGGTATTTGGGCAAATGGCATTAACGAGGAACAATAACATAAAAACAAAACACCCAAGTACAAGTGATATGCGATTTGCTACCTCCAAGCCACTATGCTACCATGCACATGGCAAATAGTAATTCTGTTAAGAACACATACCGATCGGAATTGCTTGATTCGAGTTTTTTGTTAGCAGTGAGAGGGGAGAGTTGTAACAGAATGTGGATTCTTGGGCGTCTCGCCGGTCCGCAGCGCCGTTCTGGATATCAAATAATGGAAACCGAAGCGAACGGCCTAGCGCTAGCGTCGTTAATTTTTTACTCGTGTTTAAATCATTTCTGGGGGCAACCAACGAGAGGACCATCAAAATTCTGATTTATAGCCCGTATTTCGCGAACCATCATCTATCTGTTATTATGCTTATCACCTTTGATGGTTTTCGCGGGGGTTTAAGGCTCTGCTTCGCATACTGATTACCTCATTAGGACCCAAGAAGCAGGTGAAAAGATTCGCGAAATGTTGAAAAAGGCGAGAATGATTTATCTCGGAGACCGTGTGTAAACTGTTATTTGTTCTAGTGCTGAGAAAGCTTATTATAGTCGGTAACTTTTCCGACTGTAGTAAGTTACATTTTCATTCTTGGTCTCCCGCGGTGTTTCGTATTTATAGAGAAACTTAGTAAAATACCGGCAATATTTATTAAAAGCCAATTTTAATGAATGGTTAAATCAGTGTAGGATCGGTTAACAAATGAAAGAAATCCGATATGAACACGGACTATGAAGCTTGCACACCGATATGAACACATTATGAAGCCTGCGGACCGATATGAACACAGATTATGAAGCTCGCTGACCGATATGAACACAGATTATGAAGCTCCAGATTATGAAGCTCGCTGACCGATATGAACACATTATGAAGCTCGCTGACCGATATGAACACAGATTATGAAGCTCGCTGACCTATATTAACACAGACTATGAAGCTCGTGGACCTATATTAACACAGACTATGAAGCTCGCGAACCTATATTAACACAGACTATGAAGCTCGTGGACCTATATTAACACAGACTATGAAGCTCATGGACCTGTATAACACAGACTATGAAGCTCGCGGACCTATATTACCACAGACTATGAAGCTCGCGGACCTATATTAACACAGACTATGAAGCTCGCGGACCTATATTACCACAGACTATGAAGCTCGCGGACCTATATTAACACAGACTATGAAGCTCGTGGACCTATATTAACACAGACTATGAAGCTCGCGAACCTATATTAACACAGACTATGAAGCTCGCGAACCTATATTAACACAGACTATGAAGCTCGCGAACCTATATTAACACAGACTATGAAGCTCGTGGACCTATATTAACACAGACTATGAAGCTCATGGACCTATATTAACACAGACTATGAAGCTCGTGGACCTATATTAACACAGACTATGAAGCTCGCGAACCTATATTAACACAGACTATGAAGCTCGCGAACCTATATTAACACAGACTATGAAGCTCGCGAACCTATATTAACACAGACTATGAAGCTCGCGGACCTATATTAACACAGACTATGAAGCTCATGGACCTGTATTAACACAGACTATAAAGCTCGCGTTCCGATCCCCATTTACGACCTTCCTTCGGATCAAGAACGCGCTTCGGTGTCATTGTTTAAAGTACATTTTTTCCACCATGAGAATTTTGTTCATGCCCCATAAATAAGTTAATTTTACGCAATCCCGCGCTCTAAGCCTACAACATGATTCCATTCTCCCGATGGCTGCGAACCATGAGCGAACAACATGCAATAGCTAATAGGTTCTCCTACTTGCAAAATTGGATTGAAAATTAAACTACCTCCTGGATGGGCTTAGGATTATGAAAATTTTTACAATTCAATTATATTAATTGAAGGTAGATAACGGTAAAATAGTTTTGCTTGAATTGGAATTTTTTACATGCCAGTCACTGTAAAAAGACACGTAAAAAATATTTATCAAGCAAAGGAGACCAACAGTCTAAAAAGAAAAGAATAAAAAACTACAAAGTTTCTATTTGATATATTAACAGAATATTTTATCGATCAACAATCTGTGATATTTTTTTATAAATCAAACGAACGTCTGAAAATACGCGGCAATATCAAAATCAAGGAATAGATATAGTATTTGCAAAATAGACTACTATGGAAAGGTAAATATGCACCTAGTATTATATGTACCTAATATTTATGTGGCGGAGTCCCTAGGTAAGAGTGTAAGTGTAATGCGTAGTCGGTAGTGATTACGAGGTGGCGGAGTCTGTAGGTCCGAGTGTAAGTGTAATGCGTAGTCGGTAGTGATTACGAGGTGGCGGAGTCTGTAGGTCCGAGTGTAAGTGTAATGCGTAGTCGGTAGTGATTACGAGGTGGCGGAGTCTGTAGGTCCGAGTGTAAGTGTAATGCGTAGTCGGTAGTGATTACGAGGTGGCGGAGTGTGTAGGTCCGAGTGTAAGTGTAATGCGTAGTCGGTAGTGATTACGAGGTGGCGGAGTCTGTAGGTCCGAGTGTAAGTGTAATGCGTAGTCGGTAGTGATTACGAGGTGGCGGAGTCTGTAGGTCCGAGTGTAAGTGTAATGCGTAGTCGGTAGTGATTACGAGGTGGCGGAGTGTGTAGGTCCGAGTGTAAGTGTAATGCGTAGTCGGTAGTGATTACGAGGTGGCGGAGTGTGTAGGTCCGAGTGTAAGTGTAATGCGTAGTCGGTAGTGATTACGAGGTGGCGGAGTGTGTAGGTCCGAGTGTAAGTGTAATGCGTAGTCGGTAGTGATTACGAGGTGGCGGAGTCGGCGGATTAGCGCGCATGCGCGTGCGGGTGCACCGTGAAATCACTCCTCTATTGTCACCAGCCGGCTCCCTTATTTATGCGTTTCTGGAATGTGTTTATAGGGTTATGAATTCTTTAGGTTTTCGGCAGCCGCCTCTACCTCCAGGACTATTAAAAATCAGTGAATATTGTGTGACACCCGCTCGTAAAGAAATTTGATATTTCTTGGAAAAAATGCTACAAACATGTCAGTGTTTACTGTGCGCGGTTTTCGGACCTGTTTTATCGGTAATCCATGTCCAATTGTACACTTTTACACTGGACAGTCCCGCTTGTTTGACTAACCTCTCGCCGCAAAACACTTGTCATTCTTTTTTGTGGCAAGTATTGTTAGAAAGCAAAGAAAATGTTTTTGTCCCTCAGATGTTTTTTTGTCTTGGGAAATAACTTTGGTTCTTCGCTGATTGGGTCTGTAGCGGTCACTTGTTCCATACATTGTTTACTACAGACAACAAGGACTTTCTAACAGTTAATTTTACAATACGAAAGTGGGCTTCCTTACCAGAATTATATGTCACTAGTTTAATATGCATACTGATTTATTAGTTAAAAACCCAAAATATTCCAAGTTTTCCATTATTTTATTTCTTATTAAATAAACAATTAGTTGGACTTTTCCAACGCGTCTTATGTTTAAAATCTACACAGTGTAGAAAATCTACACTAGATTTTCTACATTGTGTCCAACTAATTGTTAATTTAATAAGAAATAAACAACGCTATCACGAATTTTCAAAACTCTATTTTATTTCTGTGGTTTGTTTTTTAGTCTCGTATGTGACTTAACTGCAAACAGTCCTATCTACGTTCATCCCCATTTTGGACGCATCCTATAAATTAAAGGTCACAACCTAGGTAATTGAATTGTGGGCTTTGTACTAATCCTCTTTAAAACTTATCCTAATCATGCCTAATACTTTTTCCACTTACATTAATTAATTTATTTTTATATTTTGGTTTCGTTTGTACTCAGTTAATTCCAGAGGTTAAAATGTCGATTACTGTTCAAATTTATTCTTATTTCATCGATTTGTAATAGAATTGAGTCGTAAATTTCCCGAAGCTAAGTGTTAACCTCGCGAAGGACTCTATCCCTGTATCAAACCCAAAAAGCCAACAACGCCCTCAGTGAACGATAGGTACAGTAAACGCAGCATTAATATTGCGTTTTTTGTTTGAAGGCGCGGGGTAAAGGCATGTGATCTTGTTGGCCAATTAGTGCAAACTGTAAGACCAAATCTGTTGGCTTATTCTTACATAAGATGGTTACTTAGATATACTCATTTATACTTAGATTTAAAAATCCCTGCGGAATTTTCCCTTAACAGAATTAACCAATGTCCCAAATTATTTTAGTTCTCTCAACGTGTTCAGTTTCCTACGAATGTGGATAGTTTTTAACATTGAATTTCACGTGAAAAATTCTCTCTACTCTACAACTTGAACAAAAATATAATATTTGCTCTAGGAGCATAAATTGTTCGTCAAGTATATGTTAGTTTTCACAGAATATACTTAATACATAAAAATTACAGTATAACATTTTAAAACTATCAAACATTTTTGTTCTTTTAAAAAAAATCCTTTGCATTTAAAATGTGCAATAACTTTTAAATAAATACTGTCACACAATATCATAGTCTTAAAAACTATTCCATTAATGATTTTTCATTTACATCTAAACCCTTGTTTCACTTTGAAAATAATACAGAATAACAACTTAGAACTATAAATTATACAGCACATGCGATCTAAATTAATTAACCTAGAACAATTAATTTCACCGTATGAATAAAGATTTTTCGTTGATTGATAATATAATGATGTATTCGTCCCTTCGACAGGTGTTATATTTTAATTCACAAACTGAAAATTATATTAATATTTTCTTAAAGAACCCTACAAAAAACGACGATTTCATAGTTTTAAAACATCATATTTGTTTTACAAATTTGATAATTTTTCATGAAAACCTACTGGGGATCAAAAATTAGTGTTCTTTTAGGAGTAGAACAAAACACTTTGTGAGCTTGGAGACAGACAGAAAACAATCTGCAAATCACACATCATTTGACACAATCAAGTAAAGGTGGATAGTCTTCTATCTCTCTTCAACGACAGTATGCACTATGCAGAGAATCAACAAAGAATCTAAGAAAGCAAAGAAATCAGGAATCTAACCAGGCATTCAATGGGCTGTACACCCAGTTGAATAACACCACTATCAAGTAAACTCATTCCCCGAAGCCAATCTACTTCTACAGAGAATAAATGGGCAAAGATAATTTTCAATTTTACTTTGATTGTGAGTGGAACAATGCAGTGTAGTTGACAATTATTAGAGTATAAGGGTGTAAGGGGGTACAAGCTTATAGGTTAACTACAACAGATACGGGTTAAAAATCACGGTATGTGCATATGTGAATTCGTATTTTTTTAAATACAGTATTAATATCATTAGTGTCTGACCAAAAAATTATTATAATCAAATATTGTAGAAGGAAATTGTTCTATGTTTCGAGTGTGAGTAAATAATGAGTGTCGAGTGTTTTAGGTGCGCAATCAGAAAGTTACCTCTATGAAATAGTCTATGGTTACCTGAAGAAATCGTTTCTGCAGAAGAGTTTGCCCTCGCGGCTGAAGCACTTGTCGGTGAGATTGTTGTGGCAGTCGACGCAGCGGACACACTCGGCGTGCCACGGCCTGTCCAGCACCTTGAGTAGGAACTTGTCCAGGATGGGCTTGTCGCAGCCAGCGCAGGCGATGATCATCGTGTTGGCGGACGAGGCAGAACCTGCTGCTCGGCCTGCAACACGTACACACACGCTACACGCTACTGGTAACTGGTAACTGGTAACTGGTAACTGGTAACTAGTCAGTGGTCAGTGGTCAGTGGTAACCTCATCGATTATCCTATCTATGGAAGCTTCTTTGTGAAATTCTGTACGCTTATGTGACTGTAACATAGCTCTCCGAGAGGATTATTATATTTTCGTAGGGTATGCTTGGTTTCATTGCCTTAACACTACCGTCTGGAATGTTCCTGCTTAAATTCCGTGTGTTAATATGACTGTAACATAGCTCTCCGAGAGGATTATTATATTTTCGTAGGATATGCGTGGTTGCATACAGTAGGCCTACTTCCCCGACCACAGTTAGCGACAACGGAGTCCCCAAACAAAACAAACACTCGGCCTCACCGCGGTGCATAATCAGCCATGAGCCATCCGCGTGATGCACGAACGGACTCAGGTTTTGTGGGGAACGGTTGCCGGGTTTTTGCCGGGGCGAGTGCCACGCGTAGCCAATCTCTGCTTCTTCGCTTCGGTGACCGAACTCGCTGGACGTCTTTTTTGCCTTCGTCGCGACGGAAAAAGAGGCTTGTGTTTTAAATTTCAGCAAAATCATCATAAATCCATTTAGCCCGTAGCGAATGCGGCACGAGCGGCGGCGGCGGCGGCGGCGGCGCGGTACCGGCCCGGACACGCTGTTCCGCCGCTATTGATTTCTTGCGCCCATCCGAGTCTCTCCTTCGCCGTTTCGCTGCGAGACAAGAAACGTGTGCGCTAACGTAAGAACCGCGAGGAAATTAGAGGCCCTCGAACAGGAAGGGGGCTAATGATTGCGAGTTTTATTGTTTTTCGCAAAACGGTCCGAATTCTACCACTTATGCCGGAATGGGCTGTTACCGTGAAATGGACGACGCTTTCGATTCCCCATTCAAGAAAAGTGTTGGGCAGTGACGGCCGGCTGGGATGTGTTGGCTTCCGTCGACCGACACTACACGATCGCTGGTCTAATTCAGCATTGCGATAAATTCCCATTTTGATTGTTCTAAATTAAATTGGACCTGTAACCTGTAACCAATTCTATGAAACCAATAACTGCTATATGGTATTGCCTTTAGATGTTTGAAACTATTTTCTAATTAAATCATTTATAGAAAAATATAAATGAGCTCATCAGAAAACAGTTCCGGAATCGCTACAATCCATCCGCTTTTTGCCAGCACTATTATACTTAAAAATGTTTCCCATGGCAAATTTTAAAAATTAACAATTTATACAAAATGTATGGAACAAGTGGATAACACGATAGAAAACAGTACTGTGCATTTTCGAACCTAAATGAATGTTACTGTGTGAAATTGTTAAAAAACTATCATGACAAAATTATAAATATACTGACGTACTAGTGTTGGTGACAAGACTAAAGATGGGTCAAATCATATTTCAGTACTTAATGAATAGCCTAATTAAGAATGCCACCTCAAAGAAATCTAACGTTATTGGTAGGTTTTAAGTCATAAATATAGACTTCTCATTCTCAAGAAATAATACACCACTCATATAATAAACGTTACAAGGTGTAAACAATATCCCAATCTGTGTGCAAACCTATCTGGAGGTATGTCATTTGTACAACTTAATTTTGTCCTCAATACGTTCCCCGCGATAGAACAATTTTCTTTTGTATACAATAATTTAATTTTCACTTATATGATATCCACCCAATAAATCAAATAAACTAGACAAGTGTTGATAAGAACTCATTGAAACAGCTGTTGTTTGTTATCAGGTGTCAAACAAAGACACATTTGTTGAATTAATCACCTTATTGAAATAATTATTGAATAATAAAACATTATTACTTTTAATAAGAAGCTCTCCTGAGATTTTTATTCTGTAAAATATCCCTACGAATTTAATTGAAGTGAGATTTTGGCAATTTTTGTGGTTTTACTAGATGAGCATTAATTAATGAAAACATCAATTTTAGGTCTCGGGATACCAAAGGACATTCAAGTGCTATTTAACTCTGACAACTTATTCTAGAAATCCCTTAAACTCTCTTTCACTAAAGAGTGAATCCTGGTGTTTGATAAAATATACTTTTTATAAAAGTTTCTATAAGGTTGAAACGAATTAGTATATTAAAATAAAAAAGGATAAAGTTTAGTACACAGTTCAGTTTAATATCACATGCCTCTTTTGATACAAAGATCGGAAATTCAATGTAATGTATTAAATGATTTATGAAAGGTTTCATTTCGTTAACCTAGCCCTCAACGCTACGAACTGACTGGTATAGTTACGAACCAAATACCCAGTTGCTACGATCCCGTTACAGTTACGAAATTGAGTTAGGCCTGCAAGTTAAAATAAATACTGTAAATGTATCTATTTAAAAATTCGGCCTGTCCAGGTGCTTTTATAGAGAGTTTTATAGAATAGTGAATTGTAATCGAGCTGGTATGTTACGAATTTATATTATAGACGTAACTTTTTAAAATTCTTAAATTACCGGTGTAAATATTATATTTTAAATTGTCGGCCTATTTCAAAATCTGTATTGATACCGGACATATCTGTATAACTACTTTTGTTTATTGTCTATCAAATCGTTTACTGGCATAATCGATACGAAAAAAGTGGATTTTTCAAAACGTTTTTTATATCTTCTTAGTGCCGAGGCGCATCTGCCGCCTTAAAGGTCCATAAAGTTAAACAACCATCTTTAACTAATTAAAAAAGTAAATTTCTCAAAATTGGTCGTTATAAAATGAACGTTTCCTAAATGGCGAGTGAAATTAAAATTTCAAAACGACTAAATGAAATGAAGAGCAGAGACGTGTGGGGCGGGCCCTGCAGCTCTAACCGGATCAGGTCCCTCTAAACCGCGTAATTCCCGCGATTGTGTTACCGCGCGATTATTATGGAGCGTTTTTAAATCGGCTACATCCCTCTTGGCGACCCCGGCTGTGAAATTGCCTTCCTCAACGCATGCTTCATCTTCAAAGACTCCAATTATACAGCGACAACATGATAACCATGTTGCAGTTCAAATACGATGCTATAGAAAATGTTTAGCCGCTAGGCAATCTATTGTTCATTTCATCAGTGTTGGCTTCCTACTCGAAGGGAGTTTGTATTTATTATTTTATGCATTTCGTTTTATGTTTTATTGCAAAAGTTTAACATTTGATTTTTTTCTTTTTCTGATCAATAAAATTTCCTGGCTACGACTAATTTTACCGCACACATTTTTATAAATCAGCATTTTTGCGAAAATTAACAATATTTTTAGTTAAATATAATGTATAATATAAAAAATAATATAAATATAATTTAGTTTAATATAGCCTTCATATTCACCTCTATCAATTTTTAATTTTCAGGATTTACGTGTGAATTCGGTGTCTAATGCTGGCCAGCAGAACATATCGAGTCTGTGTAATGCGTGTAACATATATGATTTCAAGGAGAAAAATGTTACGTGTAACGAATTTCTTGTGAGGACAATTTCACCCCTGAGTTCAGCTCCGAAACATGTCGGATATATAAAACCTACAATTATTTTAGAACTGTTGACTGAAAGGTATGTACCTTACTATTTACTTTTTTGTGGTTTACATTATGTCCTCTAAATAAATTATTTATTTATTTATCTATCTATCTTGTATCACCTCTGTTACTGGTTCAATCCTGGGCAATGTCTCTACGTAGCTTTGTGCTTACTAGATAATGCACCTAGTTGCCATTGTTCATTAGGCAATTAATTACCAATCCTGTGAAATGGTAATCAGCTGATCTTTATTGATAAAAGGCTTTAGATAATTTTATTCATTACACTTCATATTCACCTTAAAATACCCTCCAAGGGATTGGGTAGTTGTCACATGAAAATCTATATTAATATTGTTGTATCTATCACCATATTAAATTGAAATATATTACTACACATTATATGTACAGTAAATTTAGGTAAAAATCCGTTACGTAAAAAATTTTTAGTAAAAATTACTACTGTATAGCAATAATAGTAGTATGTTAGAGTATAGTAACGTTTTTTTTATATTTTTGGATGATTATAATGAAGTTCTAATTAAAAATATCAATAACCAACCTAACTTAACTTTGCAGACACATCGGATTTCCAATTACACCCCTTTTTTGGAATGTGTTGATAATATTTTTGTAGAACTGTTTCAGCGATAGTCTGTAATGTAACTAGTGAGTAAATAAACAGATTGAAATTCTTATCAGATAGATTACTAGACATTGTGATACTGCTTCAAATGACACCTGTTAAAACGTTTTCTGGTACGAAACAACGTAACAGAGATTGTTTGAATATAACATTGTTCTTGGGAGCGAGTAAAAAAGCATTAGATCCTGCAGACTTTATCCACGGCAAAATTGCTTTACGCTACGAAAAGAAAAAAAACAAAAAACAAGCGTTGCTGACCAGACGTAAGTATAATCTTGTTTAAGACCGCATTATGTTAGCAAGGCATGGTAAACGGTATATGATAGAAGATGGAAAGTTTGTTACACGTGCTGGTAGGACTATTTCTTGTTACAATCCGAAGTTTAAGTTAAGCCTTAGAGTTAGTAAATAAATAACCATTATTTCAAACATCACAACCGAGTATTTTAAGGGAAGTACAAGATGATATTTTTTTCATTTTTTATTTTTATTGATTATTATTCTTCAGAACCTTTCCTTTCAATTGGTGTATAGCTTTATACAAACATTAAACTATAAATGTCCAATAAAAAATAAAAACAAAGAGGCTGCTTCCAATATTTCGTGAAATTTCAGGAGCGCGACGCACCACCTCTTAGAACATCTCTTAAGACATAGATATCTCATATTTAATTGTATTATTTTGTTTGTTGTGGTTGGCTAAACTGTCTAAAAAGTTGTTTCAAGAAAAGAAAATGTATTGGAATCCTAAAATTTTCATAGACTATAAGGCAAAAGGCAGGACACTACTAACTTTAGGATGGAGATTGATTTCTTTAGTTGTTAGGTATTCTTTGATTCCCGAAACCTTAGTTTTTAAGTTAAGTTTGATGTACGTTTTTTCAGTTCAGGTTAGACTTACATTCATAACATGTTTACTGAATATTTGTAATATATTCCTCCAAACATAGACACAAGGATTAAATCATATTTGTAGCTTGAAAAAAATAACATTTTTTAAAAGATATTTAATATTTTCTAAAAAGATTTTCTAAAAACAGATTTTTCTAAAGAGATATTTCTAAAAGAATTTTTGGTTGGGGTTTCTCAAATTATCTTGTGTCTGTGTCTAGTTAATTAGTTAAAGTAAAGTGTGGAAAGTTTAAGAGTTCTAGCTCTTATATAAAATGAAAAATGTTACATTTAGTTAACATTAGGAATTTGGACTCACCTTAAAATATTTAGTAAAATATATCAGAACGTAACATATCACTTGAGAACAATTATCCTTAAATATTGGTTACTGTACATTATACAGTTAATTCGTTCTAAAATAGGATCCGGAACGATATTTTACAATTACGCGGCCCTTGACTGGTTGGTTTCTGAAAACCACAGGATTCGTCAAACGTTAAACACAGCAGCCAATGAGCTCTATTTTCCCAAACACAAAATTATGGACGAAAGCGGTCTCGTTTCCCAGATTTATGAGGACCGAAATAAGTAGTAATTTATGTTGCTATTTGCGCCACACGCTGTACAGGCCGAGATTACGTCACGCCCCCACGCGTCAGTCGATCGAATCTGAGACCTCGTCACGAGGGTCGAACTAACAACGTTATGCCAAGTGAATAACACTGAACTTTGTGTTCGAAAACCCGATAATTCTCGTCACCGCGTTACCTAGTCATTCAATACGTGTGGGAAATCTATTTCTATTCTGTGTGTACGTGTACAAAAAAAATTAATTGTTTAGTGTTAAAAAATAGTATATTTAATCACTAGGACCAAAAACGGGCGTTTTTTGTACGAGCACAACAGTTTAAAAAGTTTAACAGCCGAGTCACGCCGAGGTTGTTAAATGTGCGAGTATATATATCAAAAAGCCAATTTTGGGCCGTGTGATGAACTAAATTTTTCGTCATACTGCAAATAAAATGAAACAAACTCGTAAAACATTAATAATTACCTGAATTAGTATCAATAGTTGTCGACCATTTTTATCGCTTTAGACTTATCAGCTGTTATGTTACTTACGTTGTAGTAGCAGTTCTTTCTTGATTAATGATTGGTTGTTTAGGTTATGTCAGTGTTAGTTATTATTATCGATTGTTCGATCTCAACTATTCGACAGTTCGATTAAATAATCGATAACCAATTTTACAAAAATACACAAAAATTGATAATGATTGTTGCAGTTACTTTATCGATTACTTACTAACGAATGCTAACCTCGAATCAAAAGTATCATCAACTCTCATCAATTGTGACATAGGACTCAAAATATCATCATAATAGTTGGTTCAGTCCTTGGAAGAAAAAGAACAACTTTTGCTCTCAGTTTAGGATCAATTTAAGAGCTTCCAGTCAACCCCAGTTACGATAACTGTATCAATATGCGTTAAAAAATATTATATGGATATAAAATTACTCTCTAGTGATAAGTTACGTTCTGATGTTATCGACAAAAAATTTGGAAAACTTAGTTGTAATTTATGCAGATTGGATATTTATTTTAACTCATATTTTTTATTAAAACGGGTCTAACCAGGATAAGTAAAATTTAATATCCTACATTGAGTTCCATTTACATTGTTAACATAATTAATGCAATCAGAAACATATATTGACTACCTAGCTTGTACAACCTTCGTTTTCCATGTGCTAGCAGTTATATTGTAGCGTCGAGGTTAATTTTGCCGTCAAGATTTTAATTTTTTTTTCGAAGTGGATTCCATACTCAATATTTTAAGAATGTGATTCCTGTATTGTTGTAGTATTCTAAATCAAAACTGAAAACCCACAATTACCTGAAACAAATCAATCAAACTACATACAACAGCACTCCGAGTCCATTTATACGAGTGAATGTACAATTTTTACATGATACTTTTATGTATTTTACATTTTACGTTTTTGTAGGTATTAAAGAACTTTGCTTAAAGTCTTTTATTTTGCCTAAATACCAAGAAATATAATACCTTATCAGTAATTCAAACTGTTGTTGCTACGATGTGTCAAACTATATTTTTTACGATGACACAAAAAACTAACCAAAAACGATATAGGACGATTTTAAGTTAACTGAGCCAAAGATTCATAGCGATTTCAACCACAGGAGTAAAAAATTGCAAGACTTAGTTTTGGGCTGGATACTTAAAGTAGTTTGCATTCCTCATATTAACCGAAATTTGTATTCCGGCAAAATGTATGAGGTTATTAAAGACAATGTAGGATCACCCCTATCACAAAACCGTATAATTATAACCTAAATTGTATTATAACAATTTATTTTGCCTAAATACAAAGAAATATAAAATCAGTAATTGGAACTGTTTTTGTTACGAGGTGTTTGACTATATTTTTTTACGATGACACATAAAACTTGAACTAACAAAAAATTTAAACGAGGATTTTAAGTTAACTGAACTAAAGTTTCTTAGAGATTTCAACCACAGGAGTAAAAAGTTGCAATACTTAGTCGATTTCCATGTATATTTAATGCAGAGATTGTTATATTTTTTATTAACTACAATAATAAGTAGACGACACAATACGAAAAAAAGACTCACTGTGAGTAGACTCTGCTATTACATCTCCACATAACGAAGGATTTCTCATTTCCTTTATTCTAGTCAACGGTTATTTTAGTTCCGAATCAAGATTTATTCATGTTAATAGTCTTAATATGGGATAACGTTGTTTTCATTAACATGTTTTGCATTATTGGAATTTAATGGATTTTTCATGACATAATTGGAAATGGTTGAAACAAATTCAAGTAGAAAAGCAAATTCAAGAATCAAAAAAGTTTTTTTAGGGCCTACTTAGCACCAAAGGTAATTAATACGCTTCCATACCACCTAAAAACCTATAAGGTAAAGTGAATTTAACATATAAGTTATGGCCCTAGGTCTATATATATTGATTTGTTTTCTATTGTGTTTTATAGAAAATTTAAAAGGTTCTGGTATTTTATTATAAATTTATGTCATCATGTTGTTGTTTTATAAATTTATTGTGTAAACAGTTAGAGAGTTCTAAAGTGATAGGGCCTTCTGCTGCTTAGTTGTCTTCATTAATCCAAGACCGGCCATTCACCTCTTCGATAAAATTAAATAGACTGTGTGAAATTTACCGACGTGTGGAAAAACCTAAAGTAGTTATTGTTGATACATGTTTTATTGTATGCGTGAACTTATGTGTGTTTAAGAGACATTAAATTTTTATATTTTTGTATTTGAAAATTAAAATTTAGTGAATCGGAATAGAAACATCAAGTATGAGAAAACTGTTTTAATGAGTACTGTATTCACTCTATTCGTAACACACGAACAGACAATGTAATAATAACACCGCAAACCATGTTTATATGACCTGAATAAAATGACTGACTTGACTCCAACAATCGAGTCTTTGTTTTATAGCCTTTAATGTTAATTCCCGCTCCCGTAAATGTCTACTTAGTTGCACCTTCTGCCACAAACGTGCAATCGACAGAGCTGAACCACCAATGACACCATGCGGTTTAAAGAGTACGATCACTTATATAGCCTCTTATACAGGGTGTAACTGAAATGCACCGAAGAACTTTGGGATATTGTTTCTGAGGTCAAAACAAACAAAAAATGTCCCGTGAACATATGTCCTATCTCGCTCCGTTTTCGTGTTTTTTACATAACTTGCTATAACTCTGGAACTACCTATGGTACCAACTTCAAATTTTGTATGTGTATAAGTACTAATAGGACCTACCATTTCAAAATGGCGACCATATCAATTGTTCAAAGCTCAATAACTCAAAAACCATGGAAATTACAAAAATTAACTTAAAGACAAAAAAGATGCAAAATTTAATTTCTTTAAATAAAATGTAAAATTTTAATAGGGTTATAGCACTTTCAATTTTAGTAATATTACTACTTACCCAAATTGCCTATTAAAGCCCAAATTGACAGTTGTAGCTTAAGAAAAACGCACTTTTCTCCGTTATTTGTGTTCAAAATAAAAAAGGACAGTCAAAAGGAAAGCAAGGCCCAGGGGAGATCAATTTTTACATTAAAATATTGGATAATCTCTCTAGTTGAGTTTAATAGAATGTCTAGATGGTAATAAATATAGAAAAAACCTTGTTCAAACATGTGTTTTGCTTTGTAAAATAACAACAATGATGTCATTGCATGAAAATAAATTCAATTTGCAGAAGTTTTAAACTTAACTAACTTATAGAAATGGCTAAAAGTAAAATTTAATTCACAATTTAAATTACAGGAATCATAAAACTATAGCTATAAGGCTGTTATAGGCTGAATGCGTTATTTCATTTAAACATTATTTTATCGCAAACCAAAAATAACTTACATGACAAATGTGCGGTACACGAGACAACTCAAACTATGGAATTCAGATGGAATAATTAGTCGAATTTAATTATTTAGATTGTGATACAAGATAAATAAATGAATTGGACCAAATGGCATTTGTAAATAAAATTGTACGAGTTTTTCGTTAGTGAATTGAACGAAAACTTAAGTCATTTAGAAAATTGATTAGGAACCACATAAATTCCTACTATATTTCTTCTAAGGAAAACTAAATCTATTGAGAGAGTTACTTACAAAACAAGTATGTTCCTGTCACAAAACGTTTTCTCATTCACGGTCATGGCAGAAGCACGTAATAATCTAAAAAAATACGCCGCATTAAAATAGCAAGCAATAAGACGATTTTCATCAAACTAATCAAAATCCAAATTTTTGTCGTGCTCAAATGCTGATATATGCACAACTCAAATGAAGACGCTTGGTCGGATCTGACGTATTGCAATCTTAATGTTTTCAACAAAAAATTGTGTACTAAGTTTATGGACTATATACTGGTAATTTTAAAATATATAAATGAACAATAAATGCCATGTTAATCGCGGAAATCAAATATAACAAAAAGCAGACATTGTTTGAATTTTTAGTTTTATTACTAAGAAATTTATCAAGCTAGTTGAGTAGGGCCTGGTAGATCACATCGATATGTGATGAACTCGCTATGTAAAAAAAAATTACAGCATTGCGAAAAAATACTCCGATAAATGTGTCCGCTCTTTCCATTTCTTCATCGAATGGATGAAGTCGCTAGTATCTTCTGTTAGATGGTACTGTTACCTATGTTTAATGTTATCTGATATATGTTACCGTGTTTAAAGAAGCAAAACCACAATTAATTAATATAAAGCTATAATATGTAAAAATACATATAAAACTTAATTGTTCCATTAGTAAAAATGTTACATTTTCAAAGATTTGTTGAACTACGGCATGCGATTCGCCAACAAATCAAATATTATTACACTTTACTATATTTTAAACATTTTTAACGTTTGTTTTTGTTTAATTTGAAGATTCAAATGGTTGAATCTGAAACATGAAGTTTTTAAATGTGTATTAAAAGCTATAAATTAGTACTGAACAGTATATTAAATTTACACACAGGTCAAGTTTTGTGAATTATTAAATCTAGGTTTCAATAAAGAAAATTAAATTTAAATGTTTCGTTGAGATTAACTGGATTTAAAATGGCCAAGAATAATTTTACAGAAATTTTAAAAATATATGAATACAAATAACATTTTCCTAAATGAAATGTTTTGTTCGACAACAGCTTTATGTATCAATTCCAGCTGTTCAAATTAGTAATTTAATAATTTCATGTAACATCAGTAAAAAAAAGCTTGTTAAACAAAATTAGATTCAAACTTTTAGTACAATATTCTAGACTTAAACGTACTAGGAACAAAATAAAATTTAAATACATAGAGGGAGAGTGTCAAGTCGGAGAGATGTGAAAATACGAGACTCCTGGGATATGGAAATTCCGACAACAGCTCTTGAGAACCCGAACTAAATATGAAAGAGACCGGCTCTATACTTCGCAAATATACGCCTATAATCGCAGTGAATAATATTTTCCAAAATCTACGTATTTTTTGAGGATGGTTATATAAAAAGTACATAGGTTTATAGTTAATCAAGATAAATTTCTGATATGTACTTGTTTATGTATATTGACACGTTATATCTTACATGCAGTATATTAAACGGTTAGTTATAATGGCTTAATTATTATAGTATTTTGTTTTGGTTTGAATTGCAAGAATATACAGGGTGAGTTATTTAAAGTGATCCAATAGCTGACTTTTTAACTACGCGACTTAGTACCACACATTAAATTAAATTAAACTGTAAAATGAGGATCCAGTAGCCTCATAAAAAGAAAAACTTCTTATCAAAGAAATCAAATTTCAACACCTCATAACTCCTTAACTATTAGAGATAAAGAAAAGCACCTAATAACAAAAATGTTTTATTTTAGAGAGTAAAATCAAGAATCCAAATAAAATACAGAGTGTTCCTTAAGACGTTTTTAGTAAGCCGCCATTTTGGAAAATGGTGGCCATAATGGAAAACCTGAAATTGTGTTCCTGAGTGAAACTTAAAATTTAGCAAGTTCCAAATTTAAACTTGGTGCTAAGACGTGTAGCTAAAAAGTTAGCTATTGGATCACTTTAAAAAATCTCACCCAGTAGGCTGTGCGTTGAAATTTCGATTAAATGAAATCCTTATATGACATCAACCTGTATACATGTACTTATGACAGAGACAGGGTGACGTCATCAGCCTTCTATTCAACACGTATTTTGAAGGTTCGATCCGCAGAGTTCGGTACATTTATATAAAATGATACGTATTGCGTATTAAATAATTGAACAGTGTAAACGTCGTTCTGGCAGCCTAATTATGACCTGTCTCGCATTCTATAAATCTGTGTTTAATTTATTTTGTTAATTAATTTGTACTCTGTTAATGACTGCTAGATACTCGTTGTTCTTTAATTGATTCTGATTACTAACATTAGTATTAAATTAATTACGTTATAATGGGCAGTATTTCCATAGTAGAGTATATTAATAAGTGTATAATTTTATTACAAAAGTGGAATTTTGGAAACTTTTGCCGAAAAACCTTTAGTAATTTATAGGCCCTACTATCTTCAACTAATTAGCATATTCGTTTTTTGAATGTTTTTGTAATTTATTCTAACCAAAATATTTTTATCTACCCTATCTAGGCTATTCGTAGATTATAATTATAGCTTTTTATAGGTTGCTAACAATAAATTGATTGAATTGAATAAATTAACGTTTTTACATTAATTAGCAGCTCAGAAAATTGAGGTTTAGTGAATTATTAACTATTCATATTTTATAAATGATTCACATAATAAGATCCAAAAAGTTAAAAAAACATTTTCAAATACACTTTTAGAACGCAACTCTGCAGATTTTGATGTTTATTCAATTCATAGACCTGATTTATATTTTCATGTGAAATTTTAACTTTTAAATATTTACAAAGAATAATTCGTATTACATTAAATAATATATTTTAAATGCATTTTCAATAGCCTATGTACACGTAGATTCATAGTAGCACAGCAACGTACTTCATCTTTATGTTTCACTTTCATTTCCATCAAATAGCGGATGTAATTACCAATTATCAAATAAATCTTTCAACAATACCGACATTTCTGATTCTTAAGACAGCTTTATATTTACCCAAAATTTAATGTTTGATGAGGTTCTTCTAAATTTTGCTATTTTCTTGCCCAATGCGTTTAAAACCATAAAAGCTTTATACGCATAAGGAGAATAGTGTAACTACTAGAAAATCTATACAACTTTTGAAAGTATCAACCGTATATAGAATGTTAGCGAAAATGCTTACATACTAAGGTGTTAATATTCAACTAACTTGTAAACATGTAATCATAAACTCTAAAGTAAATTTATCAGATTCGGATTAAAGTAAAAATGTTTCAAACTAAAACGCAGAACACAAATGTAAATACACTTTTAATTAACCAGAATATGGTAGACAAACGGTATAACTTTTAAATATAGTAAAATAAGATATGAACATTTTAAAATGTTAATTAGTGATTGGCTGAAGATACACTTGGTAAACATAATATATTATGAAATCCCAATGAGTGTAAAAACAATATCGAAATTATTTTAAACTATAACCACTCAAAAATAATTTTTGTCCACTTTGACGTAGTTTTGTATGATTTGTAAATTTAATAGTTTTGAACTATATAGAGCCTACTGTTTTGAGGCAAAATAATAAAAATGAATTGTTGAAAATCATAAAATTTAACAAACAGCGTGCACGTGTGACGTTTTTACCAATCTGTACGACAAAATAAGGAGTTTTAATTTCTACTATCATACTAGGTTTCAAAGATCGATTAAAAATTTGTAATTTTGCAATCAAAGATCTATGAATCATTAGTTATTACAGTCAAAAGAAAAAATTTTGCAAAGTATCAGCCGAATTCTAACTCAAAATATTAAAAGGTAACATATAGATAATGAAAGCTACGGGTTTCCTCGCCTTATACGCAAAAAATAAAAGTATACTATCCGAGTAAATCTCAAGTTTAAAATATTTAAAGTACCACTATAGTTTATTAGGATAAAAATTAATAGCTTTATGTAATTAATGTATTAATAATTATTAAAACAGAAAACAAATCTAAAATAACTAATTTAAAAACTTGGCTAGTAACTAAATCGTTATACCCATTTACAGATTTATTAGATTAAATGGACTAAACTGTTAAAATCTTAAGTCTGTCTTCGATTAGTTATTATTAGGGTCTACAATTGTAATTTGTACTTCCTATATAATCATGATTGATAAAAACTTGTACTTAAAATGTATAAATAAATAAAAATAAGTTTTTACCCGCCACAACGCTACGAAATAATATTTCTAAGACGTTTCAGAAGTTAAGAGTAATCCTGTATTATTCACATTATGTATATTAGCAATGATCAGAAAACTCTCCTAGATAGATGATAGAATGTTTTGTGCTCACATAGGTTACCGTGCGAATAAAATTCGTTAAACATCGTGGGATGTCCTTTGTCCCTGAGTTGGATTTTACAACGAAAATTGTTTTAAGTATTTGTTATTTTTCATTGTGGATAGCCTTTGAATTTTTGAAGAAAGAAATTGTGGTTTAAAATACCTGTCTGTCGAGAGATCCTTGTTTGCGACTACAGCCTCGTGTTGCAGGTCTTGAATATCACCGTCAACTTTTTACATTACACTAAACACTACTATTTACACTAATGTGTCTCCCGATGTGTAATGTTAGTGTTTAGTGTAATGTAAACAATTGACGGTGATATTGAAGACTTACAATCACTTACGTCAGACAGGTATTTTAAACCTCAATTATATTTTGTTCTGTCTCCAGCTTACGGATTAGTCGTAAACATCGCGATGTTTATCACGCGTACTGAGCGGTCAAAATGTGCTAGTCGCTACTGGAGGCGGAACAACATACGTAAAAAACATCGAAAATGAAAATTGAGTCAGGCCTTCAAGTTAAATAAATAGTCATACCTAACCACTTTTTCACAATTACAACCGATTATTTTAATCCTTTCCTATATTATCGGATCATAGCATATCATCGTGAGAACAATTTACTGTCTTCTATTAAATCCTGTTTACTATTAATGGGTCCTAAAATAGGTTCTTCGAATCCTTGATTCACGCGGATGGGGACCGTGAGCTCTGAAAGTTTCCGAAATGCGGCCCCAGGGTGGTGACAGTGTCGCCGACCAACGTAATCACTGTAATCAAAATCGGGCCCCAATTATTCGGGTGGAGGCCCGGAGCGGAGCCCGGCAGACCGCTCGGCAGTCCCGCCGCGAGCGGCCGCAGTGTAAAAAATGAATTTGAATGGATCAACAAATAACGAGACGAACTGGTCACTATTGGTCTATTTGCCCTATAGAATGGTCGTTAGGTATTACTAATGAATTACTCAGGGAATTCGGGAGCTCCGTTTAACTCAAAATTATATTCTTAACGATTAAGGGGAGTGGGAAGGGTAAACAAAATTGGTTTTACATTTACTGTTTTTAATGTTATTTTAAGGAAGACATCTTACTCTTTCAAGAACCGTTTTTAGAATTTATGTATGATAGTCCTAAGTATAAGTTGTATTTTTAAATAAGTTAATATAGTATGGCTCGAGTTTTATGTTTGATGGTAGTAGCGCTTTATGGCTCATTTACCGATAAATTTTTTGTACAAGGGTACACTTTTCTCAGGAAATATGAGAGATAGGGAATTGAAATTTTCTATACATTGTTAACTATATAATACCAAACTATAGTACTAGAACCATTGCATTAAAAATATTAGTTGCTGAATAAAAAGGAAAATCAAAAGAAAAATATTGGTTTAAAATTTAAAAAAAATGGTGTTGTGAGATGATGATTCCAAAACAAAAATCACTTCTCTTACAGTGAAGACGAAATAAGTCTTCGCAGGAATTAAATCTAAAATGAGTAGGTCTTATGTCAATTTATTTTGTTAATAATGTCATAATTCAAATTTAATCTTTTGCCCCCCCCGTAACAGCGTAGAATTAGTTTAATTTTAAGAATATTTTTTACAAAATCTTTTAACATATCCACACATTTTTAATAGAAAGGTTTATTATTTCCGACAATTAAAACCGACTTAAATGTCATAAAACGTTCATATATTATTTATTGTACAGATAAAACCAAATAAAGTTATTTCCAAATTCAAACCTCTAGGCTACACGTATGTTTTACTACAAAAATATTTGCACCTTGAATCCCTATTCCCAAAATTAACATCAATAATCCACCAAGGGAAGTATCTGATAGGCTAACATAGTATTAAAATTCCAAATAAATAACGATAGTTAAAATAAAAAATAGCAGGCATGTAGCACCATCGAGAATATCTACTCACGTATATAGTGAAACAATAATTAAATTGAACCACCTAAATATTTAATGTAGGCCTAATTTTTAATTTACATTATTAAATTATTCAGCGGAGGAAAGAAAATCAACTGTTAAATTAAAAACGTTTAACAAATTCAACGTTTTAGTGGAGAGTTGATTAAAATATTGTGTGTTCATGCAAATTCTAATAAAAACAACTTGCTTTAGCACGAACAAATGTGACTTAATAGAATCATTCGTCGATACAATGGGAAAGAGCATGTTTTTCATTTGTTTAAACCATGGGTAAATTTATCTTAAAGCTTTATTTATTAAAATATGGATTATCCGTTTCTTTATCCGTTTGATTATCTGTATCAAAGAGTATTACTTTAGAGATATTGAAACTCTTATTTTAAAGTTTTCCTATATTCTTATGTTTGAAACTAATGTATAAAAAAGCGATATTATCTTTAGACAGTTTTAAAAAAAGGATATCGATTTTTGTAATTGTAAAAGATCAGTAATCAAATTGATCCGTATTTTTTATCCCCACTAAAAATATTTTTAAGTGAGTATTTTAGAAAGTATAGGCAGTTTTTTACCTCGTTAAGTAATAAAATACTTAGGGTTACTTACCCTTGGTACTGTCGACGGCCATTGGTTATATTGTTCTGTTGTTTATGTCCACAGCATTATTATTGTTGTTGTTGTTAACGTCTTTTGTTATATTTAAATGATCATTTACAGTACCAAGTAACCCTAAATGTTTTCAATGCTATCAAAGTAAGAAAACATTGACACTTTATTCATTATATCTTGTAGTTTGTTTGCCAATAAATAGTCCCGCAAACTTATTCAGTGCAAATATTTCTTCCACTGTATTTTACGTGTTTATTGAAGGGTTTAGGGAGAAATGTTTTTCAAAAACAACAAGTAACTGAACAAAGATTTTTAATAATTTTACTAGGTGAATGTCATGAGTAAAATTGCTAAATATTAAAAAAAATAACCTTCCATTTATCACTTTACACACTTATAAATTCTGAGAATTTCATAAATATTCTTACAGTTTGGTAGCCTATATGTTTTAAATTGAATTGTTTAACTTAATAAAATATGTTATTGATAATCAGAGCTATGGGTTCGAAGATATATACTATGTTACAATGTTTCGTTTGAATCATAAATAATCTGTTTGATTCACAAAATATGAATAGTGTGAAATTAATGTTTATTAATTCCCTTTTTAGTGTTCAATGACTTAATTTAAATTCAGACCGACAGAATTCCAGAAAAACGGAAGGAAGTTTCAGAATTGTATTAGATTTGAAGTACTTACTAGAAGTAGGAACAGTTTAGTAGGTGGACGTTGTAACTGACAACAACACAAGTCTCGTAACTCATCGAACAACGAACCAATGACTTTCGTAAGGATAATTGTTGACTTTGTTGAACACAACATTAGAAAACGAATCTTATCTAATCATTAAACAATAGTTAAATGAAACTAAAGAAATTTAAATAAATTTGCACTAGCTATATTTTGTGTTTACATTACATTAGCTATGCATGAAAATTCATTATGGTTTGAATTGAAAACTGTAAAAATAAATACGGCGTAGAATGTGTGTACGAAATATTTTATAATGATTACCAAAATATACCGGATAGACATTGGCCTACGGTTATTTTCAAAATTCAAAACCTTCGACTTTTACCGACGTAACGAGTATTTGTTTGCAAATTAACATTTTTTATGAAACGATCACTAAACTTTTGCATATTTTACAACAATAAAATTACACACTATTATTGTTATTAGTGAATACGGTTTGTATTTAACGAAAGATATTTCCAAGCCATGATATTGTTGGGATGAAATGTAAGGTATGTTTGTTTACATTAACATTACACCTATCTTTCATTGACTTTATTCATAAACAAAACAAGAAATTTAGTACAGCCGTTTCTGTCAGATACTAACTATCAAGGCCTATCGTTTGAATGGGCAGGATGTCATAGATGTAATGTGTGCATGTGACATGTGACAAGTGTACTGTAGGCCTACTGTGTAAGGATCGCGGTGGCGGGAATCACACGGCCACGGTACTGGCGTGTCCTCGACTCACGCGGTACGTAGGCGACGACGACTCATCACCATCACCATGTCAAGTGTAGATGCGTTACTCTAAGCCCTAGCCTAGGTCGGAGTTGTCGGGTCGCGATGTCTACAGTGTTTGTCCCTAGAGGATGTATACAAACACATGAGCACCATGCCCGTTCTCCGAGTGAATGCTACGGGCATGAATGGCAGATGGCAGCCACATTGCCACACAGGCACACACACAGTACCTATGTTGTGACTCTGGGTGACGGGCAGAGGGACGCAGCACGGCGTCAGAAGAGGAGCGTGGGCCCGAGGACCCGGGATCCCTGACCCGGAGCCCCCGTCCTCCTGGAAGTATTGCAGTCCGAAGGTGGATGCGAGCGTGGTAGGTTTGCCGCCGCGGCGCCTACCATACGGGGGCGGTGCCTGGTGCAGGTCTTGCTTGATGGGCGTCGTGATGGCGGTGTGTTGTCACGGGTACCGGGGACACTAGCCACTGCACGGGTCGACACTACAGGCTACAGGCTCGACAGGCTCATACCGCACTCTCCGCACCGCACGACAGTCCGCTCCAACTGACACGGCCGCGACGACGGACCCGTGGCCAGGGCTAACGCGCATGCGCCGGCGCCTCCAATCACGCGCCACCTCGCCGTGCGCAGGCCCGCCCCGTGGCCATGGCGACGTATCGCGTTCCCCATCACCCCTCTCGCGCACTGAATATCGAATGCGGGTCCGCGGCAGGCGATTCTCACCCGTGGTCGCCAGGGCCGGCCGCCTCGTACGGCTGGTTGTCGCCTGCGCCGCCGCCAGATGTTATTATACGCCTTGCTAGCATCGACATTTCGCCCGCGAGGTCGGCCCCGACCGGACCGCCGCGCCGACATTACTCCACAACTCCTCCAGTTATCCTCGCGTACACGCGTCTACAACACATTCTCCTTTTTTTAAACTTAATTTGATTTTTTTGTATTGAGTAAATTACCTTAAATGCTTTAACCCTCAAATATCTGTTGACGCGGTAAGTGCGACCGATCTCGCCCGGACTCCAACTCTTGTTTAATAATATTAATGATAATGCAACCTTCCCTCATCACTGTTTTATAATTATTTGTCTAACTAGAATATCAGAAAATTTCTTCATTAAAAGATTTTTGCTTGTGTCTCTCGTCAATATTGTTGCTTGAGTTTCTAAACAGTTGTCCCTAGGATCCCTCGTCACTTGTCGCTCGGACCTCTTTTTAAATTGTCGCTTGAATCCTCGTCAATTCTTGCTCGGGTCTGTAGCCGATTGTTGCTCGGATGTAGGCGCTTGTCGCTGTGATATCTTTTCAATTGCGGCTTGAATCCTCGCATATTGTCGTTTGGGTCTCTAGACAAATTGTCGCTCGAATCTCTAGACAACTGTGGCTCAGACCTCTCGCCAATTGTCACTCAGACCCTTTTTCTGATTTGTCGTTCGAATCCTAGCCAATTGTCACTCTGGTCTCTGGCCAATTGTCACCCTAATTCAACTGTCCCTCGGATTTCTTGTCAATTTTCACTCTGGCCTCTTGTAATTATCGGTTGGGTCTCTCATAAAATGTCACTTGGATCTCATGTCGGTCGTGTTGCTTGTTGCGGTCGCGCTATGTACTAGCGTGTGTGTGTATGCTTGTGTGTGTGTGTGTGTGTGTGTGTGTGTGTGTGTGCGGGTATGATCGGGCATGTGTAGCGATGCCCGATCGACCCCTCGTCGCCAAACCCTTGGGGATGGGGGTCTACCCCTCCACCATCCCCACGACCACACGCCAGTTCATTCCCAACTCTCTTCATACATTTTACTATTTAAATCAAAGTACATTGTGAAAAATCTAATGCTTAACCTTGACCTACGCGTTATATTTCTCAAGGTCAGCTTGAACAAAGTAACTATACAATAAATGTGATATTATTCATAATATTAATTGACATGGCATATTTTCTTATTTTCCATACTACTAAGCAGAATAAAATATGCCTACTGTAGGCAAATATCAAAAGTTACCACCAGATATTAAATATAAATATATTTAAACTAACATCATTGATCTGAACATTAAATTTACTACTGATTTTCAACCGGCTACTTTTATCTTTTTGAGCCGTCGCATTGTGTTGGACAACACCGTTGTCGTTTGACGTTGTCTTTGAGTCTCCGTGACGAGTGGACGTGTTTGGTTCTTTTTGTGTGTAATGTTTATTGAATGGTTTGTTTGTAAGTTTTGTTGACTGCTTTAAACTTTTATGTTTTCAGCTTTATATCGGTTTGGTCCGGATTGTATGTTAATTGTGCTATGTTTTAGATATTAGTTCACCTGAGGACGGGATCAGATTCCAGATCCCGAACGTCGTGAAACTTTGTTTTACATAAAATCGTGATGGAAAATGTCCGTAATAAAAATCTAAATAACATAGGAGACCTATTGTGTGTTACTGTTTTATGTTCGTGTTAACCGTGTTTGTCAATGTCGAACGCATATTTTTACAAATATTCTGATGGTTAGGAAACTATTTACTAAAGAGAACTAGAATCTACTTAGCCTGTTTAATGTGAAAGAAGAAGGGAACGGCTGTTTTCACCTAGATATTATTTTGTAATTTTGTTCCCATCACAGGAAATAGAAGGAGTAGTCAGAGACCAAGTGTATTTACTTAATAGTGGTGAGCTTGGGAGTGTGAAATATCATAAAATAAATAGCTTAAAGTTTGGGAACCATACCAAACTTTTAGAATCGCGACCCTCTACCAACCTAAACATTATTTGAGATACTTCCAAACACCAGTTAAACCCCTTCAATTCTTGATAAAACTAAAAATTTGACAAGTGTTTTAATTGTTTCCTCTGATTTCAATAAAATATACCCATACTAAAAAAAGACTAATATCAAACTATTAATGGTGATATTATGTAAATACCCCCGTCGCAGCAGATCTGCGTACTCAGCGAATTTCCAAATCAATAATATAATAATAAAATATGACAAGTTTTATAAAAATCTGTCCATAAAGATGAGAATTATTTGCCTAATCTCTATAAGATTAACATGGGAAAGAGTGTGCAGGTTAGCTGCTGTGAGGAACACTGAAAGTAGTCATTTCTACCATAAATAATTTTTATTTTAACCAATTATACCAAGTTTCATCAACATCTGTCCATAAATAAAGGAGTTTGCCTATTCCCTATATGATTAATATGGGAAAAGAGTATGCAGGTTTGCTGCCATTATAAACATATAAACTATGATTTTTAAGCATAAAAGGATAGATCTCAACCACATGAAGCTAAATATCAAGTTTTATCCAAAAATATTGATTAATATGGGAAATATTAATTTTTCCCTATCCTCCATAAGATTAACATTGGAGCCCCACAATACAACATACTGTGTTTAGATTTTTTAATATCTCGGTAACCGTTGGAGATAGAGAAAAACTTTAAGGAACTTAATTGTGTAGTTTTTTAAGCTGATTCCAATGGTGAAATATAAAATTAGAAATTTTTAAAAATTACATGTGAAAAAATAAAAAACCCCATTTTGGGGTACAAAACCCCCCCAAACTACCCGTTTCCATTGACCGATATGTCTGGTTTACGAACTCGTCCGAGCATTTGTAGGAATACACGTCTCTACCAAATTTGGTCTTCATCGGACCATTTTTACGAGAGTTATCGTGTTCAGACACACACACACACACACACACACACACACACACACACACATATATATATATATATATATAAATTTTAACGACTATTGTTTTTGGATTCTGGGCACCTAAAGACGAAAAAATACCATGGTCCCGGGCTTAAGTCTTACCATGAGACCTACGGTAATAGCTTCTTCCCTATGGGAAATTCGCTAAAACTGGTGTTAAAACAGGTAGTTTACAATGAGAATTTAGTAACAATAATCAGTTTACTAACAATAAATTGTTAACACATCTCTGTGTTACAACAGCCTATCTGTGTGAAATAATGTGTTTGTGATCCATGAAATCGCGCGTCACTCAAATCGTGCAACAGTTTTTTTCGTTATTCCTCCATGTTTTCTTTCTGAAAATACATTGTTGCTCACCTATAGAAATCAAGAAGGTGGAGAAAATAAATAAATATATTAAGGATTATTTTTATCGTCGGATAAAATATGGAGAAATTATGAAAATTTCTTATGTGGAAATTCTGCATTAGCTAAAATATTTATCATGTATATATATGTATTTATTTTCTATATTTTTCTTTATGTATTTGTATCAAATATGTAGTCTATAATTGCAGAATAAAACATTTTTGATTTGATTTGATTTGATGAGAAAAGTGCGATCGCACGATTTTAATGTCGCGTACATGACGTCCTCCCAACGTGTTTCAGAAAGATTTCCCTTCACTAAAGTACAATTTTTGACAACCTATCTTCCAGCACTAATACTCACGCTCACACAGTACAAACTCTCACACAAAAACAATAATAATATAGTAAAAACTAAATAAATAACATTACTACCGGTACACAAAGTCAAAAGTGACACTTTCAATACAACTGAGGATGTCCACGGAGCGGTGTTTGACTTGGAAGGGTGAAGGGAGGGGAGGAGGGGAGGAGGGGACACTGACTCCTATTCCAGCCGCAGACTTTGCTATGCTCACAACGCCCCTTTGATGCTTGTCTCCACGCCGTGCGTTGCCGGTAGCCGACGTCGGTTCAACGCGGCGTCTCACTTCTCAGCTAATTTTTACTTTCTCCCCAAATATACATATGGAAAAATTATTGTTTTCGTCAAAATTTGCGAATTCGAGTTGAGAGTGGAGTTGAGTGGGAGTTTTGGGGTCCCCTGAATTCAACTGTGAATAATAAAATTTACAGTTCAGGAAGCAGAAGACACAGTTGCTGTAAATGTTCTAGGTTTCAATGTTTACAGTTTCTAATATTACCAACTGTTTACACTATTTTTTACAGTCCAGGAAGAAGAAGAAAGATAGTTCATTTTACAGACAAACTGCTGGATCAAAATTAATATTGCCAGAAATGGTATGATTTTAAGTTTTATCCCTATGCTTGTCACTATTACGTTATTCCTTATCCTTTCCCAATGTTACTTAACAGGAGGTACTTTGTCATGTTGTAGACACTCGTGTTTATAATTTTTTGAGATCGTGTTAAGTATAAAATACTATTAGCAAATACCTCTTTTAATGTGAATAGTATTTTACCTCAAATAAAACGTTTTAACCACTTAGTTTAAACTTGGTTCAGTTTCAGTTGCACTTAAAAATTGAATGTGTCCTGTTTATGGTGATAACATGGTAAGTCAGAAGAAGAGGGTAGTTGTCATGATTGTACTATTGATCACTTTTGATAAAAAATGATAAAGTAGATTGCAAAAAGATTTTGGAGCAAGAATTGGCTAGAAAATCGAAATAAGTATAGCCACATGGCACTACTAAGAACATTGCGAAATAAAAATCCACAAAATTTTATGAATTATTTAAGGATGTCAGATGAAATTTAAATTAATAAATCTCAAAATAGTCTACAAGCATAGACCAGGTATGTAGTAGCACTGTCGTCTGATATGACAGGTCGCTTATTTGCAGTACAGCGCATGCGCAGGCCGCCTAATAGTTGTGATCAACATGGTCTGTGGACCCCACATACACAGTTTATATGAGGAATGTCGTGACCTGGCGACAAATAGGTCGCTCGGAGACCTACACGTTTCCATTGTAACACTGGACACCAAATCGTCACTGGGCAACTTAAAATCGCTTTCAATGTGGCTGAATAGGCTTTATACACACAGCGATATTCGTGCGATTTGTTCGCTCATCAACGCAGGAGGTTGCCGTCGCAGGGTGACCGGGTGTCGTAGGGTGTAGCGGCCTTAGTATCAAGAGCCATGAAAACGCACAATTGTTTCTTAAAATTCACTTCAGATAGCGGAGGTACCGACTCGGCCGAACCCGAGCCTATACTGTGGTCGAATCAACAATCAGGTAAACAGCGCCGTGAAGGTTATAACGCAATATCGATACAGGACTAGCTTCGCGCACACCCCAGACCCTGTACTTGGTGTCGGTTAAGTTATAACTTATTTTAAGTTTATTAGTTACCGCCCTAGGCTTCCGTCGTTGTCGTTGTTGTCCTACATGTCCTATTGTCTTGAAGAACTATTGTGGTGCATGGGCTCTGCTAACATTAAATTGTACTCTCTCGCTTATTCGTGGACGGATTTCGTCCATCAAAGTATAGTTAGATTTGAAATTAAAATTACAATCTTCGTTATATCTTGTAAAACTTTTTAAAGTTAATGGTTTTGTTGTTATTTAAATTAAAATATTTTTAACCACCTCCATTTTAAAAATATAATAGCAATCCAAATGTACGTTGAGAACATTTTTCTCTTTAGCCAATAAAGATATGTGTAAAGTCTGGTTTCTGTAACCTAAATAGTTCTTGAGATTTAACGAGTTTTGTTAAAAAATAGAAAATGGCTGCTAGCAGTTGAACGAAAGATTTTTCGTTACTCTTAAGTATTTAGTATTTTTTTTATTATAAGGGGTGAATTTTGATTAAAGTATATCTGGGCGTGTAAAGTTGGCAGCACTGCTTCCGCTGAGCGTGATTGCGACATATTCACCATCAGCTGCCGTTGAACCTTTTAACTTTCATCCACAATCCGATTATATCTTAAGAGCCGTTTAAAGGACCTTTAGACATGATATTATTAAGGGTTTGAGCAACTAATAAGAAAATCCAATCAGTTATTTAATGTCAGGTCAGGCATGAACCGCATAACTTATTAATATGTTTTCTTTCTTGAATTAGGCCTATCAAAAAAGGAACGACACAAATATTTGTAGTCTACTGTTCATTTATGTATTACAATTTATAAAAATAATATGAATTTTGATTGTTTCTCCGGGCTTAGTAAAATACAAGAGATAACTAAGGGCGGGACCTTTTGTTAGGCTTTAAAAATTGCATGGTATATAACTTAAAAGTTTTGTCAATTAAGAAATTATGTAAAAAAAATTATATTACCTTATAATTTAAAAAAATGTTTAGTTAATTAATTAAACCTAAGTAAAAGCATATTATGATTAAAGTTCCTCACCAATTTCTCATTTGAGTGTTAGTAGTTATTGTATGGTTTTCGTTGTTAAACATTTACAACAGTAATAACTTATTGGGTTTCCTAACGTGTATTTTGTTTTAAAATTGATATTCTTTATTGTAAACAACGACAATTTAACAAATTGTATTACAATCGTCAAAATACAACAGATTATCCTTCAGCAGTGCAAACTTAATCACAGAAACGTAATAATTATGAAATTAGTAGACTAAATAAATAAAATAAACTATTTAAAAAACAAAAAAATGGCGGTACAAATGTAAAGATTAAATGTTTAACACTCACCAACTGAGTAAAAGCTTCCCAATTAGAAGTTTTTTTAGTTATGATTTGAACAGACCGGAAGACTGTGTCGTCTTAATATTATCTGGTAAATGATTATACAATTTTGGCTCGAGGTTTTGAGGAAGGTATCCCGCAAGCTCCAATCTGTGGGTGGCCTGCCTATGGTTGTGACGGTACCGAGTATTATAACCGTGAACATTAGCTACAAAAAACTATACGTTTATGTGGGAGAGGAAATTCCTTCGTTTTCTAATGAAAAACTCATAAAGTTACATTAAAAGATTATTTACACCTAAGAAAAGGATTGGTTAAGGATTAAACAATGTAAATACAAAAATAGATACATGTAGTCTATAAATATATACAAGCTAAAATATAGTTACCGTACTGAAAAATAAACCTAACCTAATCTAATACACCCATCGAAGCAGACCTGCATCGTCAGCGAATTTCCATATCTTCAGTAATAACCTATCTAAAACATTCCGTTAAAACATCTAAAGACTTTAAAATATTTGACTCAAGTACGAAAATTTCATGAGATTTTTTAAATGGTTCTGAATTGAGATAAAAAATGTTAGTTTCCGTAGTTAATTTTCTTTTCGAAAGGTGTTCATGAGGCATCGCTTGGCGGGACTTATTAAAAAAAATTTAAGTTGTCCCAAAAAATACCAAATTTTGAGACTGGTGCAAAACAGCGATGCATATCAAAAAGTCTGCTTCCATTACTTTGCAGGTACACAGTGTCTGGTCAACCTCACTTTAACCCATTCAACTGTTATGAAGGGTGTTACTACACTTTTGACTAACCCTGTATATCAGCAACCGTTTGACATTAAGGGGAGCAGAAGGCCTATACCGCCAATGTTAAATCACACAAATTATGGATACGTTTTTTCATAATCTGTTAGGCCTAGAACCTTAAAACTTTTAAGTGTTATTTAGTATATCTTTATTAGCAACCAGACCCATATTTACTGTTTTAGGATAATATTTTTCATGTTTTACAATTATTTTGCAAAATATAAAAAAATTAAATTTTATTATAATAAAAACCATGTTATGGCCACCCTACTGGATATACGGGAATAAAAATGGATTATTTATATTTGTATATATATTGTTTATAAATTTACCTTTTGAAGAGCCCAGCCCCATATTGAGGGTTATCAGGATGTGTTACGTTATTTTAGTTGTTTATAAATAACAACTATGTCTGCAACTTGACACGTACATTCCCTACACCCAAAAAATTAATTTTCAACAATTAAAAATTAAAATATCAGACTATGTCTAAAAAAGGAGTTTGACGGTATGTTTTTGAGTTCTGTTTTTTATGGTCAGGATAAAATATAGGCATTTTGTATTACAGCAGACTGTTAAAACGGTGATAAGGAATTACTTTTTGGGCTCTGCTGACCTAACGGAATGGTCTACAAAAAAACATAATGATATATTGGAACATAAATAACTCTTTAAAAATCCTTGATTATTTGCTCTTATTTCCTATCTTTCTGCCTTCTGTTTACTTTGTTTAGCTACAAACCTTTTATTTCGTTTTTCCTGGTACCAAATGCATTTTTAGCTCTAGCGCCCAAACGGCAGATCCTAGGGTAAAAGCAATAAGGAATGTTTCCTTCTAACTTTTAAGATCTATTACAACCCTCGCTCAAACATGATTTTAGTAGAGATGTGGCGATTACAGTAAAAGGTCTTTTAATTACTGTACTAAGGACTGGCGACAACAACCACAAGAGCCTGGGAGTGGAGCCACCAGCGAGCAATGCTAGTAGTTCCACATTAGTCACATAGAGCGCAGCACACTACGCATCTCGAGGCTGTACTGCGTTGTACATCACTGAGGCTCTCAATTCACTTTAGATATATATTTTTAAACACTTTTGACTTTTCTGGCACAATGTTATTTTTGTATACATTTATATTATAGTATTTTGAACCTAAATAATGCGTGTTATGAACTAATTTTTTATGTTACTTAAAATTCTTCAATATTTTAAACTTTACATCTCGCTGTTTTGAATGCGTTCGAATTTTTCTTAACCCGATACAAATTCCATTGTTTTCGCTGCACAGTGTGTGCACACTGCGTAACGCTAGTTTGCAATACTGTGTAGTCACAAAATAAACTCAATTGGTAGGGCTTTGACAGATCTGTAGAGGCTGCACAACTCCTTTCATAGGAGTTGCCTCCGAGATCCGACTGATCCCGCGGCCAGGCTTTGAGTGCAAGACGCACGGCGCTGTGACAAATTCGCAAGAACAATTTTGAACAATAACAATACAGGGGGTATCTGAAATACACCGATAAAGTTTGGTATATTGTTTCTGAGGTTATAAAACAACCAAAAAATGTCCCCCCGCTCCATTTTCCGTCTGTCGGTGTGTATATGTTTTTAAAAAAACTTGCTATAACTTTAGAACCACTTGAGCTCCCAATTTCAAAATTGGTACGTGTATAAGTACTAATAAGATATATTTTTGTGCATAGTATCAAATTTCTACTTTGTACCACTTCAAAATGGCGGCCATTTCAATTTTTTTAAGCTCATGAACTTAAAAACCATGGGATTGACAAAAAACCTAAAGACAAAAAAGCTCTAAGTTTAATTTTCTTTAAGAAAATGTAAAATGTTAATAGGTCCATATCACAAATAAAGAGGAAAAATACATTTTTTAACTAGAACTGTCAATTTGGGCTTTAATGGGTAATTTAGGTAAGTATTAACTTTACTGAAATTGAATTTTCTTTGTTATTTGTGTTATAACCCTATTACAATTTTACGTTACTTAAAGAAAATTAAATTTTTCTACGTCTTGGTTTTTAAACATCATGGTTTTTGAATTATTGAGCTTTGAAAAATTGAAATGACCGCCATTTTAAAGTAGTACAAAGTATAAGTTTGATACTATGCACAAAATCAGGTCCTATTAATACTCACACACGTGTTAAGTTTGAAGTTGATACTTCAAGTAGTTCCAAAGTTATATTAAGTTAAGTAAAAATACTCACCGACAGACGGAAAACGGAGCGAGATAAATCATATATTCACAGGACATTTTTTGTTTATTTTGAGCCCAGAAACAACATCCCAAACTTGTTTGGTGTTTTTCAGATACACTCTGTATATGGCTCACGCATTTTATTCTTTTTATTTTAAATGTAAGTTAATTTGAATCAACAAATACAGTACTTGTTCTTACACATTGCCTATGAGGGGTTAATGTTTGAGTAAGATTATAATGTAAAATATCTCCGTTGTAGCAGACTTCTCCTCAGCGAATTTCCTCATCTTAATTTTAACTACTAATATTTCAAGAGCTGTTTAAACGAGCAAAAGATCGACTATTTTAAAATGCATAGTTTTAACGTTATTAATTTGTTGATTGTATCATAAATATGCTTTGAAATAGTTTTTTCAAGTTTAAAGTGAAAACGTTTTGAGTATAATGATTAATTCGAAAATTTGGAGTTTTTAATACAAGGAGTGTGGAAGAGCTACTTATGCTTTTGAACTGAAATCTTCGGAACGTGATGAATAACAGACCTTTTCACGTAACCTATGTGAAATTTTGAAATTTAAAAAAATGCAAAGTAACATGTACCCGGTCTTATATCTTGCCATGATACCTGCGATAGGCCTAGCTTCTTCCCTATGTGAAAATCCCAAAAATTAAAATTAAACATTCAATAAATGTTAGTTTGGACTACAGTTCAATAAGTGCCAATTCAACAATATTTTTCAAAATAATATTTAATGCTTAACACATTTCCTGCTAAAAAAACACACACAATATACTGGTCAAGAATGCAAATTTTTAATTTCTAATTTCTACTAGCATGTGTATATAGAATGATCAAATATGAAGCAAAAATGACATAAGAAGCCAAAATCACATCTCAGCAACAATTCTTAACTGTGGCAAGGATCCCTGTCTCACGCGCACCCAGGGATCGTCATCTGCACTCACTCGATTTCTTATGTCATTCGAATCACTTGTATGAAATTGCTAATACTATATATGTTTTCGGCTATTTCACAATAATGCAGGAAATAATCGTATAGTAAACACCCCCTTCGCAGCAGGCCTGCGTACTCAGCGAATTTCTAAATCAATAATATAATAATAATAGTGATATATGAGAAGTTTTATCCATAACTGTCGATAAATATGAGAGTTATTTTCCTATTCTCCATAAGATTAAGGGAAAGAGTATGCAGGTTTGCTGCTGTGAGGAACATTGAAAGTAGGCATTTCTAGCTTAAAAAGTTTTACTTTGACCATTTATACCAAGTTTCATAAACATCTCTCCATAAATAAAGGAGTTTGCCTATTAGACAATAGTATTGTACTGTTTTCCCATTGTAAACTTTGCTGCTCAGGTAACCACGCTTGGCTTGAGAGTGTAAAGGGACCAGGAAGGAGAAATTGAACCAACACAGTCGAAGTTAAAATAAACTCATATAATAATTGACCACTTATTTCCCAGTTTGAAATACACAAATCGAAACTCTCAATCTTTCAGCACATTTTTTGTTTTCTTTTAATTTATTCTATCACTCTACCCAAGTGTTAAATTTTCTTTCAAGTAAAAATTCTAAACTAAAACAAAGATTATACACATAACTTCTAGAGGTAATTAATTTAAAATTTTATTAAATTACCCACAAACAAATTCCAGACTAAACCAAGTCCTACACACAGCTCTCTATAGAAGATTAACTTAAACTAACATAAAGTTCTCTCCACCCAAAACCTAGACTAAACAAACTTCCCCTCACAATTCTCTAGAGATGATTAATCTAACAAACTCCATCTTTATACATTGACACATTAAAGACATACTACATTACAACGGTCACCTTAATTTTATTTCACTAATGGTTCCCTTCTTTATCCAAATAATTTCCTCTTTTGAAGAATGAGTCAATATAAAGGTTAAATGTATCTAATTTGGTTAATATGAAATTTCCTTTCTTTCCCTTTATGAGTATCACATCTCAGCAACAATTCTGGCCTACAAGTATAAATATGGTGGCGTACCAGAGTGAATTAAGTGGGCGACGGTGTCGTGGCTCCTAACGGTGAGGGCGTCCCGACGTCCAACCCCTGGGTGGTGATAGTCGTGGCTGGAAGCTTCTCTGGTGATAGTCGTGGCTGGAAGCTCCTCTGGAAGTCCCGGCCGAGAGGGTTGAAGTAGGCGGCTTTCTACTCGATCCTGGTCTTCACTCTACCCTACTCGATCCAAGCAGAGACTTTCCTCTAGCTCCCTTCGTCACACACTGTCCTGTCGATTCGGTCTGGCCTTGGTCGAACGTCCGGTCCGTCCCCGGTATATATATAGACAAAAAAATAATATGGTCCCGGGCTTAAGTCTTACCATGAGACCTACGGTAATAGCTTCTTCCCTATGGGAAATTCGCTAAAATGGCGGAAGATAAAAACGAACACGCGTTTCACGATACTTAAACACGTCCCGAGGAGCGGTGGCAACAAGGCCGACTTGGCTAAAGTGCTGAAAGCACACTGAGGCTACAAAAAGACAATAGAGAGGAGGCAGTGATCCCTGCCACGCGCACCAATTTGTTAATGTCGGAATAGTTTGCTTTTACCAACTTTTTTGTGAAATGTTTTGATAATTATTGCTCAATACAGTATCTAACATATTTTATCCGGTATATCGAGTCCCACATATAAATAGATCCTGCTGATGTAATGAGTTTTGATTGAGTCCCCGCTGATGTAATTGGTTTGTATGAATTTCAAAACACGTTTACTATTGATAAAATCGGGTTTGCATCGAGTCCCACACACAGTTACAGCTGATGTAATATATTTGTTTACTTTGAGTTCTGAACAGTCACTACCGAATGGGTTTTGTATTGAGATCCACCCACAGTCACTATTGTTGTAATGGGTTTGTACAAACTTCCATTCACTCTCACTATTGAGGTGAGGGATATATCGAGTACGTCCCTGATGATTAAATGGGTTTATATTGAGTTAGTTATACATACACCCAGTCCCAACTGATAGAATGGGTTTATATCAAGTTATACGCCCAGCCCCTGCTGATGTAATGGGTTTTATCCACTTTTCAATCTTCTTGACGATGACCCGTTATATGACGTGTCCTTGAAACGGGCCGAATAAACCGGTATAAATTAAAAGATTTTAAGCAATAAAAAATGTTTTACTGGATATTTGAGGTATAAGTTTCAATGAGGTGTTTTGTGTCGATTGAGTGACGCGTGGAGACGTGACGAAATCTCGGTCTGTACAGCGTGTGGCGAAAATAGCCATATATATTACTACTTATTTCTGTCCTGATAATTCTAGGAAACGAGATCGCTTTCGACCGCGGTTTTGTGTTGAGGAAATAGAGCTCATTGGCTGCTGTGTTCAACGTTTGGTGAATTGAATTGTTATAAGGATCTTATGGAAACAACCGTTTGTTATGTCGAAGATACAAATGTCAATTCAAACATCACTCAACGGGATGTATAATGTTACTAAAGAAATTTTCAACCCATATTGATATGAATGTCTACTACTTATAATGGTTTACTTTAGTTTTAGTAAAAATGATCGAAATGTGACACTACTGTTCATCTTTCGTGAGTCTGTTTGTGTAAGATTCGTAGGATGGATTCCATAACAAATATAAATTTGATTTTAATTAGTCTTCAATCCTTGTATTATTGTTATCCCTTTCATTTAGCGGATCCACAATTTTAGACCTACTAAGGTGCATTGTTGCGTCCTGTGGAAAAAAAAGTCGCACGCCTAATTTTTAAGCCAATTTTATTATAGTACGTATTGTGTTTGCTCGTCAATGTTGATTGATGGCGAAATGTGTAACGACATTTTTAGTGTTCCTTCCGATTCAGTTACTGCAACAATGCAACTTACTGTTTCCTGTGATGTAAACTAACGATGTAAAGGCTGTAAAGCGGTCTTCACACGGTACAAGGATTGAAGACGTAAGTGTGAGGGCTATCCCTAACGCAAATTCCACTATTTTCAAAAGTGGAACCCGACGCGCCATGTTATAGTATCATATTTTAGGTATATATCTGCTAGACTACAGTTCAAAGGCAGCTCAAATTTTGCACAGTTGTTACTCAATATCTAATAGTTCGTTGGTACTATGATTATTAAAGTATAATGAATACGTACATATTTATGATTTTTATCCGAAAGAAAAATATTTTTAATCGGTTTTCCCCCCTTACACCACAATAATTATGAACGAGACATAATAATTTTAGTTCCAAAGCTGCAATATGCAATAAAAATAGTATGACAAACATTTTCCACGTTATGGGTACATGCGTTTATAAAAGAGGGTTTTTCGGGAATCGAGGAGTCAGTTGGGTTTATGGTGCAGCAGCTGCATCAACTCTTCAGTAAACTGCATCAACTCTTCGTGCAGACCAATGAATATAGACCACAAAAATTTATGAAAATTTATTGTTTTTGCTATCAAAACGTTGATATAAAGACTAGAATTTACAACAAGCAAAAAATAAAAGTTACCAAAACTACGATTTTGGACGTCGGACTCCACTTAAATCCACGCGTGCCTAACAGGATCCGTCTGGATTTGATGGGAATGTTCACCTTCATGGTTCGTGGAAAAAAAGTCGCACGCCTAATTTTTAAGCGAATTTTATTATAGTAAGTTACGTATTGTGTTTGCTCGTCAATGTTGATTGATGGCGAAATGTGTAACGACATTTTTAGTGTTCCTTCCGATTCAGTTACTGCAACAATGCAACTTACTGTTTCCTGTGATGTAAACTAACGATGTAAAGGCTGTAAAGCGGTCTTCACACAGTACAAGGATTGAAGACGTAAGTGTGAGGGCTATCCCTAACGCAAATTCCACTATTTTCAAAAGTGGAACCCGACGCGCCATGTTATAGTATCATATTTTAGGTATATATCTGCTAGACTACAGTTCAAAGGCAGCTCAAATTTTGCACAGTTGTTACTCAATATCTAATAGTTCGTTGGTACTATGATTATTAAAGTATAATGAATACGTACATATTTATGATTTTTATCCGAAAGAAAAATATTTTTAATCGGTTTTCTCCCCTTATACCACAATAATTATGAACGAGACATAATAATTTTAGTTCCAAAGCTGCAATATGCAATAAAAATAGTATGACAAACATTTTCCACGTTATGGGTACATGCGTTTATAAAAGAGGGTTTTTCGGGAATCGAGGAGTCAGTTGGGTTTATGGTGCAGCAGCTGCATCAACTCTTCAGTAAACTGCATCAACTCTTCGTGCAGACCAATGAATATAGACCACAAAAATTTATGAAAATGTATTGTTTTTGCTATCAAAACGTTGATATAAAGACTAGAATTTACAACAAGCAAAAAATAAAAGTTACCAAAACTACGATTTTGGACGTCGGACTCCACTTAAATCCACGCGTGCCTAACAGGATCCGTCTGGATTTGATGGGAATGTTCACCTTCATGGTTCCAACAATAACGGATAAGTTCCTTCATAGATCCTACAGTAACGGATGAGTTCCTTCACGGTGTCCGTAGTAAGAGTTAAGTTTCTCCATGCATGGTTTCCTCAAGCACAAAGATGTTCCTTCATGGTTCCAACAATAACGGTTGAGTTCCTTCATAGATCCTACAGTAACGGATGAGTTCCTTCACGGTGTCCGTAGTAAGAGTTAAGTTTCTCCATGCATGGTTTCCTCAAGCACAAAGATGTTCCTTCATGGTTCCAACAATAACGGTTGAGTTCCTTCATAGATCCTACAGTAACGGATGAGTTCCTTCACGGTGTCCGTAGTAAGAGTTAAGTTTCTCCATGCATGGTTTCCTCAAGCACAAAGATGTTCCTTCATGGTTCCAACAATAACGGTTGAGTTCCTTCATAGATCCTACAGTAACGGATGAGTTCCTTCACGGTGTCCGTAGTAAGAGTTAAGTTTCTCCATGCATGGTTTCCTCAAGCACAAAGATGTTCCTTCATGGTTCCAACAATAACGGTTGACCTTCATAGATCCTACAGTAACGGATGAGTTCCTTCACGGTGTCCGTAGTAAGAGTTAAGTTTCTCCATGCATGGTTTCCTCAAGCACAAAGATGTTCCTTCATGGTTCCAACAATAACGGTTGAGTTCCTTCATAGATCCTACAGTAACGGATGAGTTCCTTCACGGTGTCCGTAGTAAGAGTTAAGTTTCTCCATGCATGGTTTCCTCAAGCACAAAGATGTTCCTTCATGGTTCCAACAATAACGGATAAGTACCTTCATGCATGGTTCCCACACGAACAAAGATGTCCCTTCATGGTTCCAACATTAACGGATAAGTACCTTCATGCATGGTTCCCACAAGAACGAAGATGTTCCTTCATGGTTCCAACAATAACGGATAAGTACCTTCATGCATGGTTCCCACACGAACAAAGATGTTCCTTCATGGTTCCAACAATAACGGATAAGTACCTTCATGTCCACAGTAACAAAGTTCCTTCACGGTGTCCATAAGATAAGTTCTCATGCATGGTTCCCACAAGAACGAAGATGTTCCTTCATGGTTCCAACAATAACGTTTCCTTCATGTCACAAGAACGAAGATGTCCCTTCATGGTTCCAACATTAACGGATAAGTACCTTCATGCATGGTTCCCACATGAACAAAGATGTCCCTTCATGGTTCCAACATTAACGGATAAGTACCTTCATGCATGGTTCCCACACGAACAAAGATGTCACTTCATGGTTCCACACGGTTCATGCATGGTTCCTGATTCATAAGTACCTTCATGGCATCGTCGCAATAACGGATAACGCAGTCGCGGATAATTCAGTTCCATGTCGCTTCGCTGTTCACATGGTCGTCGCGACAAACGAAGCAGGAAAGTGACGGTGAGGATGGATAGCTACATTCGTCACCACACATCTGCGACAGATAATTAGGTGATAATTATGTCACAAATTGGAACTTCCTCGACTAGTTGTCACCGCGGGGTTCCGCCCCATTGCGCCCCCTCGGCAGTGCCACCGGTGCGTATCTCTGGCACGGCTGTCCGCCACCACAATAGGGCTACGCCAACACGCCCCGCTGTCGTGCCAATCGTGCAAACCTGTCGCCTGCTCGCCCTCCAGGCCTACCTTAATCCGTTTAGCACGCTCTAACGTTTTTCTCTTAAGGGAATTCACCACTGAAAAAATAACTTTCTTGAAATTCACAAAGCTTAACTATTTTTTCTAGTGAGTAGTAGGCAAACAAAATAATACAAGTACATTAAATGACCAAAAGGTTGTCACGTACACGTACAAGCAACAGCTAATAAAAACTGACTTTTTCACGTTTTTCTGACCATATTTCAACGTGATATATCTAAATAGTTAGGTAGATTTACTATGGTAGCATTAGTGGTTTAATAAAATCTTAGAATAAACTATATAAGTATGCTACTAATACAATATATTCACCTAAAAATCTAATTCTACCTATATTCAGTAAAGATACGAGAAACTCGTATGATAAATATGTGTTCAAAATATGAACTGTCTATCTCAATTGGTTCTCAAGATATATCATCATCTGAAAATTTGTCTAAACCTTCGGGAAACGGGGTTTGAAAGTAAACGCGTGTTCAACATTAAATTTACTTTAAACTTGGGTTTGAACCGCTTTCCCAAAGAGCGTTTGTGTGTAGTCACTCTCTTACTCTGTTAAAATGCCTCTGGCCTAGAAACAAAAAAATTTAATACATTTTTTAGTTTGCGGTTGTGACGTAAATTTACACAATATATTAGGTCAAACGTTTTTATTATACATGGATATTAGGTGTTCAATAAAAATTATATATGTATAATAATAATCTAAATATATAAAAAATCTTGTTAGTTAAACACTTGTAACTCGAGAACGGCTGGACCTGAATTTAATGATCTTTCATTTTTTGGATTCGTCTCTGCTTCGATTAGGCTATAGGTATATAGTATTCAGTTTTATATTTATCCTTAGGGCTAAGCCCCACTGACCTGTAAAGTTTTATTTGTTAAGCTAATGAGGAAAAGACGTGATGCATTTTGATCATATGCATACATCAATAATGTGAATATTTTATTAACAGCTGATTTTGTGTTGCTTTATTTTCACCAGTCGAGAGCTAACGTCATTGTGCGTCATTTTCAGTGAATTTTTGTGATTGTTTTGAAAACACATTTAGGGTCTATAGAATACTAGTTGTTTTGGTTATTAGAGTGGAGACTTCGGAACATGTCGAATTAATCAACTAAAGAAGAACCCAATAGGTGGTACGACGTTCGCCGGGTCAGCTAGTTAAAAATAAAAATGGTTTCACTATTTTTTCTAAAGTGGTAAGCTAACAAAAAATACAAAAATATCAAATGGCCAAAAAGTTGCCACGTAGGGCCTACACGCATAGGTTACAGCTAATAAAATCGAACTTTTTAACGTTTTTCAGACCATTTTTTAAAGCGATACGTATGTGTATAATAATAATTATATATATAATGTGAAATTTTGGCTATGAAAACATTCAAAAACAATTATTTTACCGATAGGGTTACGATATAGGTCTTACGATATGGTACTATATTCTTGTTCAGTAGGTTCTAAATGATAACAACCGGTCTTTTCTTAATTCGATGATATTTTACTACTTTCAGTGGTAAATTCCTTAAATAACGCATTACTATACCCTCATTAGAATAACAATTAACTATGAAACCGTGAGGCCATAAAAATTAAAGTCTATACTGCTGGGGAGATGGGGAGGGACTTTCAAAAATACATCGATAGACTATTTTGTGTGATAGAAATATTACAAATACAGGATTCGTCCGTTATAATGTTTAAAAATCTGTTTTACAAAGACATTAAAATATAGGAAGTGAAATGGATTTTTTTATTCGACAATAGGTAATTTCTAAAGCATATTCCGGCTACATGTAGAAACTAATTTTTCTTAACGATCAACCCAATTGTACCTAAGCTTTTTAATCAGTTATCCAATTATAGGACTAACAAGAAGAAGTTTTAAGTAAATTAAAGCAAAGTTTTTTTTATTATATAAATCTCTTAAATATGTCTATTTTATACATTTTTCTTACCATAAAATCAATAATTACTAATCAATAAGCTTTTTAAAAAAATAAAGTTTGCTACGCTAATCATTGGGTCCCTTTGAAGAAAAATAAAAATTGCTAAGTATTTCTGGAATATTGGCCACATATACTTGCAACTGGTCACTTATATACCTGTAATCAGGGGTGGAGTTAAGGGGGGCATCATGGGGCAATGCCACCCCAGACCTCTTAAAACTTTTTTTATTGTTACTACCAATCTTAACTTATTATCATTTTTTATTCGACATAGATATTTTGATGAGTTTTTACTTTTGTTTCATATTAGTTTTAAGTAAATATTTATTTTTCTCTATTCTTAGGTTATAATGTGACAAAAACTAGAAAATTAACTCCGTGCCCCCCAACGTGTGACTAACTCCGTCTATGTCTGCAATTTGTGTGTATATGTTGTAAATTAAGTAAAGATTTCATTTCTCCATTCTATTCAACTAATGTATTATTATATATTTCGGCTCCCGAGCCTTAACAGCTGATTTTAAGCACTCGGTTCGTTGCTAACTAACTCTGTAAAGCCTATGACCCACTTATGGGCACACTGGGACCATGATTATGTTATTAGTGCAACACAGGCGATGATTGTAATATGCGATCAGATAGCGTACTGTAGGCTAGGTACAATCAATTACAGCCCCCGACGTAATCAACAACAAAGATGGATCCAATTTTGTTTTTCATCATCATAGAAACGTTTTAGTGAATTTCCCATAGGGAAGAAGCTATTACCGTAGGTCTCGTGGCAAGACTTAAGCCCGGGACCATGTTACTCTTTCGTTTTGAAGTGTCCAGAGACCAAAAATAACAGTCGTTAAAAATTATATATAAATGTATTAGATTAGATTATTGAAATGGCGACCATACCACAAGGTAGGTATTTTCAGCCAAGTATGAATGAAGAATGAGTGTAAGATGATTGTGACGCGATCTTGTAGTCTTGTTACTGACTACGGCTGGCATGTTCCTTAGACAGGACTGTTAATTAACAGCCCAATAGCTTATGGCAACTAAAGGACCTACAGTTTAACGTTTAACGTCGATTCCGAAGCACAACCTCTGAATTACGAATAATTGGTCTAAATATGATGATGGTCTTTACGGATTAACGTAGTATTCAATAGTGCAGACGTTAGTCTACACAAGAGAACACTGCACCCACCGACCATCACTCACAACACAACTATCCACAATTCGTGACCTCCAAGTAGCTGGATTACAGGATGACGCCACCGTCCCAGTCCGTAACACGAAATGTGTCCGTGAATTCGATAACTCTAGAAAAAATGGTACGCCTGACACAAATTTTTGTAGAGATGTGTATTTCTACTTTTACTCGGACGAGTTTGTAATCCAGACATAGACTGTCAGTCAACCAGAACGCCAAAAATTGTTTTTTTGTTTTAAACTGAGTTTTTAAATACTACAAATTTTGTATATTTTATTTTGAATTGGCTGTTTATCAGTATCGGCTCAAAAACTATAAGTTTATACTACTTACTATAAGCCCTTTAAAGTTTTGCACTCTAACTTCAACAGTTACCAAGATATTAAAAAATCTAAACACAGTACGTTGCATTTTGGGGCTCTAATATTAATCCTACGGTGGATTAGGAAAATTTAATATTCCGCTTATTAATCTATATTTTTGGATGAAACATGGTATTTAGCATCATGTGGTTGAGATCCATGCATTTATACTATGCTTAAAAATCATAATTTATGTGTTATCATGGCAGCTAACCTGCATACTCTTTTCCCATATTAATCATTTAGGGAATAGGCAAACGTCTTTATTTATGGACATATATTGATGATACTTGGTATAAAGGCTCAAAATAAAAACTGTTTATTCTAGAAATGCCTACTTTCAGTGTTCCTCGCAGCAGCAAACCTGCATACTCTTTCCCATGTCAATCTTATAAAGAATAATAGGCAAATAACTCTCATATTTATCGGCACATATTGATAAAACTTGTCCCATGTTATTATTATATTATTAATTTGGAAATTCACTGAGTACGCAGGTCTGCTGTGATGGGGATATTTTATTTTATGCTTACACTCAATATTCTTTTGTGACCATTTTCTGGACATCATTTTACAAATTCAAGGACACAGATCCCTAAGGTTATATTTTTGTAATATATTAACTAGATTCATAACTTTGGTTTATCAATTTGTTATTCTTACAGGCAAATTTTGAAAAATCCTTTGGCTAATACATTAATTGTTTTAAGTAAATGAAGATTTTTTTTAAACTTGGGTTTCTGCTACAATTAGTGTTAGGTAGTGTGCTATCTGTAGAGATATTATATTATACTTTTCGAATAGTGCGTGTTTCTATTAATTATATTTCATTGTTATTGATTATTAGTCATTTTAAATTATTAATAGTGGGAAAAGTAAAATTTACTCTTGCTTTCGATAAACGACTTTTCAAGAGATAATTAATTGTTCCCTCTTCCACCGAAAATCTTATTTTGGTACCTAGTTAATCTTAATTACTCACAATTGATAATATTTTCCTGAAATAATTTTTACCTCTCACCGATGATAAATTCTCTATTGTTTTACCTCTCGCAATTGATACTGTAATTTCTTTTCGAGAAATAATTTTTACCTCTCACCGATGATAAATTCTCTATTGTTTTACCTCTCGCAATTGATACTGTAATTTCTTTTCGAGAAATAATTTTTACCTCTCACCAACAGTAAACCTTTTCAATAGTTTTATAAAGTTTGACCTCTCGCCTTGATAAATCAATTTCTTCTTGAGAATAATTTTCACCTTTTGCCATTTATACACTTTCAAGAGGTAATTTTTACCTTACACTACTGTTAGCTTTTTTCGATTGTTCGTTTTCACTTCTCATCACTCTCATCATAAGCTTTATAGACTATAGTCCTGTTCGAGGTATTTAGCAAACAAAGATGGGGGTGAGTTAATACTCTAGTATATTTCATCACTAGGACCAAAAACAGGCGTTTTGATACGAGCACAACGGCCCAAGGCTTGCCGAGGATGTTAAATTTTTTGTGGCAGGTGGGAACTCTTTATGAGAACCTCCGCTCCTGCGAGGGTTATGTGGTGACTCCACCGTTAAGCGGCGTATACCCAAACTAAACCCACTTTCCCCAGGCTGTTAAATGCGCAATACAGGGTGTTCATTTAAGTCAAGGACAAACTTTGAGGGGTGATAGTACTCATCAAAATAAACAAAAATTTCCTATAAACTTATGTCGAAAAATCCTGCGTTTAGCCACTAGCCGCCATTTTGTATTTTTTACAAAAATCGTTACATCTCAAGAACTACCAAAACTACAGAAAACAAACTTTGCACACATCTTTATTGACTAACGAGAGAAGTATTCTCAAAGTATAATTTAGATTGGTTTAATATTTCAAAAATGGCGGCGGTTAAAAATATTTTAATTTAAATATCAACAAAACCATTAACTTAATTACATTTTTAAAGGATATAAAAAGATTTTTCCTTTAATTTCAAATTTAACGATACTTTTTTGAACGAAATATCCGTCGCTTATCCGTCCAGGGATAAGCGTGAAAATGAACTTTTAATGTTACATTACAGAGCCCATACGCCACCGCGGCGCAGCCGTGGCGAAGAGGTGTTGTTTCAGCTGATCTCCGCTGATTCCCGATTGGTTGTTTAGGTTATGTCAGTTATTTTTATTGATAGTTCGATCTCAACCATTCAGTAGTTCGATTTGATAGTCGATTACCAGTTTCACAATCGATATCCGAAACGTCCAAAAAAATCGATAGTGATTGTTGTAGTTATTTTATCGATTATTTACAATCGAATGCTGACCTCGAAACAAAAATATCATCAACAATGATCTTTGCAGCCTAGGATAAAAGATCGTCATAATACAGTAATAGGTTTGGTCACAGGAAGAAAAAGAACAAGTTTTGCTCTACAACACATGAATCTAAAACAGCTGTTCTTGAAGCAGTTAGTTGAATACGCGTTTTCGAGAGAAACATCTAATTTGAAAGTATCAAGCTAAATTAATGTAAGTATTTTCACCCTCATGTAAAACGGAGATATCTGACGCCTTGCCCTGACTAGAGTGTTTGGAGGTGACAACCCTTTGAAAAAGTTTCTCAAGTGACACCTTCAACGCCCCACGTGGCGGAGAATGTTTTTTCTCTTTCGTCGCTTGAAATATTTCACTGAAAGGTTACTGTCGTGGAAAATACTTTTTAAATGTAAGATTTTAATTTCATTGAAATATAAAGTAAAAATATAATGTCATTTTTTGGCATTTGTATTTAAATATTAAAATCCCAATTTAGACAAAAATATCAATGTGATTGTGATTTTTTTTCCAAAATGGTATATTTTTTAGATTAAAATAAATTAAATATTGAATTGAAATTGAATACAAGTACAGCGTTATCAGCTGCATCAACGGTCCCTCGGTCGGACCAACTAAGCGGAGTAATAATGATGTAGTACTCTTCCACACTTAATACTGGTAAAAATACTAAATATCTCCATTGTTTATTGACTGATTTTCATAATTTTAGTTTCATTGGATAGGGAATAAAATTTGACATAACTTTTTATATATAGTAATTTTAAAATAATATACAATTTTTGAGTTATTTTATTTTTTTAATTAAATGGCTTCCGTTTTGAAATCAAATATTTGTTTTACAATTTAAAGAAAAATACCAAGAGTCAAAACAATCGATTGAAAAGTTACTGAGATAAAAAATATTTTATAAAAATACAATTGACGGACTTCAGATACCCTGTATACATTTACAAAGCTGGAACCAGTATACAGTCGAACCACGATATAAATAATCTGAAGGAACTGAACGAAAAATATATAATTCGTAAAATTGAGTTTAGGTCAGCTAGGATTTCGCTATTTATAGAGGTTCATAGATTTACTTGCTATTTCGTAATAACAAATTTAAGTAAATTTAACCTAGTTAAAACATGTTGGTTGGGTTTTATTGTCCAAAAACTTTGACGACGTCGTTCCAACCGACATGTAAGCAATTCCCAGCTGACTAAACGTGAACATGTCACAAGAATGATGTGACGAAACCGGTCATGTAACCAAAAAGTGACCATTTGAGCTGCTGATGATAAGGTAACTTAAAACCATTAAAAATAAAAAAGTAGCCTACACGCCATAGGGCTTTTCGTTTTGAGAGATAGTCTTATCTTATTCTGTTTAGAATCACATTAAACATACAATAGATAACTAAAGAAATGAAAAACTAAAAAACTGAAGAGTTCGGTGTTATAAAATGGCATAATATTTTTTTGTATTTAATGTAAACATTTGTTGTTTTGACAAGTTACTATAAAATACTAAATAAACTCTGGAACGATTTCTGCAAAGTATATCCGCCAATAAATGATACAGGATTGGGGACAAAGAGGAGTTTTGTTTATTTAATACTGGTGGGGTTCAAAATTAGTTGTTGTCAAACCGGCGAATCACAGCCATTCGACCGCCTCTAATTAGGCAATAAAATCGACACAATTTTACATTGGACAGCGCTTCAGTATTAGTGTAGTTCTATGCAAGTTACATGTCATTTAGAATCAGCTGATTAAGAGTTGTTCTGATCTATGCTAAATTTAGAAGGCTGTGAACAATACAAATACAAATATTCTTTATTTTCAAAATACATCAAGTATTGTAATGGCGTCTGCTGTACGGTTTAAAAAATGTTTATTGTCTTCTTTCCATGAACTCGTCAACGTATAGAATGGATTGTTGATCAGCCATTCTGTAAGAGCAGTCTTCATTTTTCTCCCGGTGTGGCATCTCAGTTCTTCTGGCAGTAGGTTATGCAGCTTCATGCCCATGTAGGAGGGTTTCTTTTCATATTGGGTGAGATGGTGAGCTGGTAGACAGTAACTTGTACCATGTCGAGTGTTGTATCCATGGAACTGTCTATTTTGTGTAAGTGTTTTTCCATTGGCATACAGGATGACTTCTTTGATATAGAGATTTACTAATATGTTATAATGTTCAGAGTCTTGAAAGCTTCTCTACAACTTTCTCTGAAATTTAGCTCAGCTAAGGCTCTTATAGCCCTCTTTTGCAGTGTAAAAACTTTGAAGGTTTCTTGCTGAAGTTCCTCCCCAAACAATGAGGCCGTACCTGCGATGTGTTTCAAACAGAGAATGGTAGGCTATTTTTGCATTTGAAGTGTTGCTAATGGATTTTGTACGTTTAATCACATATAGTGATAAATTGCGTTTAGGATGGAAGATATCTATATGCTGTGACCAGGTAAGACCTTCATCTGCAATGACTCCTAGATACTTGGCCTGGGTATTTCTTTCTACATCAGGTATTGTTGGTAAATCTTCAATCCCTACTTTGATTTGATTGCGTAGATCATGAAATTCTTCTAAATAAATTGTTTCACTATGGTATAAGAGGAGTAGCATTAAATTGGTTCACTTCTTTTCTGTCTCATAGATTTCAACAAGTCACTCTCAGAAGTAATGATGGAAACTACTCATCTTCTTGGAAATCACCCAAAAGAGGAGTCCCTCAAGGCTGTGTCCTCTCACCTGTTCTGTTCCTTTTGTACATTAATGATCTGCAGTATAAAGGGGAAGAATGTCACATCAATATGTTTGCAGATGACGTTTCTTTTCTGGTCTCGAATAAGGATTTAAACGGGTTGACGAACTCGTCCATAAAGGTTATGGAGCACTTATCTCAATGGTTCAATGACAATGGCCTTCTTCTTAATACCCAGAAAACACAGTGCCTTCAATTCAAGCTAAATAATAACATTCAACAGGGTGATGTTAGTTTCGGAAAATTAAATCTTCAACACTCTTCATCTTTAAAGTTTCTTGGTGTAACCTTTGATCAGAGTTTAAAGTGGCAATCTCACATACAACATCTAATAAAACGCATTAGTTCCTCTTTGTTTGCAATACGCATTCTCAAATCAACTTGTAGTAGAGATATACTCCTAGATGTATATCATGGGTACTGTGAGAGCGTTTACGCTACGGCATTGCTGTTTGGGGTGGTTCTTCCGATCTAGATAGAGTACTCAAATATCAGAAAAAAATCATGAGGTTGATTTTTGGTTTAGGGCCCCGTCATCCTTGCAAAGACATTTTCATACAAAATGGAATTTTGATAGTGTATGGTATTTACATATATGAAATACTTATTCTGACTTTAAAAAACAAAGACCATCATTTGCAATTAGGGCATTTTCATGAACACAACACCAGGCACGGAGGTTCTCTTTCTTTTCCTCGTCACAGAATGGCAGCTTATGAAAAAAGCCCATTTTATAAAGGTATCCAGTTTTTTAACAAATTGCCAGTTAGTATAAAAAACCAAAGTTCTCCTTCAAGTTTTAGGAAAAGCCTAAGAAAATTTCTTTTATCACAGGCTTTCTATTCAATTTCAGAATTCCTTGAACATTAGTTAAATTTTAGAAAACTCGTTAAAGAGTTATATTAGATTTTGTTGTTGTTTTTCTGTTCTCTTTTAATGTACTATTTTAGCCTTATGATAAAAAGAATATGTTTTTAGTAGTTAGCAATATACATTTGACGATACATGATATTTGTTACATTGTTATGTAAACAAATTTAATTTGTAAATAAAGACTATTGACTATTGACATTTTCTCCCATAAGCCAGTTGGCTTGTTTTCCCTGGATTTACCACCAAATCGTTAGAGTGGCAATATTGGTATGCCATGTTCAGTGCATGGAAAAATTTTACATCTAGATCATTGTTTCCGTTTAAGAGCAAGGTGATGTCATCAGCATACATCGATATCATAGAAAAATTTCCCAGGTATTCTGTATGACATTTTGTGAAGAGTATAAATAATATTGGTCCTAATATCCCTGTGGTACTCCCTGATTCAGAGGCATAGGTTTTGATTTAGTTCTTTCTGTAACTCCATTTTTTGTTTGTGTGTGATTTCTACTATTTGTTTCTGGTCTTCCAGGTAGCTTTTGAACCACATATTAGCTGTGCCTTTAATGCATAATTTGTGTTATATGAGTTCATGGCTCTAACAGTCAAATGCTTTTTTAGGTCAAGGAAAAAGCTTGTTGTAAAGTTTTCCCTCCTCGAGACTGTCAATTATGTAGTCTGTCAAGTCGATCAGAGCTGTTGTGGTTAATTTCCCCTTTAAAAAGCCATGTTGCCTGTCAGTTAACAGATTGAAATTTTCAATAAAGAGGAACGAAAATATTGGTACAGAACTACATGAGGTCAGTTCTGGTTCAAATCCTAATCCAGTAGGAACTTGTTGAACGAGCTAAACAAACATAATTTTCATAGCAGTTTGAGTAAAAGTAATTTGAATCTTCGCTTTATGCTAAACGGATACTGAGATATACCGGTTAATCAAAAGCATAGATACCCCTTTATAAATGCTGAATAGGTTAAGTGAGGTTGATAAACATACTATACTTGCAAAGAAATTAAAAAACATTTTAGGAAATTCGTTAAGGATGCAGGTCTGGAAATAGGCGTATTTGACTTTAGAGTGTAATTCACATAACAGTTTATTGGTTATTGGGGAAAAACATCAAAAGGCCATATAGTTATATCACAATACACAGTCTCTAATGATGATGCTAATATACAACTTTTAAAATTTCTTTTAGTTCAGACAGAAAAGGGCCAAAGGTTGTTTCCTCATAGTGGTGGCGTATGCCTAAAATGCTGCATATACATAATTTGAAGTATAGGAAGGTAATGTTTCGTTGCTTTATAGATATTTTTTCCTGTTTTTTAAGGAACATGGACATACTATGTGGTGTTGAAAATCCCATAAATAGATATTCAGCTTGACCCTTATAGCCTGCATTCCCACCTTAAGGCATTGTCTGATACAAAATATGCACAAAATTATTGAGAATTGCCTGTATCTGTTTATTCTCCATTCTGTTGCTTTCATGATTTTTGTCACCTGGAGGCTTCAGGACTATTGAAGCTCAAACAACTGGACATTACTTATTATTGTGATGAAACTCTAGCTGAGAGGTTTTAGAGTGAACTGAGAGACATATCAGAGCGAAAAAATCAAAACACACTTCTTCATTGAGTTTTATTGAACCTTTTATAAAAATAAATTTTTGTATATTTTATAAAATTACTTTAAGTACTACAATACTTAAATTATTTACCATTTTATCAATTAGTTTTGTAAATACATTTGCCTTATTACAGTAATATCACTAAGGTATAATAAAATGCAATCTAAAATTAAATAATATTTTAAAGGGCTGTTATTCTTATATTCAGAAAAGCGTGTCACATTGCGTAAATCAATTTTTTTGAGCAAACATTTTTACATCCCTGAGAGTTTTTTAATACAGAATTTAAAATATGTAATTAAACAAATCTCACTAATATCTAATATCCAAATTAATGACTGCATAGTCCTATTTTTATTAATTTGTTTACATTTTCTTACTCTGTAACACAATGAGTGTAGAGTTGGCGTTGAAGACTTACCTAAATAACACCCAAAAATATATACCAGCCTCCATTCTATTAGTGTTCTAACTTAGAAACTAATCATTTAAGGGTAAATATACAATATCTCCCCACATGAATGTGTGTGAGGTATTATGTATCATCTATTTGAATAGTGCTATCAGTAACTCAAAATTAGTAAATTTTTTAGAATATCACAGTTAAAAACAATAAAAAATTTCATGTTAATAACTCACTAAAACCATACAATCCCAAGTTAGTGAAAACTATACAGAGTGTTCATTATAGTCGGGGACAAACTTTAAGGGATGATTGTACTAATCAAAATAAACAAAAAATATCCAATAAACAGATGTCAAAAAATCCTTTGTTTAGCCACTAGCCGCTATTTTGTAATTGTTACAAAAATCGTTATATCTCAAGAACCATTTAAGCTACAGAAATCAAACTTTGTACACATAGCCAAAGATAAAAATATTTTTAAAGTATCATTTATTTGGTTTTTTATATTTCATAATGACGGCGGTTAAAAATCTTTTAATTTAAATAACAAAAAAACTATTATCTTTATAAAACATTTACAAGGCGTAAAAAAGATTAAAATTATAATTTCACATCTAACGATATTTTGTAAAACGAAATCCGTCCACAGATAAGCGAGATAATGCACTTTTAATTTTAGCTTACAGAGCCCACGCGCCACCGTCACGCGGCGGTGCACATAAAAAGTGTGTTAAAAGTGCATTTTCTCTCTTATCTGTGGGCAAATTTCGTTAAAAAAAATGTTGTTAGATTTGAAATTAAAATTACAAACTTTTTTATGTCTTGTAAAAGTTTTATAAAGTTAATGTTTTTTTTTGCTATTGAAATTAAAAGGTTTTTATCCGCCATCATTATGAAAATTTAAAGGAAACTAAATGATGTTTTGAAAATATTTTTATATTTGGCCAATTAAAATGCGTGCTAAGTTTGATTTCTGTAGCTTAAATGGTTCTTTAGATGTAATGATTGTTGTAATAAATACGAGGGGGTACCCAAAAGTAACCGGAATTTGTCTGCAGAGGTCGGAGCTTTGGTAGTACAGGTGAGCGGCACTAGGGCGTGTCTAGAGTAACTCTTTGCCAGTTCAGTCCCGTGCGGGTCGTTGAGCTAGCACATTCTGTTTGTCTGTAGCGTCAATTTTTGCTGTAGCTGTTTCACTGTTGCTTCGTTTTGTAGGATGGCAAGTTTAAGTGAACAACGCGCCACTGTGAAATGTTTTTTTTCATGATTCATCACCAGTAACCTTTGAAAGATAATCTGGATCGATTCTGAGCTGTTCTTTCAGTTCATGACATGTTTCGACTCAACGTGATTTTTGATTGTCAGTCAGACCCCGAGGTACAAATTTGGTAGCAATGCGTCTCATTCCTAAATCTTCAGTTAAAATTCCCTGAACCGAGCTCCAGGTTATTGCACTAATTTCTGACAGTTTAGTAATTGTCTGTTGACGGTCTGTGAGCACAAGCTCTCGCATTTTTTTGATATTTTCATCAATTCGGGTAGTTGATGGACGTCCGAAACGAGGTTTGTCATCAATCGAAAGGTCGCCATTTTTAAATCGAGAAAACCAGTCATACACTTGAGTTTTCCCCCAAAGCAAAATCTTTGTAAGCAGTTTTCATTTTTCAACATTAAAACAGTTTCAGCAGCGGTTTTACCAAGTAAAAAACAAAATTTCACAGCGGCGCGTCGTTCTTGCCATCATAAAAAACTAAGCAACAGTGAAACAGCTACAGCAAAAAATGACGCTACAGACAAACGGAATGTGCTAGCTCAACGACCCGCACGGGACTGAACTGGCAAAGAGTTGCGCTAGACATGCCCTAGTGGCACTCACCTGTACTACCAAAGCTCCGCCCTCGGCAGACAAATTTCGGTTACTTTTGGGTACCCCCTCGTATAAAATGGTGGCTAGCGGCTAAAGATTTTTTGACATATGTTTATCAGATATTTGTTGTTTATTTTGATGAGTACTATCATCTGTTGAAGTTTGTTCCCTACTTTAATGAATACCCTGTATATGTTTATTTGCGTTATGCATCTATTTGCATTATAGATTCAAGATTAAGGGAATAATGCTAGCCAGCTTTTTTACACTTTTTTTCTATTTGTTACATCAATTGTTACAGATATTGTCAAAGAACAACCTGTTATGTCTAGAATCTAAAACAAAAATAAATGTAGTTTACAGTTTACAATCACGTTAAATAAAAGTATATTGCTTTTCAATTTAGTATCAAATATAACATTCATAAAAAAGTATATTATATTTGTTTACTATCACAGTTAAAAGCAATTAGTAATGTCTACAAATTTTTATAAAAACTATACAATCTTGATTTATTGAAATTATATATTGATTTAAAATTGTTTTATTTTTCCATTTAATGTTAATCACACAGAATCATAAATAAATATGCGTTCATAATTAAACCAATAAAACGTTTACGTATTTAAACACCTAAATAAATCTTATTCGTAATTGACTAATAAATATGTAAGCTTTGGTAAAGTTAAAACTAAATGCTAAGAGTAAAATATCTAAGCTAAATAGTAAATGCACCTTTGTACAGACCCGTTAATGTAAACTTTATGCCATATTATAATTTAATTAATTATAAAACTTGTTAACTGTATAAAACACATGTTGTACATTGTTCCACATATTTTTGATTAAAATAGTGAGCACTTTGGAGGTAGTAGGTATCTCAAAACTTTTTTTAAGTGCAGATGTTTACAACTACAGAACTGATATTTTGTAGTTGTGATAAAAGTATACATTGTTACTTTCACTTACCATATTTTTTCTACTTTAAAATGACATTAATTACTTTTATAAAATAAAAACAAAACAGCAAAAATTCTACTTTTTTGTGTGAATTCATTAATTTACTATTCACCTTTAGAGGTAATATCTCAAGAATTAATTATTATACTATTTTTCAATTGCAAATTTCTGATTGAAGCCTTCATAACATTAGAAGTTTTTACATTTCAGGGGTTTAGTACCTCATATAATATCCTGGGTTGCATTTAAATAGTCCTCTTAAATACAATGAATAGTATGTCCTATCAACAGGCCGGATTACTAATTAGATGGTAATTTTTTTATATTAAATTTTAGACTAAATAAAATCCTTAAGTATTGTAATTGATTATTTACTAAAAACCCACATTCATAGTTTCCTTTCTATAAGGTATATTTCTAAAAAAGTTTTGTATTTTCTTCCTTGTGGGAAATAGGTTTGATCACGGATATATCTAAAGATAAAGTTATCAGTTCATCTAAACAGCTGTTTTTATAACCAAAAATTCAATACAATAGCTCTGATAGTTTCTATGGAAGCGGGATCGAAACGCTTCCGCTGCACTTTTTGCGTTATAAACTTTTTGTGTTACACAAATCTGCTAACACCCTCCCAAAGCTTAGACGTATCCGTGTCAAAACTAATCTACTTAGTAATTTAAATTATTTATATACAATATTGTATATTAAAAATGGTTTTCCGAAAGTTTTGCTCTTTCAGTGTTGCTTCATATCGTAATTCTGAGAATATAATTTGGAAACTTTGCAATTTTAAATGTAACTTAAGTATTATAAGAAACGTGTAAAAAAATTAACAGGCTTCTTATTTCATTCTGTTATAGACACATCAAAATTAGAAATTTACATTCCAAACAGATTAACAAAGAAAATAAAATAATATAGACTAAAAATATAAAATATATACATACATATGTATGTTTCAGACTAGGCAATGAAAGATGTGCAAACTTTCTATAAAGGTTAGATTTTATGTTTATTTAGTTTCACCTACTAATGGATAAGATAAAAAACTTCAGTTTAAATAACCAGCACTCCTTGAAACTATTGAATGATTGTGTTGATTAATAGAAAAATGCATCAAGGTTACACAAAACATGCTGATCCTGAGTTGGTTAAGCATACATACATCAAGTAATGTAAGCGTAGGTACAGTAAACTACCTAACCTTACCATGTTTACAATGTTGTCAATTTTGATGAAGATACTTTTTAAATTTTAATTTGTTCAATTTTAATTGATTGCAAACATTGATCGCAACAGTAAATAAGTAGTTTTATCATTTTGAGATTCAAAAATTTCAAATTTCAGTTAACTACAATAATAATCCATATAAAAGTCATCTAAATGGTTTATATATCAAATACAACCTTAAACGGTCATGTTTAACATCAATGACATTTAAAGTTGTAAAGCTAAGACATCAGCCCAATAGACCTAAACATTAACAAGTAATAAATATTAATAAATTATATATGTATATACAAAATTGTCACCAACAAGAATAAAATATAAAAATTAAACAATAGAAACAGATCACAATGAAATACTTCATGGAAATGAGAATGGTCATAATGTAACATTAACAACTTAAATTACAATACTTAATATGAGTATGGTTTGATAATAAGTAATTGAGTAAAAAATTGAAGACTGTATTGAATTATCTGGGAAATACAAATCATACACATTTCCTACAGTTTACTAACAGAAATCTATGGCAGTACATCTTTCTTCTCTAACATAATAAGACTGGATTCCTATAAATCAGCTTAGTCCATGTTTTGGCCAGTTTATATTGAAATTGATTTTAAACAGCCATTAAGAGGCTGCAGTACCTCCGCCATCTTGAATTTTCACTCTCATGAGAGTAATTTTAACCCTTTGAGTGCCGAGCGTCCCGATCCAATATGTGCTTAAATTCCAGCCTTAGAAATAGTGGAGAATCTGCTAAAAAACCGGCTCTTTTTCCCAAAAAATGCAAGCGTTTAGCAAAACAAATATAAAACTTTTATTTATTAACATTTCTTTGTTCTGTTTTTGTTTTGCTTGGGATAAAATTGAGCATAAAATACATATATAAGTACAATAATTGTACATAAAAAATTGTTAACTTTTTTTTAAATTAACATATTTAAAAAAAATACAAGTTTGAAGTAACAAAATATTATTTAAAACCAACATTTGCTTCTTAGCTGCATTATAATCTAAAACAACAATAAAAATTTAATAGAAATGTATAAAACATACTCTTATTCTTTTTTGAACTAAGAAAAAATTACCAAATAAGCAAAACTGACAAAAAAGCCTGTTTTAAGCGTACCTAGCAACCATGTCCATTGTAAACAACAGATTATAATTAGTCTTGAATTAGAAATGACAATAAATTAATAATAAATATTAAAATGTTGCTGTACAAATGAGCCGTCTTCTATTATTGGTTGTCGCAGCTGTTGCGGGATTTTTTTCTGATTGATCACGATCTCAGAATGCATTCCGTCATAGAGTGAGATGCATAAAAATAAAGCCCATTTCTTTCTGAAGCTTTTAGTGTAATTTAAGCGAATTACACAAAACTGGTACATATAAACAGTGATTTTCTGAGTCTCGGAGCGAGACATCGGCATTTCTCGCGTGAGCATAGCCGTCTCGATCCGAGACACTTGGCACTTGGAGTGAAAGAAGGTGCAAGTACTGCAGACTCTTAGGGTCCTGCTGCATAAATAATTCAACATAACTGACCTTCTTTAATTCATTTCATAAACTAATCTTCTTATTTGAGAGGATAAGAAATATAATCAAACTAATAACTTAAATTCATTTGTCTACGTTGTAAGTTGTTATGTTTCACTATATAAACATAAAAACTCTTAACAAAAATAAAAATTGATGTGAAACACTGGTTAAAAACAATGTTGAGGAAATCCAGCCTTAGTAGTTAACTAAAACTTTACCAATTAACCACACCTCTCACTTAATATACTAATTACTTATTATTTCAGAAATTCAGAAATTACACACAGTTGAGTAAATTACACACTTTTTATGTTATAAACATTGTAAAAATGTTATTTTCATTGATACAGAATTGTTAAAATTTACCATATTAAAATCTGAGTATTATCACGATGACAAATTAAATTTTTAGTTAGTCTGCTTCAATACTCATAATCACTTGAAAGAATATTTTGAGTACCATATATTTTATACAAAAAATGCAGGTGATATAGGTAAAAATTATTCAGTAGAAACGTACAATACTAATTTGTTTCAATTTCATTCTCTCTTTATGTTTAAATGTTTAAGAATACTACTTGGTAAAAATAACAGTCTCCTTCAGCTCCCTGCCCTTGGTCTCGATAGGTAACAGAGCACAAGCCACTGCAGCAAGTAGGGCTGCCAACCCGTACACACTCATGGCTACCACCAGCGAAGACTGTAGCATCACCTAGCGACAACATCATGTGATTAGATCACAGCAAAGCCAGCTGAACGCATCCTTCTCAGTGTATCAAGCTTTCCTTGAAGCAGAGAGTCCTCTAGAAGGGTAAATCCTCAGTTGAGTTCAGAAATTAAAAGTTAACTTCTTTTTCAAAACATTTTTCTACATGCTAAAATTCGTCTTCTTTTTTGAGCTTAGTTTTTAACAGATTAAATTTTCTTTTGATAGTGCTTAAAAATTGTGAAAACTGAAAAATTACAGAATCTATATGATTTATTGTTTTAGACAAGGGAGGAAGTGAAAAAGAAATTTCATATATTGGTACATAAATCAAACCAGTACTTTTTCTACCACAAAAGAACAAGAGGGTGATGATGTTGAAGGTGGGGGAACAAAGGACTTTTAAACTTTTAACACAGAAGGGAGATCAGTTACATTTTAACACATTCACTGCAGCGCCAAAAACCCCTGTTCCTCGTCCCCTGTTCCGTGGAGCGGCTAGTGTAGTTTAAAATCAACCAATAGGAAAATTCCAAGTACTGTGTTATACCAAAGATGGTCGTAGTTCTCTCAGATCCCAACAGGTGGCAGCACAATCTACATCTCCAGATCCACCATCTTGAGTTTAACATAAATATCACCACTTGGATCTGAGTGAGTGGTGGTCACACTGTTGTTATGGAGTTGTTTTTGAGTCTACCTGATGTGTGACTTTACTAAATCATAGTTCACTGTTTAGACTATTTCAACACAACTTATCCATTTCATTTTTTCCACTCCATATATTCCAGATGAAATTTTCTTAGTCAGATTGTATATATGATCTGTTTTGGAGAAGTCAGCATCAATCCTTAATCCCAATAGTTTTCATTTTCTGCATTTGGAAATATTCTTGCATTTGTTCATGTCTGCTAAAATTTATTTGTGATTTATCCATCCAAAACGGATGGATGGTAAATAGCCAGGTCGTTTTAAAGGGAGTATTGAAGAGTGTTGTACGTGTTAGAAATGTGATTTAGAATGATGTTCAAAGTCAGTAACAGTATTATTGGGACGGGTTCACTTTCACAATGTCTTCATAGTAGACTTAAACTGAAAATGGATTATTATTGGTTACAAGGCACATAAGGAACTTTTTTTATGAACAAGAAAATTCGTAGCAAATGTCTGTGCATATTATAATAGTATTCATTCTGAACACTGTGCAGTGGATGGGGAAGACTGAATATGTACAGGAATGGTGAGCAGATGGGTCTGGGACTTTAAAAACGGACAAACTGACAACATCATGTGATTAGATCACAGCAAAGCCAGCTGAACGCATCCTTCTCAGTGTATCAAGCTTTCCTTGAAGCAGAGAGTCCTCTAGAAGGGTAAATCCTCAGTTGAGCAATACGCCAGGTAACCGTTGGTTTGGGACTTAACGATTGCCACAGTCAAAGTAATAATGAGAAATGAAATGAAATAGATCTTAGATCTAGATATTGTCACAAAATAAACAATCCAAAATTTAAGCGCAGCTGGCGAAACGGATGATATTGGCAATTGCTTGTAAAATAAGCTATAAAAGTAAAATATATTATAAACTATTGTCTTGACAAAATAAAGATTGTAATAAAAATATACACATAGTCATTTGTTTGGATAATTTCTGATACTGAATTTCTGATTTTTATGTAAAAGGTAGTTTTTTAGATAATTTTAAAATTTGTAAACTTGGAATTTGAGATCGATGGGTGATACTTGAAGAGCTATCTAAATTGATTCCTAGTGTCAAAAAACAATTTGCAAGCTTTGGATGGAACATGCCACGTCCCATGACTTTCTTCAGAGTCACCCAACCAGTTGGTTGGGTGACTCTGAAGAAGGGGGGGGGAATTCTGGCCTTATAGTTAAAAGGCCTTTTTTAGACTCAATCGTTACAGTTGTCCATACCTAAGGGAAAAGTCCCATCCGTTGCATCATTCATGCCACTGAAACCCCAAAAATTCAAACATTCTCAATTTTAGCTCTGCCAGGAAGGGGTGTCTAAAAATAAGTACTCCTACTGCAAAAATGCATTGATAGAAATGGAGAATAAGAAGAAAAGCAGAGAAATGTCCAAACTTTTTGGAAAACAGATAATTTATAGTAATTAACCCCCTTTTTATATGTAAAAACAACTTTTGAACTTATTTCACGAATGTGCCTTTTATAAATTATATCATGCTGTTACCTGAGCGATGTACGGAGTGACCATAGCCCCAAGCCTAGCCATCGCACTGCATGTTCCAACACCCACTGACCTCAGAGGTGTTGGGTACACCTGTAATTATTCATCAACATTAGTAAAAAAACTGATTACTCTTCTTCTGGGACTACTCCTGTTTAAATATTTTAGGAGGTAAAGATACAGTATTGTTCTGATAGTTTGATACTTTGTAGATAACCCAAAGAGTATCTAAGTATCAGATTGATGAACTGATGATTGATGATCTATGGAGTATTTTTTTACTATGACTAACAACCTCATCTTTTTCTTGATCATTTTCAATAAATCAAAATTTAAGTTTATCGATAATTTTTCCCTTCTCCTTTATCAATCTTTTTTTAATGTGTCTAATTTTATGTATTTTAACCGATATATAAAAAACACACAAATAGCAAAGAACTATTCATTATGCTACAAATGATTCATTATCACAAAAGGGTGTCTAACCTTCACAACAAAATACTCAAGCTACTGCTCGTATATCTCAAGTTACTGGTCAATAATTGTTGACAACTCGGGGATGGTATAAAGTATAGGGTTGAAAAGGCCGAAATTAAATACAGAGTGATTACAAATGAAATAGACAGCTTCAAATTACAACATTACAAAATTAAACGGGAGTACAGAGTCTTTGAAATTCATAATGGCATTGGTTGTTAATTATTCAAAATCTTTCATTGGGCTTTTCCAATGTGTCTATGTTTTTAACTACACAACGTTTTAAGGAGGTGGAGAAACTCCTCCTGTTTTCAAGTGATAAGCTAATAGTTTACATTAACCCTAGAACTGGCAGTCACTTAACCTGTAGTGGCTGAGTTTTGAAATTAAAATTTTACAATGCTTATTGTTTATACGTATGTTTTTGGTTAAGTCCTTTTGAGAATAATGATGTTATATATTGTTGTTTTCAGCATTACCCTTAGATTAAAAAAATATAATAATAAATTATGAATATGACAATTTTTACAAAAAACTTTAGATACAAAATAAAATTTGAAAAACTTTTTGGGACACCATGCTCTTCAAATATACATATATAAGAACATAAAAATTTTAATATAGCCAAAATATTCAGAATTTAATTTACTTTTAGAAAATATATAATTATAACGTTTTTATATAACTGCAAACCAATCAGGGATTGTTTCAAAGTTTATATGCATTTTACCAGTTTATATACAGTAAAACCTCTCATATCCGGATCTCTCATATCCGGACCCTCTGATATCCGGACGTGATTTTGAAGGAATACAAAAATTTGAAAACATTCTAGGAGGCCAATGTTTGTTAACCCAGTAGTCGCGAACGATGTTTGTAGGCCGGTTAGTAGCGCGCCGGTTGCCGAACGCGGGGTTGAAGAGATGTGGACAGCGGTAATGTTCAAAAGCAGAGTAGCAGGAACGATGAGTCACCCTTGTCCTGAGCGCCTGAGTCTTGAGCACTACTCTCTATATTCTGTGCTATCTGGTGCAAGGTCACTGACTCACGAAACAATAAACCTCCCCATCCCACCTGTCCCTACCCACCCCATTAGCCAACGAATCACGTGTACTGTAGTGACAACACCCGCATCAGTGGTCAGTGTCACCTTTGTTTTCCTTGAGTGACCTACTCTTTCTTGCAACGGTTCGTTTTATTTTTGATTACTCTACATACTGTACCGATTTTTACTGTATTACGTAATTTTTTTAGTTTTGATGTCATTAAAGTATTACGACAAGAATTATGTTTTTTATTTATTTATTTAGATGCTTTATTCCCTTCTCATATCCGGATTTTTTCCTATCCGGATTGGCGGACGCCACATTAGTCCGGATATGAGAGAGTTTACTGTATTAAATTTCTTTCTTATCCGAAACAAAATCTTTAACAGTAATTTAAAAAATAATAAAGAGAGTAAGAACATAATTCACCTCGGGCGTGTAAACATATGCAGCTTGGAAGACCCCAGCAATGATTCCTCGGGCTAGGAACAACGTTACTGTCAGAATTGCTCGGCTGGAAAACATATTTTAACATCAGCTTGATTTCCAGATTGTGGGTATTATAAATCATAGAATATTGTGAATAGAGCACTGTATGGTCGGTAATATCACGAGTATTATGATATTACACAATGTAAATTTGTCGCTGTCGAAATAGCGCTCTGAGGACTTAAGTTAGAACTTGGTTATTGATATTTTTGTATAGTTAATAGCATTTTCATACTGTTTTCTGTTACACCAGAAAACACTAATCAAACCGCTATCTTTAACTATCCATTATTAATAGATGTGTCATTCATGGTTAAATGTTGTCGCCAACAAAATGGACTGTGCAGTGCCGCTTCCTAGTGGCGACGGCTGTAAGCTTAGTTATGTATGTGTGGAAGACCACATTGGCACAGGCAGACACATTGTGGCACTGTAAAAAATATTGTAATAAAAACTCATTTATTTACATCGCACCTCTTATTTCAATTAAACAACTTTGACTTTGATAATAATATTCGCCCAATTGTTAGTATTATCTTTATAGTACTTTATAGTAACCCGGTGTGAGACGTGTTTACAAGAAATGAAAGACCCAGCCAGCTTCTCAACACCCGAGCAAAGGCTCATCGCCACAGCTTCTGGAGAGCAATCGGAGTTCTTTGGAATACCGACCAATGAGACAACAAATGTTACCAAACTAATTTTGGACATTTTTGAAAAACAATTTTCCAAGACCATTTCGGCTGTTGGGGTCAGTGTGGCAGTGAATACTGCTACAGCCACTGTATTTTTTAAAAAATAAAATAACAACTGTAAAGCTATTTTGTATCGTCAAAGACATATCCAAAGAAATTTAGTCAAATAATTGGCAACACTGGGAGCACCTAACGTGCTGTAGAATAAATTGTATGGATTGACCCATAGCACGTTGAGGGCTCCTTCGAATGACATTTAGATGGAGGACAGAAGACAGAAATTTATAATAATATATAATGAGCACTTATCGGGCGATGGATGTATATTCATGTTAAGTATAGATAATTTAAAGGAAATGTATTGTTTACACTGGACAAACCATGTCTCGGTTTCATACCAAAATTGGCAAAAAAGCTGCAGTGCAGTTTGGAAATTATGAATGGCTGGGGGGAGTGGGGAAGGGGGGTAGCAGACGGCAGCGCTCCTGTACAGGGAACCACGCACTAACTCCCAAAGCCGATTCGGGAACCACTCAAGCGACTACAGCTTGCTCATAAGAATGACAGGTCTATTAATAATTAATGGATAGTCAAAGACGCTATTTAAAAAGTGGCATACGTATATTAAAAAAGATCCTATGAATTAACTAAAGACTTTAATAATCATAATTTATTTTATTCAACTAGTGATAAGATCAAAAATTTAAAATTCACGTGTTGACTGTAGATTTCAAGAACATGGATAAATTACTGACTTCTTTTGAATGTTTTACTTGAATTTTTCTTTGTGAACATATATAGTTTAAAGCACTAATCCCTGAGAAATAAATCCAAATTCTCATGCCTTGAAACAATATGTCATGTAATAAAAATAATGCACTCCAATGTCCACAAAATATAAGTGAATCAATATTTTTCAAAGACTAAATTAATGTAATTTACCTTTCCAAACAGATGAATAGTAAGGAAATACACAAAGCAAAGACCACAAACTGAACAGCCATGGTGTATTTCCGCCCGAATCTCTCGATGACGAATATTGTTAAAAATATACCTGGAATAGAGAAAAACCAGAATAAATATAAGAATAAAGAATTAAAGAAAGAATTTAAAAACACATTACTGGTTTATTTTGTCACACAGCTAAAATGAGAAAAATCTTATTTCTTGTTTAACCCCTTAACCGCGACGTACATGTTTATCCGTACAACACTCTTGCCGCGGCACACGTGTTTAGATAGATTTGATGTTCTCAGCTGATTCTCTCATGAATAGGCCAACAAGTCTTCTGCTAGTGAATTCTAGTGAATTTTTATGAAACTACATCCAGCCACTAGCTCTGCAGTATCAAATGTCCCCTTGGCTAATTTTTTATGTCACGTTGTGATGATGGTTTGTGTTTGGTTTAAGAGAATATACCAGTTGTTTGACCAACATTGTTATTGTTATTTCAATATTTACTTCTTCAAAACATTTTCGTCTGATCAGACAACAAGATGAAAACCCATAAGTAATCAATACAGTATTGTATTATTTATTTGTTACTTTTTTTAAATTATCTATATAAATAAAATTAGAGATTTGTCTGTACATTGCTCAGATTTATTCATTTTTTTTGTATTTTTACTTTTCGTGTGTTAGAGAAGCCGAAACCGGTCTTATCTCAATTTTTGTCAGTTTGTCTGTCCAGAAGGCATTTTACGCCGTCTTCTCCGAAAAAACTGGAGAACTGATTACAATGAAACTTATTTCATGTATTCTCTACATTCCCGAAAAGGTTTGTAATGCTTAAAATCGCCCGCCGCCCCTTGAAAAGTAAATAACGAGCATTTAAAAACCCACTTTTACGCGAAATTACTCACATTTTGAATCAGTTTTCAATGAATAATCTACTGGTAATAATCAGCTGTCTTTGTAGTTTAAATATTTAATAGAAATAAATACAAACAGCTGTCAAATCAATATTAATTAGTTTATATTGGCCAGTGATTTAAAACCCATTGCGAAATCATACTATATTAAAAAGTTATTTTAACGTATAACTAATTATAATAATGGTATAAATGTTCTAATCTATTTAATTGTAAAGTAATGCTATATAATAAAGCTGGGTATTAATTTATTTTCTTTGTACTGATTTGTTTAGGATTTCAGGTTTACATTTTGGTATGATGATCTTTCTTCTTTAAACTGAATCATACAACCTGAACAAAGGACAGCCTTACTGCTAGTTTATTTAATAATCATTGAATTGAATAATCATTTACATTTAGATGAATACTATTACCACTGAACTGTGTTGCGCCAACTTATGCCGCAGTTAAAGGGTTAAAAGAATTTTATCACTACGTATAAACCTGGAAATTCCGCCAAAGTTGTCCAGAGCAAGTCCATGTAGTCTTGAGTATTAAGTTGTCTGCAGTCAGCAGTACAAGTTTCAACAGGTTTAGCTTCAACGCTGCCTGAACATCGGCGCTCTGATGCCTCAAACAACTCCGTTGTCATCAACACCACCCCGTAATAACAGAAGGCACAAGCCGTCCTAAACATGATTGCAAACATAGAGTCAACATTAGGGAGAGTCATTTTAATTCACGACACTTCATTATTCATTTATTATTTCTAAGAATTTCAGGGTTATTTTATTTTGTAGGCTCTGTTTTTTTAACCCCAACTTTAACTGGTAAAGCACATTGTACCATGATATTTTTATCTAGAAAAAATAGAAATATGGTTAAGTACACTGTGAAGCATAAGACTATTAGATTGGTAATTTAAAAGGCACATGACTGCCTATTGGTTAAATAGTTTTAAATGTAACACAGACCATTTCTAACATTGCCAATCAGGAATGAATAGTTTAGTATCATTATTAGATTTTTGATTAATATTTAGTTAACAGTAAAAGTCAAACATTTATAATACGAAGGTTTAAAATTTTATAGAACAATATTTGTCAGTTTAATCCAAAATATCTGAAAATAAAATAATTGTGAACAGAAGTAAACAATAAGTTTCTGCTTTTCTAAGACTTTGTGACCAGGAAAGAACACCAGTTTATGAAACAATCCATTTCAATTTGGTCCGTTATTCTACACCCACAGAGCAATTAATTGGTCCATTATCCAACTCTAAACTTGGGGTGTAAAATCAGTTGTATTCACTAAAATACTTCACATTTATTACTTTTACAATAATCAATTTTTCATGTTTCTAACTAACCCATTGGCTAATCTGTAATTTGCCACCTGAAGAATTCTTCATTTTCCTAAGAAAATTTACATAAATGTATATTTTTGCTAAATCTGTAATGATAACAACAATTTTAACTCAATTTACATGATGTTTGCACTAATGTTTACAGAAATAAGCTATTTACAAGTTAACAATCATTTTGATATCATTTTTACATGTTAAGTGTTACAAATAAAATCAGATACAATATATAATTCATAATATTGAATCAAATATTAAAAGCAGTATGCATGTTAGAAACTAAAAACAGTTTAGGTAAACAACTATTATTTGTCTACAGGTTATTTATTTTTTTACATGTCTATAAAAATGTAGTGATTTATTCCATTTTGACCTAAATGTAGCATATTTTCTAAAATACAACTGCCTCATTTTTGTTGTTGTGGACATAATTTTCATCCAGTAAATCTTCCTCTGAACTTAAATACAGTAACAATGAATCATAATCCTCTGGTGTATTCATTTTACCAAAACATTATCTTGGAAAAAAATTCAACAAACGAACCAGTTATGGTTACTGGTTATGTAAACTGTAACTATCTAGAACAATAACACAGGTGTTTTAATATTATTATTTATTTTGTATGTGATGTTTTTTTAAGAGGAAAACTACTTTATTTTTCAATCATGGTGGTAATAATGTAGATATTTTATTATTTTATTTCTATCATTGCACAATCATGAGTATACTTGGGGACGCACAATCAGGCTACTTAAGGCGACCACGAGTATACTCGGGGCTGTAAACCTATGGCTTCAATGAACTTATAAATAAAACCTGAAAATTTATGGAAAATTTCAAATTCACAAAAGTAAACAACAGATTTCTACTACAGATATTCTCTATAACGATTTTAAGTAAAACAAAGTTTCACGACGTTTCGGGATCGGGACGATTTAAGGTATTCAGTTGTCTTTGAGTCTTTGTGATGAGTGGTCGTGTTTTGTTTCTTGTGTGGGTAATTGTTATTGAATGGTATTACTGTATTTGTAAATTTTTAGACTGCTTTAAAATTTTTTGTTTTCAGCTTTATACCGGCTTAGTCCGGATTATCTGCTAATCTTGTTATGTTTTAGGTACTAGCTCGCCTGAGGACAGGATTAGATTCCAGATGCTGAAACTTATTAGAAATCAAAATAGCGTAAATCCATCATCACTAATAATGCATTTCAAACAAAGGAGTAAACCAACACTTACATTTACTTACTTACATTTATTTAACACTTACTTCATACTTACTTACTTAATACTTACTTCAGTACTTTTCAATGAATAAATAAAAATGTTATTGTCAAACCATTACAGTAATAGATAAAGTCAGGACTACAAACTAAACTTAACCTACAACAGTATATACATCAAAGTGCATTATTTCATTCACAGAAAAAATACAGTAGCCTAATAAATGAAATTTTGACATTCAAAAAACTCAGATACAAAATAAAATGGGTTCTTAACAAGGCAAGTGTACAATTTGCCCAATTTGCATTTATATACATTAAAAGGTAGTTGAGTAAGTTCTGTAGGAAATCTATTGAACATTTTAATGTCTTGGATAATCTATGAAATGGAACATCAATTTTGTTACATTGTCTTGTATTGTATTTATGTATATTTCTTTTTAAGGCATAGAATGGTAAATTCATTTTGGTATAGAGCGAAATATTATAGATATAAAGATTCATAATGGTAGGACAGCTTAACTTGACAATAAGTAGTATATTCTGAATCCCTAACACGGTGACAGTAAATTAAATGGAAAAGATCAAAATTATGACTAATTTACTGACCAGATGAACCACAGTAGAATGGATGTCTTCCTCAGCTGTGGGATTAGTAGATCTCTTACTCGACCTCTCTCTCCTATAATGGAGTCATCAACAACGAGTCTGCCAAACAGCATCGGCTTACCATTGTCAGCAGCGACCTTCTTAAGAGTTGTCAATGCCTTGTCAGGCTGCCCAGACGCCACGTGGTATCTTGCACTCTCTGGCAGCCACTGTGGGAACAAAAATAAACTAAGCTGCTACTATGACCATGGGTTTTGGTTTTGATTTTTCATATTCTAATTCCTACACGTAAAAACTCATGGAAAGGTTTATGAGGTAAAATGTAAGCAGTACTGTTGTGTTATATTGTCGCTAGAAATAAGCACTATTATTTCCATTTTATCTTTAATAGCTTTCAGTGCCAACGTCCGTATATACGGCTGACGGCAAAATGTGCAAGAAGAGCCAGTGTCCAACTATACGGACGTCTACAACAAAAATAAACAATTTTTTCATTTGTCATATTTATGTTATATTTGTGTTTAGGCTATAAAGAACGAATTAAACATCAATTTTTAAGTAAACATAATAATTGTATGAATATGTAAAGTATTATATCACTGATTCCTTAATTTTTTTCCTGAGTGATTAAGGGATAAATCTCCTCAAATTAGATAACAATTCATCAGAACTTCATGTTATATATGTATTTTTAAGGAATTATTTTTGGATTGGATATAAAATCACATACCAATCAGTACACTAAGGCCTACCATGCTGGACCTTCTTATAGTAATTATTTGTTCGGCCTTATAAAATAAATTGGCCCTGTAGTGAATGTAAGAATTAAAATAATTGGACCTCAATGGGTTTATGTGTCCAATTTTATCATCAAAACTGGCAAAGGAAATGTAGGAGGCTCACAGAGGTTTAAAGAATACTTACAGGGCAGATGAGAGCAAACGCAAGTAGGGGTGCCGTAGAGAGTGCGAGAAGCCACTGCCAGCCCAGAGTGGGCATGATGAACAATGCCAGAAGCACCTCGAAACACGCTCCCAATGCCCAGAAACACTGCCATCACAGCACAATGACACTAACACAATCACTAGTAGATAATTAGCTCCACTACTAACTGTTCACCACAAATTACCGTTTTATAGCTTGTAATAAAAAATTATATATTATCACTTACCAAATGAATGGTATCTGCCTTTCAGGTGTCTGACACCTGAAAGGCAGATACCATTCATTTGGTAAGTGATAATATAATTATCTGGGTGTCCAGGCTTTCGAAATAATAAAAAAATTATAGTATATATAGGCCTACATTAATTAATATTAGGGGTGCAAGCCTGGAATTTTAAGTTCGAGCTGAACGAAGCCGAGCTTTTTAAAAAATTCCCAAGCGTGAGCTTTTACAAACATTTTTAAACCTTCACCTGATCTGAATTATCAAGGTAATTTTTCTCTCAAAAGTTAAAGTTTACTTAATATAAGACATTGGTTTAAAAATAGGCTGACTTCCTGATCGTACTACTCCATTTACACCTATTCAGTATTCATCTGGAAGTGTACGATAATTTTGAGTCGGCAGCGCTACAGCTGGTTTCCTGGTCGAATTTTATCAGATTGAGTACAATGTTGTCTTTTTCGCTTCTTATTATAACATCTCAAAATAAGTAACAAGATTACTTCTTCTTTCTCAAGACCTTATGAACAGAGTTATTTAAAATTACGGAGTGTATTAAGAGTGATTTTACTTGGCAAAAGTATGAGCAACGTTCGCGCAGAAGCTGGGCTCGAATTTTGAGCTTTTTCAAAACGCCTCGAGCCGAGCCGAGCTTTGAAAAGCTCGATGATTCGAGCCTTCGCACACCCATAATTAATATCTTTGTATTCAAGTTTGAACACATAATGCTAACTCGTTTCCATTGTTTTAATAGTTTACTTTCTCATAAATACCTACTATACTTATTCCTAGTTATAATATCAATAATGATTATAGCTAGAAGTAGTTCATCACCAAACCACTGACTATGAAGTAACACCTCGAATTTATATATAATTTAGTGTTTAGGTTTAATTTATTGTTGACGGAAGTTAAATTAGATTTTACTTTAGAAACAAATTGTCATTATTAGTGGTAAATTTTCTGCTGTAATGTCAGTTTAGCAGTAAGAGAAATCTGTTTCAATCAAACAAGACATTATTAGTATGATACAAAAAATAAAATTGTAGCAAAGCCATAAACAAAGAGCCATTATAGGAGTAATAACTACTCACATCAAGTAGAACTACACATTTGGCCCTCTGTTTGGACGGGAGGAATTCAGCATACAGGGTAACTCTGGCAACAATCAAACAACCATGCAATCATGCTACCGTAAAACACTACCAACAAACAGTGATGTAAAATCATATTTTGATAAAACTACTCACTCTGATGGCAATAGCAAGCCTAAATTGCACAGAGTCTACAAGGTATCGTATCACACCAACAATCAACAAAATGCACTTTTTTAAATAAATAAATTCATGCACAATAAATAATTCACTGATTTTAATTTTCAGTATTGAAGAACATGTCACTTTATTTTAAATATACAGTAGAACCCCTCAGAACCGGCCTTGATTTTCCCGGTCCTTAAAATATCCGGCCGCTTCCTGGAAGAGATATCAAAATTTATTTCCCACTGCTTAAGAACACGTAAAGTACGCACTAGCTCCTGCTAATCGACTCATGGTTTTTGGAGATTACTATTCAGTTGAGCTGTCTAGATTTAAGGGTCAGATTTCACCAAAAACTAAAACCGCAAACCTAACCTAAAGAAGTTATACTACAAGGTCTTTATTAATTGTATATCTCTAGTGATCAAGGATTGTGTTAAGCTGTTGGTGATCAAGGGCCACTAATTATTTTTAGCTCTACTGGAAAGAGCGTCTGTTTTTTGCAGTCAACTGTGGCAAAGATTTTTTCAAAAATAATCAAACTCCTTTATTCATTGTTCTTAGAAGTTCTATCTTCGTAAACACTGAACTATTTTTTGGATTTTTGTTCACACTAGCACAATGTCATGACAGTTAATTGCAACCTCGATTTACTCTGAACTCTTGTTTTGTTTCTTCAAGAGTTTTTGTTTACTGCTGCAGTGCGTTTTACGTTCAGTTTACTGAACAATAGTTAAAACATTGAGCGAGTCAAAACAAAAATGTAACGTGGTGACAGTCAAACAAAAGCTTAATGTGATCGAACGTATTGATATAGGCGAATCCGAGACAAAATTTTGTAATTAACTAAATCTGGGCAAAAGACGCATAGTAACTAATGACACACATAATGTGTTAATGACTGGTGTCAAAATCGAAGAACTTTGATTGACTTTGGTTCACAGATAGAGAGTAAAAAGGTTTTATCCGAATGATGATACCTGAGAAAACCTTCCTATGAGATGGTTGATGACGCTTTGTATTGATTTTATAAACATGTGTATTTTTCCCAAGAAATAATCACAGAAGATACATAAACTCTCATTAGGACCATATTTATTAACTGCATATTATTATTAGGTATACTTTATCATTTTTAAAATAGGTTGATTTGTCCAGCAAAGGGCTCGGTCCCGAGGTGGCTGGGTATGAGGGGTTTACTATATTACAAGAAAAATTTAAAATGGAGTTAGACTCAAATAAACCATTATACTAACCAGCAAATAAAGATAAATCTACAATCTTTGTTGATGGTTTTCAGCTAATATTCAGAAAAACACATTCATTCAGTTCAGATAATTATTATTACTTTATAATAAAATAATATATTAAAAAACCTTACAGGTTGCTGATTTTAACATTTGTTCTGCATAAAATCAATCTTCTATTATCATCACAGTTAATTTAAAATATAATAAATAATATATATACTCCCCTATATAACATTAATATACAGTATATAAATATATTATATTAATAATACACAGAGGTCTAAATCACTGGTCTACAGAGCTTGGTATTGTGGGTTCAAAGCCCACCTGTGGCAGTTAGTAACAAAAATGCAATCTCAAGTCCCCTAGGGTTCACCCAGCCCCTTGAGATAATTGGGATGCTACTGATAAGTAGTGCATCCTGGTCTTGAAAACTAGCGCTAAAACGAAGAAGAAAGTGCTATGCTGACAACATGCCATTCATTGTACAGTAGAACCTCGATTAACCGTCACCCTTTTAACCCTCAGTCTCTATTAACCGCCACCCCGCTAGCACAAAACAAATTATGTTTCCGTGTCAGCGCCGATCCGGGAGTCGTCTATTGATGCTTTATGATGAGTAGTGACGACTGTCTGCACACCTGCAATGTGCGTGAATCGTAGGCGGCAAGGGTAGTGACCCAGCTGGTTAATCCCTTACACTGTCTTCTGCATTCTACTGCTACTGTTTAATTTTCATTTTCATTTCAGTATGGTGATTAGCTACAGTGAACTAAAGTTATTGCCGATTTTGAGTGCAATGCCTACTAGTGTTTTACGTGCTTTACCGTTTATAGTTGATAGTGTTGTTTATACGTAGTGTGCAATGCTCCTCTGTTATGGCTGAGAAACGGAAACATGTAGTTTTGGGACTCGACAATAAACAATAAATTATTAAACGCTGGAGCTTCACCTCGGAAAAATTAGAAAAATGACCGCCTGAAAAGCACGACGGGGAAAGAACCAAAAGAAAATAACGGATTATTTAAAAAACTAAAAACCGGTAACGTCAGTTTTGAGACTAAAAGTATGTACATGTACAGTTGATATTTCACTGTTTTCTTAATAAAGTATTTTTCACTTGAACTGACATAGTTTTGTTTTTTCTCATTTAAAATAAATTCACATTAAGTACTGCGCAGTAATAATGAAAATTATTTAGAACTTACAATAGTGCCGTTATAACATACAAGGCAGTGAATTGCGATGTTGCCACGCCAAACACTGTCTAGGTGCTAAGTTGTATATCGGTACTAATATTATTTCTGTTATCCGTCTATTCAGTTATCCGACATGGTCTCGGTCCCGAGAGTGACGGTTAATCGAGGTTCTACTGTACTTAAAACGTAATACAAAAGCCACGGCTAACCGGCTAAATTCTTGTAAATGAATCTAAGAGCCAAAGAATAATTATTATTTATATCATTAGATAATATATTTAGAATTTGGGAAGTTTATAGGAAAATACGATCAAATTCATATACTAACGACTGAGGCACACATCCAATTGCAAAGCCGACCAGTCCTCGTAGAATCAGGATCCATGTATAGTTGGGAGCTAAAGAACTTAGCAGGCCATAATAAAACAGCAAAATGGCACACATAGTCAGGGCCTGTAAAGGAAAACAAAAAATATTACTAAACAAAATGTATTATATAGGAAATAATATCATAAGTGAAAAATATTTACTAGTTTATATATCTAAATTTGGCAGAACAAGGGAAGGTGAAAATTTCATGTTTGACTTGTAACAAGCAAAGAACCTAAGCCAACGCTTACTATATCAATGTGTATTTTCAATGCATTTTTACAAACTTATGATATACAATAAAATAGTAGAAAAATATTGGTGTTATGTTCTCCATAAGAACAAACATTTGAACAATCTTCTTCCTAAAACCTAAATTTTAATTCTACTGATTATTAAGGAAAATGTTATGTCTATCATAATTTGTTCATCATGTAACCCAACTTAACTTTCAAAAGCTTTAATCCAGTTATAAAAAACTGAGTATACTAACATAACAAACTTGCTTACATAATTTTTACACTAACATACTAATATTCATACTTAATTTGCACTATATAAGCCATTGATCCGTGGTAATTGGTCATTTCTGGTAATATATATATATATATACACACACACACAAACAAATTATAATTAATTAAGAACAAACATATGCCTTGACAAAGGAGGAGAAAACTTATAGCTTACTTCAAAGGCAGACTTCAGCCACCATATTCCTTCTTTATTATTTACATTTAGCAATATTTGTCAAATTTTATCACAGATAATCACATTTACTTCACAAATTAATTACCTGTTTACGTCCATATCGATCACTAATATGTCCCCAAAATGTCGAGCTTATCATCATGCCTAAAAATACAACCTGAAATCAACCATGAAAAACTAAATCAAAGAGCAAAACAATGGCTAACAACCAGTACGTGTATGACATTAATGAATTAATGCAGGCCTGCACACTGCATCAAACTTGACATAACACAACAAGTTGTTTTCCTTTCTGCCTGGTTCTGTTTTGTTCCGTTCTGTTGGATGCAAATGGAAATCATTGTGAGTCGCCGTCTGTTGCCCTAGAACGCAACAGAACACAACGACTGCTGAATTAAATTAATCTCGTCTTGCTTGTATTGCGCATATACATGTTGACTAGAGCTATCTGTTTATTAGTTTAGTTGTTTATTATTCAGTATGGATGAAGACGAGGAGACTATTCTCCTGATATGGAACTACATGAAAATGTTGGACTAAAAAGTGACAATGAGTGTATGGATGCATCTCATCAACAAGGAAAGGGACATCAAAGGTTTCATAGCCGAACTGGAGAATGACCCGGCAAAGTTCCTCAATTACTGCCAAATGTCACCGATCACTTTTGATTATGTATTGGAGCTCATCGCTCCCCAAATAAAAAAAACAGAACACGTCAAATCCCAAAGCAATACCCCTGAAGAACAACTATTGATTACATTTAGGCATTTATATTTTTCATCATCTATTTTACCGTATAAATAATTTATTTCTCAGTCAAGGTACCTTTCTGATTTTTATAAATATAATTTGGAGGGCAGCACATGCGCAGAGCGGGTTTTCAGATTTTGTTTGATGGTGTTTTGACGGAAGATGAAATCTGAGCGAGCAGCATCCGTCAAGAAAAAGTGTAAGAATGTGTTTTATTGTTGTGGCATGTCGGATTAAAAAATGTCACCCTTCCGTCAAAAATGTAAAAAAAAAGATTAATAAAGTGTGTTCTTTAGATACATGTTTTTTTAAAGTCTCCAATCATTTCTTAGGAACACAGTGGCATCCGGCTAATACGCTAATACCAAAGTACCAATTTAACTACTAATATATATCCTACATAAAGAATTAGTTGTGTAAATGATGGTATTAATAGCACTGATTTTTGTCTTGATGTTGAGTTAGGTACAGTGAGTGTTTTAAATTCAGTTCTCTTCTTTTTAACGTTTTCACAAATCTGTTACAAGTTTTTGTTCTACATCATGTTCTATGGACATAAATATACTTTATTCTACCCTTGTTTCTTTATGTAGATTATCTGAAGACTGAATTATATACCACTTGCCAGTTTCACCAAGTGGTCTAAACCTGTGTTTTACCAACAAGTGACAAATATTCATGAGTAGTGTCTCAAACCATATCAGATATAATTAAATAAGTCTGTGTTACACTTACTTAGTAATATTACATATTAATTCTATGAGGTTCATTATATCATCCAATTACGAACATTTCTTAATATAGTAATATAAAATTTTCTACTTGATTTAAGAATGAATTTGAGAATGACAAGATGTTTTGATGAAAAAATATTACCACTCCTATTTAAATTAGTACGGTACCAGGTAAAAACTCATTATATAAAACTCATGAAATGTAAGTTGTGTCAATAGTTATCACTAATCCATGGCTTTTTAATAAAAAAAAACCTTGATAAATCACAAAACCTAAAGGTTTTTAGTGTTTTACAAAAAATCTATTTGAATGACCCACTGTTAGGCTTAATCAAAATTAAACTGGATTTTGGTTAACAAGCCTCCTTCAATACAGAAAATGACTAAAAGAAGGAAAACTTATATATACTTACAGTGGTAGCGAGAGCCTGCTGGTAACGTGTAATGTGCCAGTCACAGTGAAGCGCTGGAGAAAGAATACTAAGAATGGTCATCTCCATAGAGTCTGCCATCCAGCACAAACCAGTGAACAGTGAAAGCTTAGCTTGGAACTTTCCGAAACCAAACGCATTCACTGCTTGTGACACAGTGAATGTCTCTGAAAACAAATGAGAAAAATATGTACTTAGTAAATTACAACTTTTACGCAAAATATTTATTCCCCACCAGGAATTACTCAGTCCTGCACTGGCCCAACTGGAAATGCCAATGCAAACCAAATGTTAGGGAACCATGATCTCTATATAATTAAAACACAAAATTGGGAAAATTGTAAAAAAATGTATATCCTTTCGATAAATTATGATAGACTGTAGGCTTCTAAACAATAATACTTACTGGTAACAATGGAAACCCCCAGTGGGATACTTGCTGTCCTTTGTCAGTTTAGATACCAATATTTGGATAAATCAAGGGATATTATTTATTTAATTATTTGGACTATTCCTTCCGCTTCGAGTGTTTAGCTACACTACGTCTCGGGAGGTAAGGAAACTCCTCTCGTTATCAAGTGACCCTAGTTAAAATACATTACTCTAATTAACCTACATTTTTTGGAGTTTTTTTTTTTTTTGTAAACATCATCCATTCATACACATGGAACACACGTACAAAAACTCACACCGGTACGTCATTACTCATAACATCATAACTCATTACAAATAAAAAAACAACATGGTAAGAAATCACTTAACATACATAATACTAGTTAAAAACATATACATTTACACTCGCCTCCTTGCCAATGAGGGCCGGCCAACACCCGCTAAACACAAACACACCTTCGCACATCACTCGCCACACTAAAATGACTAGTGCATGGGGTGCAGCAGGTACTTGGAGGAAACGTGAAGCCAGCTAGTGTCATGTTTCCGAAAGCCAACATAGAGGCAGATCTAAAACCAGCTGATGGAGACTTGTGCCCGTGCTGGAGGTCGGCCTCCCCTTCCACCTCACACACCAGTCAGTCTAGTCTGGTGAGTGATGTGCAAAGGTGTGTTTGTGCGTGGCGGGTGTTGGCCGACCCTCGGTGGCATGGAGGTGACATTGCCAGTGTATATGTATAGGTATATGTTTTTTAACTAGTATTATGGTTGAATTCTTATGTTGAGTGATTTCTTACCATATTGTTTTTGATTTGTAATAAGTACTGTATATGTAACCATGTGAATTTTTGTATGAATGGATGATACAAAAAAAACCCAAAAAATGTAGGTTAAGTAGAGTAATGTAGGATTAAATTACAGTGTAGTTAAACACCTGAAGCAGTAGACAAGTCCAACTAATTAAATAAATAATTACAAATCCTCCGCTATTATGGGTTTCAAAAATACAGTAAAGAATATTATCACAATTGGTGGCAGTTATACAGCTGAACTCTAAGTGAACATCATTTGTTCTCCACCATGAGGTTAGTGTAGAAGTACCAGGTGTGAGTGGTTAGTACTTGATGTCTAGCTGGAGATCTTAGATTCCATAGGAATCAGGAGCCCATCAAGGCAGGGGCCTACAGCTCAACTTATGGTCCATCGACCAAAGCTGTCCTCACTCAATCTTTTCTTCCTTTCTCACCCTTATTATCATAAGCCCACTGGAGGCATGGACATAACAGGAATGCTCACTTTCCTTCCAGTGGGTAGCATAATAAGCCTCGCTTGACATGCACATACAGCTTCCATACATAAGCTTCCAGCCTCCAAATTATCCAATCAACAAGAACAACAACAATGGAAAACATGTGCCTTGCCTAAATAATGAAATAGATTTATTGGATGAATCAGAATCTGAAATACTCTTAGATTAGATCAGATCATTGAAATGGCAACCATACTACGACGTAGGTATTTTAATCCAAGTATGAATGAGGATTTAGTGTAGGATGATTTAGCATGATCTTGTAGTCTTGTTACTGACTAAGGCTGACATGTTCCTTAGACAGAATTGTTAATTAATGGCCCAAAAGCTGATGGCAACTAATGAACCTACAGTTAAACGTGGAATCCAAACCACGGCATCTGAATTACGAATTGGTCTAATTATGAGGATAGTCTTTGTGAATTAACGTAGTATTCAATAGTGCGGACGTTAATCCAAACAAGAGAACACTACATCCACTCACAACTATCCACATCATCTCCATCACCATCTCTCACAACTATCTACAATTCATTACCTCCAATTAGATGGATTACAGGACGTCGCCACTGTCCCAGTCACATACAATCAGTTTTTACCTGAGACTGAATTGATGTTTAGTTGCTGTAACTAATAAAACTGACATCAATATTGTGAACATTTTGACATATTACATGTCAAGTGTAAGTTTGGAAGAAAATAATAATTTAAAAATCCCTATTAATATTCACACTAAAGAAACTTACCATCAGGAACTACGGACACAGAGTTCATTTCTAATTCCTGTGATTGAGGGAGGAACTCTTCATTGTCATTAATCTGTTGTTGAAGAATTTGAGGAGGGTAATCATTTGAGTTTCCCAAATCTTCATAATTAGAAGCTCGACTTTGAAGTGTTCTACGAGTCGCAGCAATTATATCAGCCATTCTTCCACTACCTTAAACAAGTTACCGGTACTTTGATTATTTAACCCTTTAACGAGTACCATTTTTGCATCAAAATAGTATTGATGTTTTACATAATCTTTTTATGTTTACGCAAAAAGGAGTAGTGATGTTTTAAAATTTGACAAAATTTGTGCAAATACATTTATATATATTTACAACTTGATACAGATTGATTCATCAGTCATAAATCAATACCGGTAATTAAAGACATGTAGTTTTGCGGCACGTTTGTATTGGTGTATTTGGTAGGTAATCTGAAGGGAGGGGGTATCATAATATGATGGTGGCCGCGGCAGGAAAGGTGGCGGGTTGGGCATGAAGTTTCTGTGGAAAATAAAAGCGTGTGAATAACTTTTCCTCTGTGTGAAGTGTGTGAGCATACTTCACAAAGATAAAGAAAGGGAAAAGACATAACCTTCCAGTGTAAAGATCGTAATATGGCATAGTGTGTGCGTCCATGTTTTGAAGACTTTCATACGAAAAAAGTTCTAAAATGTTCATCTTAGAGTATTTTATAACCTGATATATATTTTCGGCTATATTTACAGTAGGCTGCAATTAAATTTAGTGAAGAAAATATTTTACTCCTTGGAGGTTTGATTTGATTTTTCCCTTTACTCCTTAACAGCTCTGAGAGAGTGGCATTTCAAAACGTCATTACCCTTAAAGGGTTAAAAGGTTTGTTTGGTGAAATTATTTTGATAAAACAGGACAGTACTTTTTCTTTGTCAATAAACCTCATGAAGGTTTTTTTGGTAGGTAACTTCTCCTTTCGGCCGACCCTTACCAATTCTCCCGCTGTGGTGGTTTTTTTAAACGTGATAAGTTACCTTGACAATTTTGATATTAGAATATAGTCTGAAGTGGTTTTTGAAAGGTTTTTTTATGAGAACCGTCAACCTAATGTGAATGGATCCAATCCTTTAAAAAATGAAAATATTTGTACAGTAAAATTTACTTTAGAAGATATTTTTAATTTTTCCCAGTCGTGCCCAATAACCATTAAAAATCAGTGTGTGCCATAAAATATGGATGTAACTTTCTTTACTGACTTAGCATTAGTGGTCTCATTTTTTTTACATATGAAATCAACTTGTGTAATTTAGTTTTACAAACTTTGGAGTTATAGTATTTACCATACTATTTATTTTATGTTTTTCTACACTATTCAATAATTTCACTTAGAAATTCTATCCACCCTCAAACTCATCTCCAATGGCGTTCCGCAAGGATCTGTCCTTGGACCTCCTGTTTTTGGTTTATATCAACAACATCACAGAATTTGTCCCGCTAAGAATGGTTTGTCCCTCAGTGGATGACACAACGTTATTCGAAATGGTGTCAGACTGTGCAGTATTGGAGATGGAGTCTATCAGTAAATTTAGGTATGTCACCTCAAACTACAGAATTTTAAAAATTCATAATGGCATTGGTTATTAATTATTCAATATCTTTTATTAGACTTTACCAACATATCTTTGTTTTTAACTACACAACGTTTCTGGAGGTGGAGAAACTCCTCCCGTTTTCAAGTAATTACCTAATAATTTACATTAAAAATTGAAAGTTTAAGTTACAGATATTAATTACATCATATTGTCAATAATACTATAGGACCTATCATGCAAGGTAAAAAAACTATATTGATATGGCAACATATGACCACAACACCCCGCCTTGAGCTAGGCAACACAAGCTAGCTTGCGCTCAGGAAGAGAGTTGGAGCACTACTACCCCCCACATTCTCAGCGGTGGCCACCTACATTTTGGTTTCCCTTTTTAAACAAACACTTTTAAGGTAACATTTTTTAAAAACACCCACATTTTCAGACAAACCCGTGACCTCAAACCAGATGAGCTTACGCTGCAGGCGTCCATAGAGCTCCTTGGAGGAAGTATTTACCGGCACGGTTGGAGGAGGTAATCATGTTCTCACTTTTGACCCATATGCTTATTACAATGTTCCCAGCCAGCTAGCTTGGAGGCAGAGTGCAACGTCATTGTTTTCCGCATTTTACATTTTATTTGTATGGCCTTGTGTGTATTTACACTTTTTCCGATAGACGCCATACTGCTAGAACCCCTAGGGGTCCATAAAGGAAGTAGAATCTACACGGATGGATAAGGGGGCATACTGGTTCTCATTTCCATGCGATGTGTTTGTTACCATGTTCCCAACCAACTTGATTGGAGTGTAATTCCAATATTCATCATATGTAATACTGAAGTAGCTGTCTTGTTTATGTTTTTTTGTTTCAAGAAATACATCAATTCACAATTTATCATTAACATTACAGGTTCCTTTCCTCGTAATCTTTTATTTCAGGTAAAATGGCAGATGTGACCGATGGTATCACTACTAGCAGACACCCTTATAGGTGGCCACCGCTGGAACGGTGGAGGGGGCAGTAGTGCTTCAACTCTCGTCCTGAGCGCAAGCAATCTGTGTTGACCCGCTCGTAGGTGGAGTGTTGAGGTTATTTTTTGTGTTATCAATATAGTTTTTTTGTATTTTTCATGATAGATAACTATAGTATTATTGACAATATAATGTTATTAATATCTGTAACTTCAGATTTCATTTTTTTAATGTAAGTCATTAGGTAATCACTTTTGAAAACAAGAGGAGTTTCTCCACCTCCAGAAACGTTTAACCTCACGTAAAAACCTCAGATTAGTTGTAAAAATGCCTTCAGACAGCTTGGCCTATTAACAGTTCCCTCACTTTTAATTTTAGAATCTGCTACATTAAATCTCAAAAAATCCAACCGGTCTTTACAAACCATAGATACAACACACGTAAAAAAAGTGTTCATGCAATTCAACAAAGGTTAACTGACTTTGAACATACACCCCGGGATAAAATTGTTTCAGAACATGCCAGGAAGATTACAAAGTATTCAACATTTTTTTAAATTTCAATTGGAGGTAAAAATGTATCTGGTAGAACCCAGCTTTCTTGACACCTACCTAAATAGGTAGTTAAATTTCTATTATTGTTCTTTGCTAACATAGTATTTCCTGACCAGTCCAATTCCCCGTCTCAGAGGACCATGGATGGAATAATCATGTATCATATATGTATGCATGTAAATGATTATAGAATTTTCACCCTATGGCAAGAATTATTTTGTATCTTAATCTGTTACTTATGTCTTGCTGATAAAATAAAACTAATTCTTGTTCTTTTACTAAAAAGTATATCCGATTTCATATCTAATTACAACTTTAAAAACAAGTTCTGGGTACAAATCTTAATATACTTACAATAGGAGTATATTGAATTGTAGTGTTAAAAGTTTATTATTATTATTTACCGTTAGTTCATATTAGGTTATGCTGACATTTGACAGTTCCATTTCCAATGTTCCAAGATGTCCGTGATACTGTTCACGCAGTTAAAAACACTAGGAAGAGGAACCTGTAGTCTCCTGTAGGTTCCTCTATGCTATTAATATTTTGGCAAAAATATGCAAACTTAGACGTATTTTTAAGCTCTTTCACATTTATTAAAACCCTGAATTAATAGCGTAAAAACTTAATATTCCTTAATTAAATTTTTAAAATTACTAATGTCGTATGTTTAGTGAATGAATACTTCAATATATAGTTTATTTAAAAATTTGCTACAAATGTAAATATTTTATTGCTTCTGAATGAATTTATTAAAACCAGCAAAGATAATAGTAGTTATTTTAAACACTTCTCCACAGAACTACGTCTAGAAACGGAAGAAGTTAGAACTTCTAGTAAGCATGATATAATCGAACTCTGATACACCGTTCTTTGACATTTCAGATCTATTTTGATAGCTTATTTTGATCCATGTCATTAACATTGAACTGGCTCTTTAGTGTCCGCTTAAACAAAGCTGAAGTAAATGAAGTGTAGAACCTTAGAACTTTTGTCGGTGCAAGTTGTAAATTTCTAACTGTGTCACTCAACCGGCGTTACCAATGAGTCTGATCTGACTAAGCGCTAGCGGTACGGCTGAACAGTGAAAGTTGCTTCTTCTAACAAGTAAAATGCCATGGCAGAGGAGGCAGACAGCCATATCATATCATTAACCATAACCTCTTCACCACACCTAGTATTTAGTTTCTGCTCAGAAAATGCATTTCATATTTGTTATAATTCTGACAGTATGGATCAACAGTAAGACAATTATAAATACAGAATTGGAAGGGGAGTTTATGGGATGTTTTGGACATCAGTTATCAAATCATTCTGACTTTAGTTTTTCAATCAATGGAACTTCAGCAGCTCAAACAGTGGACGACTGCTTAAAAGCTTGTTTGGAATATTTTTTCAGGTAAAACTAACATATTTATGGTTTGCAGTAAATTATTTCTCAATTATCATCGTCATACATTTCGATTCATCATATTTTTCGATTTTGCAAGAAAACACTTTTCACATCAGCTGGACTAATGGTAACTATTATCCCAACATTGTAACTGTAACTATCTTCAGTATTTTTCTATATTTTTAATACCAGTGTTATTTTTTAACCTTTTTATTTTGAACTCTTTAAAAATTGGCCTTGTTATCACCTAATAATGTAAACCTGTTAGATTGATAAATTATTAATCAACAGACCAATTAACCATAGAGACTGGGCCCATAATGGAACTGTAGAACTTTGGATTATGAGGTGAGCCTCTTACTGTCCTGTACCCAGCCATTAAAAAATACCATTAAATAGTTTGATCAGTATTTAACATATTCGGCTGTCACTCCAGGCTTGCTATGGTACCTTATCTTTTTACTTAGGACCTACTTTAAAGCATTAATGTGCTGCAAGTTTTACAGTTTGTAAAACATGATCAACATTGACTTTTTATACCAAAATTTATTTCATTTGTATTGTGCCCAGTTGATGAATTTCTAGGATTACTGAAATAATATTAACCCTTTGAGTGCTGAGCGTCTCGATCCAAGATGTACTAAAATTGCCAGCCCAGGTATGGTGGATCTGATAAAAAAGCTGGCCCTTTTTCCCGAAAAATGCAATCGTTAAGTAAAAATATTATAAAAATTTGGTTTATTAACATTTCTTTGTTCTGTTTTTTTACTTAGGATAGAATTGTGTATCAAACAATGTATATAAGTAGAATAATTTGAAGTAAAAATAAGTGTTAATTTTTTATATGAACATATTTAAAAAAATACAAGTTTGAAGTAATAAAACATCTCTTAAAACTAACATTTGTGCGGTTTAGGGGTAAACTTAGGAAAAAATTAGCAAATAAGCTGCAAATTAGCAAATAATAATAAAACTGAAAAAAATTGCTTTTTTGGCAGGTTTTAGCGTAACATATAAACATAGTATAGCATAACACGTCCAGTGTAAACAATAGATTACAGGCCTAATTAGATTTTACAATAGACACTATTTTAGGTGAATTAGAAACGACAATAAATTTATAATAAATATTAAAATATAAAATTTGTTCATACAAATGAGCCATCTTATGTTATTGGTCATCGCGGGATTGTTTCTGATAGATTCCGCCATAGAGTGAGAAGCATAAAAATAAAGCTCATTTCTCTCTGAAACTTTTGGTGTAATTTAAGCCAGTTAAACAAAACTGCTTGCCTACATAGGCCTACTATAAACAGTGATTTTATGAGAGACTCGGAGCGAGACGCCGGCATTTTTTGTGCGGGCATGATCGTCTCGATCTGAGACGCTCGGCACTCAAAGGGTTAAATATTTGGCCTATACTAGAATATTTAGGGATTTTTCACTAAGAGTACTTTTTGATTTAGGTACGCAGGCATCCTAAATGGTCAAACATGTATGTGTGGGAGTGTCTACGGCAGTCAGGGTCCAAGCAACTGTTCCCAGAAATGTTATGGAAACTCCACGCAGACTTGTGGCGGTTTGCAAGCTGTTAGTGTTTACGCCACTGGATATTTAGGTGCTGGACTGATTTTTTTGTAATTTAAATTTAGGTGGGGTAATATTAAGAGAGGGAAACAGGGTGTCTACTCTTCAAGAAAATTTCTTGAAATTCATTTTTAGGTCAATCTAGTTAAGGAAAAGTGAAAATAATTCTCTTTAGTTCGAGAAATTCTCCTTTTCTGCTTCCTACAATATCATAGGGGTAGTGATTTCACCACCCAAAACTTTGCGCTGTGTGTTACAAATAGCCACTAACCTTCACATCATAACTATTATCCTTTATTGATCCTTGATTATTATTAGATTGTAGTCTATGTATCTGTCCCGAATAAACCCACTATATAATAACAATATAAATAAACAATATAAATAGATCTTAATAGTATCATGAAAACTAAATAAAACACCTTGTGTACTTTGTTAAGTGGAACAACCACTACTCCAGTAGTGGTTGTTGCGACATAGTATAAGTTACTCACAAACTTTGTAATACAGATTTTAAAAACATAAGTTCATAAATGAAAAAATACTCAAAATAATAATAATAATTAAAAACATAAATAAAGTGAATGGAGTGTTATTCAAGACAGAAGGATAAAAAATTCAACCCTTTACCATACTTCAGTGATGCGCTTTCTTAAATTTCTGACACCTATTAGCTAATCTATGTGAAACTGCCACTAATTTACTTCTCAAACCTATATAATAGTTCCAGTGGTAACCGAACTCAGAATGGAACGGAATGGAAAATACACTGTCAATATACAATATCTTATCTGATTTCTCCATCTAAGTTTTGCACGATTAGATTTTTTTTTTAAACTCATGTCTTGGACAGAGCATTGTAACACATTCCTTTGAAATAATCAACTAAATCTGTACCACCATAACAACTAATATCTATAGTTATTTCATAGGCTATATACTGCAATTTGTTTCATGTTTATTTTTTAGGTTAAGAAAATATTAAATAAGTTGAAGAAAATCATCTAAATAAAGTCAAGAAAATGAGAGGTTTCAATTTGGATAAGAAACAATAATGAAACACCTTGAAAAAATTGTGGCAAACGAGAAAGTTTAATTTTGATTTAATTGTTTGATTGCATAATTTGCTTAGTGATTTATTAGTAATATGTAGTTTACAGTTTGGTTATTATGGATCGCTAGAGATTAAATCAATATCCTACATATCTTACTTATGCAAGGACACAACACATCCATAAACACATTGTTGCCATAAAAAAATTATATTTTTTGTGATTCCTTACTCCATCAACAGAATAACAATTTTGCATACACATAAATTGTATATGTTAAAATATAAATTTATGTTGCTATAAAATTGGGGTTCATATTCTACCACTATGGAGGAAATTTTGTGTCAAGTAAAAAATCAGATGGAATTAGAAACATTTTTGTCCCAAGACATGCGTGTTCCTTTGTTTTCGAGTCAGTAACATTTTCATGGAACACATTTTTGGGAAAATAAGGGGATTTTCTTAAGTGAATAACAGTGTAAAAATTGTAATAACACAATTTTAAATATGTTTAGCCCCCAAGGTTTTCATAGTTTGTCATTTAAATCAAATCAAATCTGTTTAATTTGTTATCATAAATATTTCATTAGTATATTTCAGTATGTTTTTTACAAATATAACAATACCAGATGAGTATTCAATGCTTCAATGCTCAGCAGATGTAAGTTCGGTTATTTATATAATAATAACATCTATATTGGGCAAGCTCTCATCAAAATATTACATTTTGGTTTATTATTATTTATTATTATGATAACTCTTGTCAAATTAATAAACTAAAACAAAAACTAAAATATAATATAACAACAACAATGATCACACTACTTCAAACAACGATACATTACATTGGAGAGAGTTATTTATTTTCCTTCAATATACTATCATTCAATTTAATTTATTCAATTTTATTAATTCATTCAATTTATCATCATTTAATATTATCATACCATCAATAACCAACCTAACTTACATCGTACTGTTTGTTGGAATATACATCACTGATTTCACCGTCATAAAGCGCTGTGTGGATGTATGCTAAGTTGGTAATTGATATTATACTATAAATAACACAATAACAAAACAAATTTACATCTGCAGTGCATAGTATTTCAGAGTATATATATTACCGTCATGCAGCATTTTTTCGTAAGTATTTTATTGTTTTTAATTTTGGTACTTGGTAACCATCTTAAGGCCAACGCACACAGCAACAGAGCACGTATGCAGACGTCTGGAGAAAAAATCACTCACCATGTGATTAAATGTAAACATCTGCATGCAGACGTATAATATGCGTTGCAACATCTAATAACATGGGGAGTGATTTTTCCTCCGTCCGTCTGCAGACTTTTTCCCTTGGCGGAAGTATGATTTATCTGGTATCGTAAAAATTCGCAACAGCATGAAGAAACTCCTTAATAGTCCTGGTAATTATTACTATGATTATTGGTCAACCCCAATAATTTACCTTGTTTACTTTTAACATCTAACTTGTTGCAAACATCTCTAAATTATTGTTTGAAACTGGGTTTCCCTATGAAACTAAAACCAAATTCTTTAACAGTCCCTGGACCACCGAAGAATGTATTTGTGAATCAAACTGGTATATCAGAAACAAGAATAGGACTTCAATGGGAGCCTCCGGAAGCACCCAATGGAAATATCAGTCTCTACTACATAACTGCAAATGTGAGTGAAACATTCTCACAGACCGCCATACACATGAGGTCGTGGACATACCCGGCAGCCATAAACCGTACAGGACTGTTGAGCCTCTCACCTGGTACCCAGTACAACATCTCTGTGACAGCCGGTAATGAGTTTGGACCTGGCAGACCCTCCTACATCCTTGTCTGGACTCATATTAGAGGTATGAAACACCTTAAGCAAAACTCTGAAGCATGCCTCTCCTTATCAAAAATTTGAAAATAATTAAGATGTGTCGGATTAGTTTCAGATTAGAATATGTTTATCTCAAGGATATTTATCAGCAATTTATGTGGTAAAGTTTGTTGACTTTTTTGGAGTAGGTTTCTATAATATTTTTTGTATCCGAGGTAGTTGGGATTGATGTCATCTCGGATACGCGAAAACTCAGATCGTACGGGGGTAACATACTATAGTGTAAAAAATTGGGGAAAATACACATTTTATGTAGAATACTAATTATTACGAAGAAATCTTTGAAAATCGTCAATTTTATATGCCTGAAAACAAATACAAAAGAGAACTAGCTGTCAAAATATTTAGGCCAAACGTGACGTTGAGCTTGAGTAGCAGTTAAGGAGATCCCCGCAAAAATCGCAAAGTCTACTACATGGGCTGGTGCAGATAACTCATAAGCAACAACACGGTCATCTTTCAAATAACTTAGTACAATCATGTGACTACTTTCTAGATGGATATTTAGTTATTTAGCCTGTCAGTCAAATCTTCGTCAACTACGGTTTTGAGTATTTTCATGTTTGCGACTAGTGGTCGCATTCAAACAATTTTTGTAAATATGGCAATACTGATATTAATTTCTGTGAGCCAATGACAACATAGTACAAGGGTCATGACGAATCTAACAATCGATAAGAAAATTTCAATTGTAACAACCTGTGACTTAGCAATCAAAATGATCTCTTAGTCTAAACTTTCGATAGGGAACATTTGGATTGTTTCAATATCTCACAATCACATATCACTGCAAAAACAACTTAGATCTACACAGGATAAGACGTGTGAACAAACTATTCCTAGAACTAACCAAAATAGTATTCCTAGAAATAAACTGTTCGAATGAACCAACCAGTAGAGGCACACTACCAAATAGGTCCAAATCCTGGGCCCTTTGCTGTTTATATGTTATATCAGAGGAATGCCACAGTGTCTTAGTAGCACATGTGGCGTAAAGAGTCAGATGTGTTTATATGCAGATGATTCCAACATGATCATGGCTGCTGGGACAGAACAACAGCTGGAAATAATGGCTCATGTTGAAATTTCAAAACTAATTGATTATTTCATTAAAAATAAGCTAATATTAAATAAGGAAAAAACTAACTTTGTGGCTTTTTACACAAAACAAAATAGAACCGGTCTAGATCCTCTCATTCTGGGAGGCACTGAAGAGATAAATAAAATCAATGAGACAAAATTCCTTGGATTGGTTATTGATAAACACTTAAGCTGGGATTTACATGTTGAATTTGTCACTAAAAAAATTAGTACCGGTATTTTTGTGCTGAGAAGGCTTTCCAAAATTTGCAGTTTTTCAGTCTTAAAAATGCTTTTATATGCCCATATTCAGTCCCACATAGCTTATGGAATAGGAGTGTATGGAGGGACTTCAGAAAAAAATTTGAAAAAAATATTAGTTTTACAAAAAAAGGCTCTAAGAATTGTTTTGAAATTGAACAGTGATGAGTCTGTAAAACAACACTTTATCAACTTAAATATTTTAACAGTTCATAGTTTATATATTTTTGAATGTATAATATATATAAAAACATCATGAAAATTGTATAAAGAAAGAGAGAGAGCACATCTATAACACAAGAAATAAAAAAGAATTTACTATTCCCAAACATAATCTAGAATTGTACTCCAAAAGAACTAGTTATGCTGGCATGAAATTTTTAAGGATGATTCCAAAAGATATAAAAAATGTAGAAAGTATATCAAACTTCAAAACATTATTGAAAAAATATCTAGTAGGGAAAGCGTGTTATTCTGTTGATGAATTGTAGCTAAATTAAAATAGTCCTGAAATAAATTAATTGTATTTTGTAGATCTTAAGATATGTTTTTTTCTTGTATAAAGAGTTAACGCTATTTTTTGTACATTTGTGCAAATTTCAATAAAGATTTTGATTGATTGATTGATTGATTGATAGGTCAATTAATAAATATTGCAAGTGCTAATGTGCTATAAATAGAATACACTTCTTGTCTTAATTTTTGTAGTGTCAACCGAACCTTGGATAATTGGGCCTCTACTGTAGTTGATCATGAATCCATGGAGTAGATAGAAAAATTTAAATTCTGATCAGACAAATCACCAGTTATCATAATTCCATTTCAAATGGATACCAAGCATAAGGTATTCTGGTACAAGACAACGTCATAGTGATTGTTTGAACATTGTTTTCAAGAGAAGTGAGTTAAAGAGATTGCAAGCACTGCAGACTCTTAACCCATTGGCTATGAATGGACACTGCTCGTCATGGGATCGCCAGCGTGTATTGCAGGCAGTTTCTGTCATCGACATAACTATTGGTTTATTCTCGTATATAGCGGTCTTTGAGTATTACAGTATACTTGATTGTTATATTAAAACTATTGCATCACTATATTTTTACTCTAGATTGTTTTTATATCGTTCTTTGTTTTCGAGTTTACACTTTGTTTACATCGTCGTGCAGTATGCAGTTTGACAACAATGGTCATTTTGCAGCAGTACATTTCTCGTTTCTGAGGATTGTTCTGATTTTGTTAGACAGATTTTATATGAAAGTGGTAATTCGGAAAGTAAAGATAGTGATGAGTTGAGTGTTTCCAGCTGTGAAAGTTGCGTAGAATCACCTAAAAGTAGGCCTAACCTTCAACAGTCTAAATGGACATCGAGTGATAACAGTTACAGAACAAAACAGTTTTTTAGGCCTATATATAGTTTAAATAGGCAGTAAAAAAAATTAAATATGTGTAGTACCAAATTAGAAAACATTTAGATAGATATATGGGGAGTAAATATTCATCTTCTGTGTGTTTATTGAGTATTAAGCTTAAACCCTGATAAATGTTCATATAATTCAGTACTGGCATGTCTCAAAAGTGTACATTTTTCCAGTAGCCAATGGGTTAATAATATTGAAGAGCTTATTAATCCTAAATTAGGATCAATGGTCAAGTTTTTATCAGCATATTAAAAATTAATTAAATTTATTTTTTAAATCTTATTCTAGAAGTTCGATAATTCATTTTTTATCTACAGTATTATATTAACATATTTTACTGTAGAGACTAAACGTGTACTTATAGTGAGTATGAAACACTTCTATAAAGCAACTTATTAGATTAACTAATTGGCCAATTGAATGTAATAACTGTTAAAAATAAAACCTTTGTGTGCTAGTGGACTGTTCTTAATAGATATAATATAAAACACATATTTATTGTATACTTGTGATATTGTTTACATTTGTTGTTATGTTTAAAACTAATTTTGCTATTCTCACTGTTTATAATAATGTTTTTAGTAAATTATTCTTTTAATGCTCACTTTTCACCTCTATTTATTGTCTCATTTAGACTATTATTTCCGTTTCAGAACCTTCTCCTCCAGAAAGCCCTGAGGTTGTGAAAAAAGAGAAAGGAACTATAACTGTTAAACTAAAACCAACTACCAATGAGTATGGACCTGTTACCAAATACAGGATTGTTGTCTCTGAAGAGGAAACTTTTTTTGATCATAATAATCTTGGGTCTTGGTATGCATATAAAAATCAAGAGCTTCCATATTATATTGCAGCAGAACTCAGTCCAGAGGTAATACTTTCTTCTTGTAAATGATGTAAACGATAGATTCATGTGATAAAAAGTATTTACTATAAAATAAACCATTGTTGTTGTATTTTCTGAACTTTAATTTTATTTTTGCCCATGTTTTGCACCAAAACATATAAGCAGGTTTAAAACAAACAATTTTGGGATTAAGTTATTGGACATAGTAATACAACCTAATCGGCAGCCATTTATTCCATAAGCCCTAAACACAAATCTTTATGTGTGTGAGGCTGTTTGTGTAGCAGGACTACATGGCATTTGAATGTATACTTAATTCATTTCATGATCATTTTACCTATGTACTAAAATTGATGGTGATTGGAATAAATATTTCTACAGAATGTGACCAATGGGACGGAATTTGTGGTTGGAGATGGAAAAAACTACAGAGTTGAAGGAGATCGTGACTACTATAATGCTCCACTCCAATCCAATAAAGAGTTCCTGGTTAGCTTAGGTGTAGTTAGCAGCTTCCAGGGTGTCACTAAAGCCTCATACTCTTCCTCCACCCGCTCACAACATGGTGTAGTCCTTTTGGACGTTCCATCTGGTAAGTCAAACAGTAAAAATCTAACATTATTATTAATTTAGATTATTGAAATGCCGACCATACCACAACGTAGGTATTTTAATCAATTAATAAAATCTTTACAAATTCATCAAGAATTGTAAAGGCGTCTAATTACAATACAAGTATATCTTCTTTTCTTGCTTTACAAAGGTTTACTTGCTTGTTCGAAGTATTCCTTCATTGTATAACAGTCAATAGCTTTAGGGACTTGAAAGCTTCTCTGCAGCTGTTTAGGGGGTTCAGCCGTGAGAGTAATCTGATTTCCTTTTTTTGCATGATCATCACTCTACCCAGGTTCTGCTCAGATGTTCCGCCCCAAACTGCAACCCCATACCTAATATTTTAAGCAAAGTATAAATGAGGATTGAGTGTGAGATGATTGTGGCGCGATCTTGTAGTCTTGTTACTGACTAAGGCTGTCATGTTCCTTAGATAGGACTGTTAATTAATAGCCTAACAGCCGATGGCAACTAAGGGACCTACAGTTTAACGTGGAATCCGAACCACAGCCTCTGAATTTACCACCTTCCCAGTCAAAATTGATAGTTTCTGGTTAGATTTTAGTCAGCATCTTTCATACAATAATATAAGTTTATCTTTTCTGAACCTTAATTCCTACCTTATTTAAGCCCATTCACAGAAAACCAATGTGATAATTGAGACAAAGCATTTTGAGTGTTACTTATAAGCTGTTGTAAACATGAAGCATTAATTTGGCAGATCAGCATATAATACAAACTGGCATAGTGTATTTATAGGTATTTTATAGGTATTTATATATGATAAAAAAAGAGGTCCCAGAATTAAACTCAGAGGTACACAATTTTTTACTTCTTTCCAATAGATACAGATTTTATATCATTTTTGAAAAGAACAATTCTCTGTCTACGATCTGACAAGTATGATTAAATCCATTTAAAAGCATTTCCTGAAAAGTTATAATATTTAACTTTGTATATTAAGATTGTGTATTTCTTAAGAGAATACTTATTATCTCTTGAGTATCTCATTATTTGCTACATATGATTAAAAAATTATTAACCCTTCAACCCCGGTTGACTTACTGTGCACACGCTGCCAATGACACGTCAGCCGCCGGATGCTGTGCTCTACACACATTTGTCAGCACTGCATTTTGCTGTTACCTTACAGGGATTTTTGTGAACTACTTGGAGCTTCTCAATATTGGAGAACACTCTCTACCTTCCTGGCATGATTGTCATTCTGCTGTGTTTGAAAGGAGGATAACTGAAAAAATCTCAGCTGGAAGAGCAGACAATAACCTCTTGGTTTGTTTATTTGTTTACTGTCGTCTGATATAATGTGGGAAGGCAATTTATTTGTTTTAGTTTGACAGCGTTTTGAATTGAAATATAATTAGGTATTACCTCTATAAGTGTTTAACCTTTTGTTAGTGAAATGTAGTCATGTAATAGGAGATTTTAAATGAAAAATTTGTTTCAAGAAGACATTTTATGGTAAACTGACACTGTGAGTACTGTCCAGAACTATATTATTTGTGGATGTTTTCAATAAAGTATTAGTTTTTAATGATGATAACATTGCATTGTGGTTAGATGAAAAGTTATCAGTTACAGTTCAGATTTGCTGATAATAGGTGGACCAAATCCTAAAATAATACCGTCTGGAGGTGTTGGAAAGGCTCTTAAAATTCCGGGGTTGAAGGGTTAAGTTTACCTATCATTTCATTATAAAACTTAAACATGACGAGGAATTCAAAATGTGTTTAACTAAATCAGAACTTTACTAAATTATGAAATATATGTTTATTTTCAGGAGGCTCAAATGAAAATGATGGTTTGACCTCATTTTTGAAAGGAGCAATTGTGATATGTGGTCTTCTTCTGGTGATAGCAGTTTGTCTTTATATCTTTGTTCACAAAAAATATGGAGGTCGTCGTTACCTGAGAGGGGACCAGCAGGAGTTGAACGTCCGGGGACCTGTCACCGAAGTGGTCAGTTACAGTTTATGTTTGTCACAGTGCAGGGGTCAGTCAAATTAAAATGTTTTATGAAATTGTTCATAAAATACATAACTTTGAATATCTTGCTAGCCTAGCTGTTAGCATCTTGGACTTGATTCAAGAGCTCACAGGTTCAAATCTCCAGGATGTCCATTTGGATTCAGGTTTCGGTTCCCCTAAAAGTCTTTGTGTATACTCTATTAAAATCAAATCATATAACCCTTACTATAGATTTAAGCAATAATAATACCTTCACCATGTTTTATAATGTCCTTCATTAAATTTAAAATAATATAACACACGATTTTAAAGAAGTGAGACAGGCAGTTTCTTGACGACAGCAATAGTTTTCAACACTTTTAATAGAAATAGCAATTAAATATCAAACTATACTTTAATTTCCTCAGTTGTAAAATATTTCCAAACTTAATCCAATACTATAATAAGAGCAAGGTTTGTATATATATATATATTTGCACATGGATCTCGAAAACGGCACTAAGGAATTTCTTTAAATTTTGGAAATAACTAATTTCCGAGTAGAAAATAAGTTCTAGATAGGTCTAATGTCCAGGAAAATTCGTGTTTTCTTGTAATATTAAGTTTAAAATCTAAAAATTTAACATTACGCTTATGGAGAATCAAATGTAAACAATACAAACCAAAACAGCTGTTTATAACCGTTTGACAGTTCTTGATTGAAGACGGCGGGGAACAATATGTGAATAGAGGTTTTTCATAAATATTTATTTTATATATGTAATAAATGTAAAATTATCAGGTTACTAAAAAATTTGTAAAAACTTAAGGGTAACATAACTGTGCGAAATAAAAGCAGGAAAGAGTATTTCCAAAATCTTCCGTGTTTTTGATAGAAAACGTATTTGTTGTATTGCTTGAGCCACTGTAGCAAACCAATTAATATGTGTAAATTAAATTTCTCTTTTGCTTTTCAGTCCTCATTCCGTTTATATCAAAATCAGTTGGTCACAGGCTAATAATAACTGTATGGATAGTTAAACAGTAAATGATCGGTTAAAACAATTGAGGTGGCTAAAACACCTTAACCGGCGTCTCTCATTTGGCAGACGCCGTGGTCCAGCGGTAGCGAGTTGGCCTCGTAGAACGAAGGTCGCGTGTTCAAACTCCATCAGGGTCAATACTTTTTGTTCAGTGCTATATTAATTATGGTGTATTAAATCGGTTTTATTTAAACCACATAAATGTTTTCATTGAGTAATAAATGTGTTTTAATTTTTCTAATTAATTTTTATAATACATGTATTATTCTAAACGAGCAAAGCTCGGTCACCAGGTACTACTATCATAAACTGAGTTACATTACTTAAAAAAAGATTTATTTGAAATGAACCTCCTTATAGGAAAACAGTGCCTTTGTGTATGATGAATATCTACCAGAAGAGGAAAACAAAAAAGTGGACTACTACGATATGTTACATCAGAGAATTTGGAACATTCCTCGCAACTTTTTGGACCTTCAACCGGATGTGCTGGGTGAAGGCAGCTTTGGCACAGTGTACAAAGGAACTGTGCAGCGCAAAGGTCAAGGTGCTCCAGTCGCGATCTATGCCATTCAAGGTTAGTTCTTTCATTCCTTGCTTCTAGTTATTTTCTTTATTTAGCTTTGATTACTCTCATGATTTTGTAGCCTATGGACCACTTATTCAAATTAATAAAAGGTTTAAGTTACCCCAACCAGCAAAGTGGTCCTGAGTTAGGGTAGGAACTACCATGGTTTCTTCAAGTCTGGACGACACAGTTTCAAGTTAAAAAAACACCAAGTTAATTCATTCTCATTGAAAAGGTCGTTAATTCCCATAGAACCACATATTTAATCAGACACTAAGTTAACATTAAAAAGCACAAATAAATTTTAGGAAATGTGTTGCCGACGGATGTTGAGTCTTGATATCACGTCGTGACTGTTGAGTCATGTCATGATGTCATGACCCAGAACCACTTGGCTGATTGAGGTAATTTAAACCTTTTATTAATTTTATTACCCTTGCAACTCAGCAACAACACTTCCCAAAACCTCTACTATTTATGAGCTAAAAATCACTGTTGCCTAACCCTTGTTGGCTCTCTGACTGATTTGTTTCTAGTTCACAGGTTAAAATTTGGGACATTAAAAAGAAACTGTCACATTATTAGCAAGTCTGTAGGCTATCCAGTGTGTTGTGCTTGCCTATGACCTTCATACCTTCTTGACTTGCACATGTGTTCAAGTCAACAGCCAGCGGTCTCGTATCAGAATAATGAAACTCACAATAAATATTTAAATTGCTTAATTTTTTACACAAAAAATTAAATTAATAAATAGATTCACATTCGTAAGGTAAAAGAATTTATGATAACAATAAATTATAAGAACTATAAAAAAGTTATTGTTTTAAGACTATAATCTAATGAGGGAGGGGTGAGAGAAAATGTTACGAAAAGGTTGAGATTTAATATCATGTGTGGCTGTCCTCCGATTTCCGTCACTTTGGAGCGGCAGCGCTAGGTTTGCACTCTGTCAGGGGCTGTACCCAAGCGATCAAAAGGTGGAACTACCCGTGACGATTCGAATAGTTAATCATAGTATGATTTTTAATTACATTGGTTTTGGAAGATAAGCAATTTTTGCCTGTCTGTCAACTGCTCTGTTGAACGATTTTCCCACGAGAAGGGAAATGATCTCAGGAATTGGATTGGCAGGACTGCCGATATTTTCTCTCTGCGAATCATTCTATTGATCACCAATAATTACATTACTAATTTATTTTAAAGAAGCTTCAAAACTAAGGGGTTTGTGGATGTGAGGACTTCATGTATGCAATATTACAATTTTGCGACCCCTTTTTTCTCGCCATTCCTCCATGTTTTAGCCAATAATAAAAATAATACTAAATATATTTTATTTATTTTCTCCACTTTCTTGGTTTCTATAGGTGAGCAACAATGTATTTTCAGAGAGAAAACATGGAGGAATAACAAGAAAAATGTGGTCACACAATTATTATGTCGCGTGATTGCATGGATCCCTTATGGAGCACCTGTCACACATGAATACCCAGTCTGACTGGAATTATCTAGGAATGGTAGCTCCTTACTCTTCATCTGGGGAGGGTGCACGAGGAATGATGTTTACTCAGTGTGCTCTCGGGCTTTGCTGGGATCTGCTGTCTTAGGATATTTACCCTCAAATGAAAGGTGAAGACTCCCTTGGATGGACCATTTCCTTGTCCAATGGTCAGGGGGTTGTTGACTTTGAGTGTGAATCCTTCTAGGGTGTCAGTTGCCTGAGCCAGTTAATTTGATTAGGAGATTTTTTTTAGCGAATTTCCCCAAGCAAAAAATTTATTAGGTCTGGTGGCAAGACTCAAGCCCGGGACCATGTTACTTTTTCAATTTGAGGTGCCTAAGGACCAAAAAAATATATGAACATGATAACTCTCATAAAAATGGTCCTATCGAGATCAAATTTGGTAGAAATGTGAACTTCTACATTTACTTGGACGTGTTCGTAATTCAGATATATCAATTGAAGGGTAGTTTGGGGGTGTTTTGTACTGCAAAATAGGGGGTTTTTGCGTTTATTATGTGTAATTTTTAAATATTTTACATTTTTTCACTATTAGAATCATCTCAAAAACTACACAATGTATTACTTTAAAGTTTTGCTCTCCCTACAATGGTTACTGAGATATTAAAAAAACTAAACACAGTATGTTGTATTTTGGGGCTCCAATTTTAATCTTATGGAGGATAAGGAACAATTAATATTTCACTTAAAATCCAAAAACATATATTAAGTTTTTGGATGAAACTTAATACTTAGCTTCATGTAGTTGAGATAATTTATGCTTAAAAATCATATTTTACTTTTCTGAGAATTAGGTAGAATATTCATGTTCTACCTTTCCATCAATATGAATTCCTTTTTACTTGTGGTTATACAAAATTTTGCAAGAATTGTGCCGAGCCGGCTTTGCTGGATCCTCCTCGTCCTTCCGAATATCTCTAACATCTTTCTTACTCTTGCTAACTGTCTATAATTCTTTGGACAGGACCAAGTGATATGCCGTTAAGTTTTCTTTTTTAATGTAAAGATGGAGACTTGCCGAGTGATGAAAAGCGAAATATGCTGGAGAACTTGGATGTGTTGGTGAGAGGAGGGGACCATGACAACACCATCTCTTTGACCGGCACCTGTGAGAGCCTGGACACCCTGTATATTGTCTTGGAACACCACCCTGCCACCCTCAAAGATGTCCTGCTACAAAGTCGATGCCTGCAGCACTCAGAGTTTTCTAAATCCCGATTTTGTTCCCTCCATGAGTCCACTCTTCTGGACTTTATGATTGGTGTTGCACAAGGAATGAATTTCTTAGCCTCAAAAAGGGTTTGTATTTAATATTCAGTTTTTCTCGCAATTTTTGACGCTATTTCAGAGTGACCTTATAAAAGGGTTATTTGTCTATCAAAGCCAAATAAATAATATAAAGTTTGTATTATTTATTATATATATATATATATTTATTTATTTATTTATTTATATGGGATTATTCAGTACCTTTTATTAAACTTTTCCAACGTTTCTATGTTTTTAACAACATAACATTTCTGAAAGTAATAATTTACATTCAAAAATTGACAACATTATATAATTAATATCTGTAACTTAAACTTTCAGTTTTTAATGTAAATTTCTAGGTAATCATTTGAAAACGGGAGGAGTTTCGCCACATTTTTCCAAAAACATTGTTTAGTTAAAAACACAAACACGTTGTAAAAGTCCAATAGAAGATGTTGAATAATTAATAATTAACGCCATTATGAATTATAAGATTCCATATATGGGATGGTGGCGTGTCCTGTAATCCAGCTGCTTGTAGGTCAAAAATTGCGGATAGTTATGTGCGATGGCCGGTGGATGGGATATTATCTGGTTTTGAATAACGTACACACTATTGAATACTAAGTTCGTCCACAAAGACCATCCTCATAATTAGTCCAGTTCGTAGTTCAGAGGTAGTGGTTCAGATTTAAACTGTAAAAACCGTTAAACCGTAGGTCCCTTAGATGTCATTGGCCTAAAATACCTTGGCTTACCTTTTTAATACCTTAAAAACCTACCTGGATAGGTCGCCAATTAAGGAAGGTTTTGTAGTTTAAATTTTCATGAAATATACATACTTTTGTGTGATTATTAGTATAAATGTAAATCAATTTATATGGCAACTCGACTCCTGCCCTATTTAAATTTTACGTAAACATATTATTAAAATTTTTTAGTAGTTTTTTTACTAACTGAATACAGTAAAATATAATATAAATATACAATACAGTATGATAATTTTTAATAACCAAGTTGCACCATACTAAAAACATGAAAAAGTAGTGCTTTCTTGATTTTCTGAGGAAGATTTGAATATATATTACAAAATAATCCTTTATACAGCAATTTAGAGCTGGGACTTTGCAAACATCACTAGTAAAGCAAGTATTTACATATTTAGGCTATATTATAAATTGAATAGCAATGTGTCGATACCTAAATATTCTTTATTTGTTGAGTCGTAGAAACCTTTTTTCAACCTATAGTTGTTAGTAGCATTTCGAGAAAACCTAAAATTATTTAGCAATAAAATGATATTGACAATTTTATAAACTTAAATAAAAAAATTGTACTGATTACTATTTCTTTTTGATTGTAGATCGTTCATAAGCAGTTGACAGCCTCCAATGTACTCATGGCTGATGGAGTTATTCCAAAGATTACTGGATTTGGCATCGCCCAGTATAACAGAAGAAACAAGGTAAGCAAAATATAAGTAGATGTGAGAGTACAGGTACAAAAAGTAAAGAAACATTTGAATGAAAATTCAGAGCCATCATTACGTAATAGTCCCACATGGGTCTATAAGCAGGAGTGGGCAAATGAGCATGTATTCAGATTTGTTTATTACATAGTTTACCAAACATTGAAGAACAACATACAATATATTAATAATAATCCTTGCATGAGCCGAGGCCTGTGGGCGGGATGTAGTACAATCAGTCTGCAGTTCTTAAAAAATACAAATTTATATTAAATTGTCTAATTGCTAAAACAGGATATTTCTTTATAGTGAAAACTATAATCATAATACGTATTGGATTAAGCATCAAAAGCAGGCTCGGTCTCTACATAATTTGGAATATATAATATTTCTATGTGCTGCTGAGCGCTGTTCTGAGGTACTGGCTGTTCTCAGTCTATTTAAACCTAAAGCCAATAATGACTCGTATGTACTCGTAACCTTGGCGTAAGTTGGCACACCTTAATTCAGTTACACTTGCCAATAGCCCATCGTAGGATTTTTTGCATGGTTTTTTTTAACATTCGGAGAAAACCTAGTTTAAAACGTATTTTTTCAATCACTTATCACGACCAACAAAGACAATCAATATTGTGTATAAAATTAAGATAAAACCGGTTCAGTGCAAACAATTCTTTTTTTTCTCAAACTGAATACAAATCATCATCACAACGAGTCAAAACAAACTAACTGAGGGGGACATTTGATATTGTAAAGTAAGTGGCGTGGACGTAGTTTCATAAAAATTCACTAGACTGCAGCACCAAATGGTCTGTCACTTCTCACGGTTAATTTAACAGTCGTAGCTTGAAAAAAAAACTATCAGACGGCTTCTATTCATGAGAGAATCAGGTGAGAACGTCAAATCCAACATAAGTCTTGCGTCACACTTGCTGTAACAAGGGCATTGCACGAGACATGTCGTGCGTCGTGTTTGCCGCAAATAGGGCATTGCACGACATACGTCGTGCTTCGCGGTTAATGGATTAATGGTTCACACTCTCAAGACAGTCACACAATACACAAAAATCTCCGGTTACTACCAATATGCAGGCGGAGCTTATACTAAACTAATGTTGGCTTTTGAATAAATCACAATATATTTAGTCTTATTAAGGTTCATTGTGAGCCTGTTATGCTCAAATCAACACTTGATATCGAGCATATCATGCTCCGCCACATTATATTTTTCATCCCCTTTATATTCCAACGACCTTGGCGAGGCCTCAGTTTAGGGCTGCAGCCGGAAGGTGGTGTCCAGCCGATGTGCATTGTCAAATAATTAATTAAAATCATATCAAAATATTTTTATTCAATCGAACATCAAAATATTCAAAACACAAAATAGCATTAACGTTTTTTGTGTGCCACACAATAAAATAATACAATATGTTTATGTTTGTTAGGCTTAATGTTAAAAAAAATTAAAATATAATTTAATTTACTGCTTTTATAATGTTAAACTCAGAAATTAGTCCGTAAGTCACCCTTTAAACTAAATACCTTTCTAAATTTCTTTTTGAAAATCAGATTTGGGATATTTCTAAATGTGGTTGGTAATTTTCAAAGAAGTGCTGAGCGTATATAAGTTGGCTTTTCTGAAAAATTCAAGTTGTATTTGTATTTGTAGTTGTTTTCTATAAGACCAAAATTGGATGCTAAATTCACCACATTAGAGCACATACGGAAATTTAATCTAGTGCTGATGTAAAAGCAACTAGTTAGCCTACAGTGCAACTTGATAGAATTAAGATTGAATGATTCTGTTTCAGGTGCCTGATTACACACGATGGTCCTCGCAGGAGGTGTTGGCCCGTGGGCTGCAGGTGACCAAGAGCGATGTTTGGTCCTTTGGGGTTGTTCTCTGGGAGGCTTGTGCTTTAGGTAATGAGGTTTTAGGAAAAAACTACCATTAAAAGGCTTTTCACTTTGTCACAGCTCAGGAGATGGACCATTGAAGAGAAAATTAATCAGCTTTTAGCTACCTTGTGTGTCTGGAAGGGAATCTTCTGGTTTGGTCTGACAAGGGTTCCTGGGGAATGGTCCCGACATGGTTGAATGTTCATCTCGAACATTCAACGTCCTTATAATAACCATAACCATTATAATTAATGATTATCTGGTGTTAACAAACATAATAATTAGAAATGTTGCGTACTTAAGTTCATTTTTAATTGGATTTCACATAAATTTACAAATAATTGTGGAAGTAATTTTAGAAAAAAACAGAGTTTTGGTAACGTCGAATAAAGCAAAAATATAGGTTTAACAGAAAACCTGTGGTTTTTTAGAGGTTATTGACAGTATAAACATATTATTAACCGTACACAAATCAAAAACTAACCTAACTTAACTCTTCAGAGCGCTGTATGGGCGGCAATATTGTGTATATTATGATATTACGCAACCTAAATTGGTCACCGAACAACAGCTCTCTGCGGATGTAAGTTAGGTCTTGGTTATTGATATTTTTACATTGTTGATAGTATTTTTATACAGTAAGTAACCACCAGAAAATCACTAAACCACTGGTTCTGTTACAGCAGAAAACAATTAAACCGCTATTTAAAAAGTGGTTAAACATAACGGAAAAGAACCTTTAACTGTCCAAGGGAATTTAGCAGTATTGTGAACCTATCTCATCCGGAGGATAGATTATAGTGGATTATTGAAGTGAGCTAAAATATTGTATCATACCCATTAATCAAGAGGAGTAAACTTACAAAAGGTTAGCTTAACCCTAGAAGTGTCCTTCTGTGATATTTTAACCGAAAGGTAAATACCAATTTTATATTCACCTACCTGACGGGTATTTACCCGACTCATATCACTGGGTATGGAGCTTTGAATTACCACAGTGAAGGTCTGATAGGTGTTGTTATCTATCAGGTGGCACTCCGTATGCAGAGGTGGGTAGGGAGCAAGTGGTTGGAGGAGTGTTACGAGGCCTACGACTGCCTCAGCTTCACTACATTGGTGACTCCTTGTATCAGCTGATGCTCTACTGCTGGCAGATTGACCTCGATGAGAGGCCCAACTTCCCTGAGATTATCTCAGATTTGGAATCCATCAAGACAAGCCCTGATGTGAGTAGATTGAACATAACTAACTCTTTTTTAATTTTTTTAATTGGGTTTAGTTTGAGGTATAAATAGGTTAATTTCATCATAACATAATATCAGTGTGATTCTGAAAGTTTGTTGCTGGACTTTGTGATCTTATAGGTTGGGGTGTGTGATGATAGTGAGATTCAAAGAATATAATTGATTCTATGCAAGATGTCATCATTTTCTAGCTTATTTGCTGGTACAAATGAAGATTGATGCTCAAAATACTATGATAAAAATCACAAAACAATTTACAACATTTTATTGTTTATATTTTAATTAATTTTTATTTGAGTCATGTAACAATGTTGATTTTGCATTATTACAGTAAACCCTCTCATATCCGGACCAATGTGGCAACGGCCGATCCGGACAGCAAAAAAGGCCCGTGGGCTGCAGGTGACCAAGAGCGATGTTTGGTCCTTTGGGGTTGTTCTCTGGGAGGCTTGTGCTTTAGGTAATGAGGTTTTAGGAAAAAACTACCATTAAAAGGCTTTTCACTTTGTCACAGCTCAGGAGATGGACCATTGAAGAGAAAATTAATCAGCTTTTAGCTACCTTGTGTGTCTGGAAGGGAATCTTCTGGTTTGGTCTGACAAGGGTTCCTGGGGAATGGTCCCGACATGGTTGAATGTTCATCTCGAACATTCAACGTCCTTATAATAACCATAACCATTATAATTAATGATTATCTGGTGTTAACAAACATAATAATTAGAAATGTTGCGTACTTAAGTTCATTTTTAATTGGATTTCACATAAATTTACAAATAATTGTGGAAGTAATTTTAGAAAAAAACAGAGTTTTGGTAACGTCGAATAAAGCAAAAATATAGGTTTAACAGAAAACCTGTGGTTTTTTAGAGGTTATTGACAGTATAAACATATTATTAACCGTACACAAATCAAAAACTAACCTAACTTAACTCTTCAGAGCGCTGTATGGGCGGCAATATTGTGTATATTATGATATTACGCAACCTAAATTGGTCACCGAACAACAGCTCTCTGCGGATGTAAGTTAGGTCTTGGTTATTGATATTTTTACATTGTTGATAGTATTTTTATACAGTAAGTAACCACCAGAAAATCACTAAACCACTGGTTCTGTTACAGCAGAAAACAATTAAACCGCTATTTAAAAAGTGGTTAAACATAACGGAAAAGAACCTTTAACTGTCCAAGGGAATTTAGCAGTATTGTGAACCTATCTCATCCGGAGGATAGATTATAGTGGATTATTGAAGTGAGCTAAAATATTGTATCATACCCATTAATCAAGAGGAGTAAACTTACAAAAGGTTAGCTTAACCCTAGAAGTGTCCTTCTGTGATATTTTAACCGAAAGGTAAATACCAATTTTATATTCACCTACCTGACGGGTATTTACCCGACTCATATCACTGGGTATGGAGCTTTGAATTACCACAGTGAAGGTCTGATAGGTGTTGTTATCTATCAGGTGGCACTCCGTATGCAGAGGTGGGTAGGGAGCAAGTGGTTGGAGGAGTGTTACGAGGCCTACGACTGCCTCAGCTTCACTACATTGGTGACTCCTTGTATCAGCTGATGCTCTACTGCTGGCAGATTGACCTCGATGAGAGGCCCAACTTCCCTGAGATTATCTCAGATTTGGAATCCATCAAGACAAGCCCTGATGTGAGTAGATTGAACATAACTAACTCTTTTTTAATTTTTTTAATTGGGTTTAGTTTGAGGTATAAATAGGTTAATTTCATCATAACATAATATCAGTGTGATTCTGAAAGTTTGTTGCTGGACTTTGTGATCTTATAGGTTGGGGTGTGTGATGATAGTGAGATTCAAAGAATATAATTGATTCTATGCAAGATGTCATCATTTTCTAGCTTATTTGCTGGTACAAATGAAGATTGATGCTCAAAATACTATGATAAAAATCACAAAACAATTTACAACATTTTATTGTTTATATTTTAATTAATTTTTATTTGAGTCATGTAACAATGTTGATTTTGCATTATTACAGTAAACCCTCTCATATCCGGACCAATGTGGCAACGGCCGATCCGGACAGCAAAAAATCCGGATATGAGAGGGGAATAAAACATCCGGATATTAAATAAAAAAACATAATTTTGGTTGTAATACTAACACTGTAATATTATCAAATCTCAAAAAATTACGTAATACAGTACAAAGCGGTACAGTACTACAGTAATACAATTTTAGCCTACTGCTTGATTTAATAAATTACTGTAAATGAAATCTATCTAATGAAAGGTACTGTACAGTAAAATTAAATTAAACAACAAAACCTCTTACAAAGGCGACACTGACCACGGAGCGGGGGTTGTCAGTACACAAGGTACACAAGGAAAACAGGATCATTAAGGCAGGTACTTAAACCATTATTTACTAAATGAAAATGGTAATTCGGAAAGTAAAGATAGTGACGGGTTGAGTGTTTCCAGCTGTGAAAGTAATGTAGAATTACATAAAAGTAGGCCTAACCTTCAATAGTCGATCTGGACATCGAGTGATAACAGTTACAGAACAAAACAAGTTTTTTAGGCCTATATAGTGTAAATAGGCAGTGAAAAAATTTAAATATGTTTAGTACTAAATTTAAAAACATTCAGCTAGGTATATGGGGAGTAAATATTAATTTTCTGTGTGTTTATAGAGTATTAAGCTTAAACTCTGATAAATGCTCATATAATTCAGTACCGGCATGCTTCGAAAGTGTACATTTTTTTTAGTAGCCAATGGGTTAAAGAGACAAAAGTATGCTTTAACCCTTTACGCCCGAATGGCCAGCAGTGCTGGACACAGCTGTTTCCCCATCAACTGGTCACTGTTTTCACAACGTTGTGCCTCTCAGGTCGTATGGCCATCTCTGCTGGCCATGGCGGTTTCTCTGTCCGGTTGCGCCACATTCTGCTCTCTTGTATAGCTTGTATTGGGTTTTTTGGTCTGATTTTAAAAATGTGATAAGGTCAAGGTTTTTACAAATTAAAAGCCCAAAATTACTTTAAATACCAATGTTGGATTGTTTTATTGAGTACCAATGAAATGACAAAACCAGTGAAAAAATTTTTTCTAAATACTGTAAACTATAATTAAGTATTAATATATACAAATGAACAAAATAATTACTACTACTACTTATTATTACTACTAGAGATACTATTTATAATTGCCTTTCTCCTATTGAATTAGGTTTTGATTTACATTTGCCTTTTTCCTGTGAATTTAGGCTATACAAATGAACAAAATAATTACTTTTGCTAGGAATAGCCGCTATTCATAACTGCCTTTTCCCTGTAAAACTAGACTTTGGTCTTTTCCCTGTGAAACTAGGCTATAAATGTGAACAGAATAATTACTCTAACTATAGCTACTATTTACAGTTGCCTTTTACTGTGAATCTAGGCTTTGAAATCCTTCAAGAATATTTGTGTGTGGTATTTTTCAAAGCATAGTCCAATGCATAGTCCTGGCTGATTTTTACACATTTTGCAAAAAAAAAAACAACGAATACACATTGAAGTCTGAACAATGTTTTACCGCGAAAGTCACACTATGTAGTGCTGAAAACATTTCAAACATGAATTCTAATTTATTTAAGTCTAGGTATTGTTGATTGTTGCAGTTTAGTGGTAAAACCTAACAGAGAGATAAAAAACTCTAACGTCTCCTTCAACAGTTTCATGTTTGAGTAAAGATTCCATGTCGTAGATATAATCTAAAACAAAAAGTTTAGTTTTGTTATTTTTAATGCTCATTTTATACTGTATCCGAAAATTTGAATATTTCACGGAATTTACCGGATATTTGTTTACCGGCTAGATATTCAATGGTACTGGCTGGACTTTTCGGATATCCGCTCACCTCTACTTCTAAGTGTGGAATGATAACATTTTTCTTAAGAATATTGCTTCGTAAAACCTATTGACAAAAAGGGGAGTAATAATTGCTTTTTCTTTTGTATACTGTTCTGCTAAAATATTTCCTATTTATGAACTCAACAATTTTACTAGAGTAATTTCATGACCCAACTTAATATTTGTTTTTTTGTTTTAGTTACATATGGAGCTGAGTTTCAATGTGTTGAAAGATTTTCAATACGAGCCATATTCAGCCAACCTGGAGTATTACTAGATAATCAAATACCGCTTTTCAATTCTATTTATAAGTGGAATAATCTTAAGTTAAACATCCAAGGTTTCTAGAAATCATCAATTTATCCTTAACTTGTGGAAAATTCCCTGACAATCAGTATTACTTTGCATCTAGATATAATACTTTGTTTTGACAATTTTCTTACCACGTTTAAAACAAAATGTGGTTACTGTAATTGATTTTACAGCCAAGGCTTTGGTATTAGACATTGAAAAACTCAATCTTAGTTTCAAATTAAGACCCAGGTCCAGAACTTCAGTTAATGCTACCCAAAACCCCTCTTTTTGTTCCTAATTTGCTAGATATTTAAAATTGAACATATAATACACATATATACATGTATATACATACATATATATACATGTACATATGTAAAGTAACATATATACTTTGATTTGAATATTGACAGAATATCAGAGCCTTCCCCCCACCAAGTTGCATAATATTTAACAAAGGTGCCTAGCCTGAACTCGTAGGGCTCATCCCTTTATGTTCAGGCATTATAAATAATGTATATAAAACTTTTGTGTTTAGTAATTGTCTCTTCACAATGAAAACAAATCGCACATTTAACTTAAAAATTTTATTTGTTGAGTTTTACACTCTTGCCTGTGAGTGAATAATTGCAGTTTGTTAACTAAAGTCTTATTTATAGCTCATATTATTTCTGTAAGAAAAATATTTGTACTTCATCCATTGAGGGAGTAAAGGGAAGCTCCCCCGAAGTTGCATTTGTTAATGGAACCAACCAATCAGTGAAGAGAGATTTCTGAAACATGTGACTCTTTTTATTGATTTGTTATATTTTGTTGCATATGTTTTTGGGACAGGGCTTTTATTTCCACACTCAGCCAACGTAGTACAGTATGTGCCACAATATTTAAAAAATCTTGTATTAAAATCGTTGACAAACGTTAGTTTGAGAATGTTTTGTGGTGGTCTAAACAATAAGGCCCTGCGTCAACTGAAGGGAAAACTAACTGCAACCAACATTTAACTTATAATCAAAACACCCAAATTATCATACACTTCCACAATGAGTACAATCAGCCTTCCTCTCATCAAGCTACGAAGGGTTCTACTGTTCTCAAAAACCTGCTCGAATATATCTGAGACTAAAGCCTAATTTGAAGCAGTTCATAAATTATTTACTGAAAACTCAGTAAAATTTTAACTTCTACTTTACACTAGGAGAAACAGACTATTTGTTCGTTAAACCGTAAATGTGATTGATATGTGTGTCTAAAAAACTAACAAATATATAACAGGACAACGTAAGGTACAATGTAAAGATCTATAGATATATAATAAACAGTACTGAAGGCGAATCAGATGTTAAATTGTGGATACTTGTGAGCGATGGTCGGTGGGTGTAGTGTTCTCTTGAGTAGATTAACGTCTGCACTATTGAATACTACGTTAATCCGCAAAGACCATCCTCATAATCAGACCAGTTCATAATTCAGAGGCAGTGGTTCAGAGTTCAGATTCTACGTTAAACTGTAGGTCCCTCAGATGTCATTGACTGTTGGACAATTAATTAACAGTTCTGTCTAAGAAATATGTCAGCCTTAGTCAGTAACAAGACTACAAGATCGTGCTACAATCATCCTACACTTGTTTCTCATACATACTTGGCTTAAAATTCCTACCTTGTGATACGGCCGCCATTTCAATAATCTAATCTAATCATGCATAGTGTAGATTCATGGACCCAGAAATCCTAAGTTAGGCAAGCCTGCACACCGTGGATCTGTAGTCATAACCAGCCTAACTACAGCACTATAAATCCATTGCAAAAACCTAGGCTGCAGCCCCTAGAGTGACCCGGCCATTCAAAGTCAAGGCGAGTCTGTGGCAGTCTCTCAGGGTTAGGGCCACCACTTCTTCTCCATGGAGTGAGAGCATATCCCTCCTGGTTAGCAGTAATGCCTTATTCCAGTTGAAGATGACTTCGCCAAACCCATAAGCCTTCACGGTGTTCATCACCGCAACAGTGGATGTATTGTCGAAGGTCCCCTGGATGTCCAAGAAATCTCCTGTGGCTATTTCTCCGTTTGAATTTGCATTTTGTTGAATAACAACATTTTTCATGAGGACCAGCTACCATAATCCAATTAAAGCAAAGAATTACCATGTTTATTTATATGCAGGCTGAAATAACCTATCTTCACTGAAATGGTGACAGTAGGAGTGATGTGCTCAAACAAGACAGAGGTCATGTTGTACATGCTACTACTGAGTTTGTCTCATGGTGCTTACTTTTACTAGTACATGTTTGTAAAACTAAGTACATAAAATTTTACATATTTCAGTACTGTTTATTTTGGCAGATACTGTATAATTATTTTATTTGTTTAACCAATAATACTGTAAAAACCAATGACTGTAAGGAACTCACAGGTTTAGAGTCCACATTCTTTAGTTGTCAGTAAAATATGTATGTGGAAGAAATGTAACAATCTATTTATTACAATGTTCAAATACGCTTTAATCTAAGATCTGCTATGATTAGTATTAGCCTTAACTTAACTTTTTACAGTTATAAGTTGTAATTTTTAAAGAGAAAATTTGTTTGTGATCTCTAGTACATAATTATTATTTTTATTATGACTTTCAAAGACTTGATTATCAGAACAACTGTTTATGTGCTTTCTGTTTCATTCCTTTTATAAAATTTAATATTTAAGGATTTTTAATAAAACTTTATTTATTTATTTTTTGGACTGCTGGGAAATTCTCCACGATGGTTGTAATAAGTGATGTATCTGTAGTAACATATAGGACCTGTGGGTCAGTAAATGGCAGAGTAACTATTTAAATAAGGCTTTGTTAGTGTTTTGGAAAATGTTTATAAATAGTTTAACACTTTGAGGACCAGAGCCTTTTAATAACTTTCATATAGGTCTGATTTTTTTAATGCCATGAGTCAGCATGCTGTGCAAAATGACCATGTGAAAGGTTTATAAAAAGGTTTGTACTGAGACTTTTTTTAAGATATATTAATGATTCTTTTACTAACTGGACTGCTGGGAAATTCTCCACGATGGTTGTAATAAGTGATGTATCTGTAGTAACATATAGGACCTGTGGGTCAGTAAATGGCAGAGTAACTATTTAAATAAGGCTTTGTTAGTTTTTTTGAAAATGTTTATAAATAGTTTAACACTTTGAGAACCAAAGCCTTTTAATAACTTTCATATAGGTCTGATTTTTTTAATGCCATGAGTCAGCATGCTGTGCAAAATGACCATGTGAAAGGTTTATAAAAAGGTTTGTACTGAGACTTTTTTAAGATATATTAATGATTCTTTTACTAAAATGCTTATATAAGATATATTAATGATTCTTTTACTAAAATGCTTATAAATAATTAGTTACACTAGCAACTAATAATATATTGCCATTATTACTTATATTACTTGGCTGAAATCCTATCTATAAATAATTTTAAGTATAGATATTGCCACACATATCGCTACAAATTATTTGTTTTCTGGACAACCATTCCATTAGGTCAGCAGAACCCAAAACCTTGGTGTTTTATGTTTTTGATCTTTAATAAAAACCCATGGTACCAGATTCTGCACAGTTATATTACAGAAAATTAATTGATGTAAATAGTTTGTAAGATAACTAAAAGTTTTAGTGGTATCTTTTTTTCTCGTAAACCATTCTATTGGATCAGCAGAGCCTAAAAACCATCGTTAAAAACCTAAATTTTGGGAGTTAAACATAGTTAATTTTTTTATAAAATTCTGTGATCTGCTTTTTTAAAGATTATACGAAGATTATAGGTTTGTACGAAATATTAGCTCTCTATGTACCATTACGGTAGAAGTAAAAAAAAAAAATATTTTTTTAATATAACGCTATGTAGGAATGAAGGGAATAAGTTACGAGAAAAGTCATATAGCCTAAGATGTAGATCTTGAAAACCCATATTATACGGTCTTCTCTGTTTTCAATAGGAACTCTTGTACAAAATTTTTGTTGCCAAAAAAGAAAATTTTTAATGTTTTTAAAATATTTTGATTTTGTAAAAAGTTAAAAACTAAGAAATCTGCATAACATTTTACTCAAAAAACAATTTGTCTGAAAAAAATCACATACAAAAACCCTGGTTATAAATTTATCCAGAAGCTGTGTTTTCTTACTACTTACAGAAAATTACTATAATTTTCAAAATTTTAAATAAGTTGCAATATTATTGTATTCTCACGTCTGGTTATAAAAGGAAGGTGTAAATGTAACATGTAAAATATTAGCCCTCTATGTACTATAATAATGTAACAAGAAATTAAAATATGCATAAAAATGAATTTTCATAAAAAAAGTCATATTACCAAAGTTGTAGATCTCCAAAAATCCGTAGGACATAGTACCCACAGTTTTCCGATAGGTTTTTCATTAAAGAGATATGACCAAAAAACAAATAGTCATTCAGAACTTAAGAAAAATCAACTAAATTTCCGATATTTAACAATTTTTCGTTTTTAAATTAAAAATATTGTAGTAGTATTATGTTTTCCTTTTAAGGGTGATAAAAGGAAGATTTTTGTCAAATATAAAAGCTCTATGTACTATAATAACATAACACGGAAACTTAATGTGGGTAAAAAAGTTGATTTTCAAAAAATTAACACTGTCTAAGGATGAAGGAGACGAGATACGAGAAAAGTCAAGTAACTAGCTACTGACGATCCATAGTCAGTGCGGCCTTTTTCAGCAGTAAAGTAAGTAAGTTCGTCAGTATGGACTGATGAAATATCATCAGTCAGTCCTCAAAGGGTTAATAAATTTCTTCAGCTTAGTCTTAACAATTTTATTTGTTACTATTTGTATCGTTTCGAGACCAAGAACCAATATAGTAAATAAATCATCACATAATGTAGTTGAATGTTTGGTGGATAAACTTTGTATTAATGTTTTCATCAATCTCTCTCTTTCCTGGTGTCAATAGATTCCTTATGTAAATGTTACTTAACAAAAATCAAAAGTTATGTTAAAAAACAAGTCTAAAATAAAAGCAAATGAATGGAATAGTTTTGGAGTCTCAAGGAAAATTTTATATTATTTTTAGACTTCAATATATCTTTGTGCCTTACAGGAAAACATTTTTTCATTTGTATAGTACTAAGACAGTTAGCGTTGTGGTTCAGTTTTTTAGACTTATGTTCTGATTTTGATTATGTATATACACATAGTATTTTTTACTCTCTGCATTCCTTTTGTCCTCCAGAATTTTTTACAATAGGTTGAATAATTTTGCTTACAGATAGTAAGGGGAAAAATCAAGCACAGATACTAAATTAGATAGAAACTTGTATCAAGTTACAGTTATTTGTATTATATGATATTCATCATTATAGTTTACAGTAGTAATATTTTTTTACTTTTCATATAATTTAAATTCGATACAACTACAGTAGCTATGTAGTTAATTAAATCATTCACCCAATTGCAATCATTAAGAAATTACATATTTCTTATCAATGGTAGGCAAGTATTAAAGTCACCTATACTTTATTTTTGTGTGGCCTCTTATCAAAAAAGTAAAATACATCGATAAAATAACCAAATTAAAAATGAAACATTCCTGAGTAAGGTAAAAAGGATTATGAAGCCTTTCCATCTGTCAAGCAAGTCTGTTTTAGCATTGTTTCAGGGTTTGTTTCTTAGATTTAGTTATTAACACCATGTCTATTTTGATAATTTTTTACTTTTGTAAGATACAATATGTGATAAGTTTTTAAATTTAATATTTTTACTTAGCATAATATGTTAATACAATTCTGTGTTCTAAGTTTAGTAAGTCTTTACTTTATTTAGGTTTATAAACTAACTCTTGTATTTGACACATTTGATTTCGCACGTTGATATATTTAGACAAATTTATATTAATTGGTCATTATTTATGAACATGATCTCTGCATCTGTAAGTGCCATGTCACTTTTGTATGTGTAAAGTTAATAAAACAACACTTGTGTGTTAGGGTGGGTTGAAAATAATAAAATTTTGAGTATTAAGTTCTAATAAGGCTCAAAAGCTGTGTATTCTTGCTAATCTTTTATTCATATATATAATTTTAAGTTAGTTAAAAAGATTAAAATATTCAGTTCGCTGAACGGGCGTAAACTAGATCGCATACAGCTCACGGTGGTGTGAGTAGAGCGAATTTCATAGAAATTACATTATTCCCATCATAGTAATCTAATAATACTGAGTATGTAGGTTTGCTGCAATAAAGATTTTCTTACATGGTAATGTGCTAACATTAAGGCTAAGGCTATTCACTAAGTAAAAACACATACATTTTATCAAATTATGTCAATAACTATAAGTCAGTTATACCTGTTTATCTATTCTCCCTAAAACTTACATGGGCATGAGTACATAGGTTTGAGAAACATTAAATTTAGGGATTCTATTGATTTATGACTTCATAAGTCACACAATAAATGTATGGTAGTACAGTAAAAATCTTCATCACAAGAAATTAAAAATGTTTATCCATTATAGCAAAGTATGTACTTTTTAAAACGTTTAAACCCTACGTGCGAACAGATTTTTAAAATTATTTTTGCTCATGAAAATGTGCAGCTTTTGAGTCCTACTAGAACTCGATCCTCAAAAATTTAATATTGTCGAACCACCCTATAGTGTATAAGCTTTACAGTTATTTATGTAAAAAATGTTGATATTTGTACTTAATCACATACCCAGATATTATATACTGTAGATTTTTATGTTCTGATAATAAACGCTTTTTACTTTTTATTCCTTGTCTTCTCTGTTTACTATAGTTTTTACTCTTGGTCCAACTTTTACAGTGAAATCATAAATTACCTCAAAGAGCACCAGATATGGTACCCATGATTTTAAGATAATTAGACTTATGATGGTTTATTATGCAGTGTGTGTGTCAGAATTCCCAACCAAAAGTTCAGGTTACTCCTTTTTTCGCCTGCATCTTCCTTTCCGCAAACAAAATGTTCTTTATGTTAGGCCTCAACTCCATTTCAATCTTGATTAATTTTATGTTTAATTCATTATCTTATATAATGGAGCTAAGCTATTATTGAAGTCACACAGATCTGAGTGAGTAAACAACAAGGGTAGTAAAAAAACATTTTCAAAACATTTTATATTATAACAAACTTTAAATGTTGTACAAAAACATATAACATATATAAAGGAACCTTGAGTTGACCACTCCAATTAGTGGTAGGTATCTTAATCAAAAATAATTTTCTTATACTAGAACATTTTATAAAAAACACACTTATTTTAACTAACAAAAAACATATATTTGGTTAACATATAAACTACAGAGTAAACTGAAATTTGTACAGTAAAAAAAAATTAAGGATGATGGAATATGATAATGGTGTGAATTCAACATCATTGTAGGCTAGTCTAGCCTACAGAGAGTCTCTCTTAACTGGTTCTAGCAAATATTACAGGCTCAAGACCTTTTATATTGTACCAAACTTTAAAAATGGTATAAAACATTATTATATTAAGGAACCTTGAGATCAAAACTTAAACTGGTGGTACGTATCCAAACAAAATTTAACTACCTTAAACTAGAGTATTGTATGAAAAAACATTATATTCTTATGAACAAAACCATATATTTTGGTATAACATTTAACCTAGAGAGCAAACTGAAATTTGCAGGGTGGAAAAAGTTATTTTGAATAATTGGATTAATGATAGAATAAATGTACCACCATCTTAGGCTTTACAATACTATCTACAACTTATTTAATTCTAGCAAATATTTGGCACAAGAAATGTTAGGGTCAATAGGAAGATGTGTAGGTAAATTTTTATGAGACCAATTAACTTGTATACATACAAAGACATTCAAACTGACAACCCTCAATAATATAAATTGCAAAAATACAAATACATACAAGTTTAAGTAAGTATATCAAAAATCAGTATAAGGCCAATTAACTTGTATACAAGGACATTCAAGTTGGCAGTACTCGATAATATAGATTGCAAAAATACACAAATATAAATACATTCAAGTATTAGTAAATATGTCAAAACCCCAAGTATAATATTAAATGCAATTAAGAACTGGTGTTGTCAAACTAGTAATAAAAAACAAGTATTTTTGTTGTTCTGGCCAGTATTGTTGGTTGTGCTTTACCAAATTTACTTTGGTACTTAACTCAAAAGTTAAAAAGTATAAAAATACATGGTATTTTTATAATTCTTGAAAAAGTTTTAATACCTGGTATAGTTACACCTTAATAATAACATAAAACCAAAAATAGTACAGTACAGAACGAAGAGGAATTTCAAAAACTAGTATTTTTTATCTATGACTTTAAGGAACAAAATACTTGAGAAAATAAAATCCAGTAGGAAAATATTATTCTGTAAGTAATTTCCATACGATTCTTGAACTGAATGGTTTAGATCATCCTTTGTTAGATGACTATCTTGATTCGTTAACTGCCAGAGTTTTGTTTATTTCTCGTGAATCTTGTTGCTCGTGTTTTACCAGTATTATTTATTAAATAAATAATACTTGAATAATTAGCTTAAATAATACTTGAATCGTGTGAACAATACACTTTTACAGTGCATATTGCTTTCAGATTTTTGTTACTAATATAAAAAATATGTAAGTCATTAATAAAATACTGTTCAGGAAAAAATCAGTCGTCCTTAGACCAACACTAAAATATCACATACATAAGCTAAATTCAACAATATCTTATTAAATTTGCAATTCTTACTAAATCACTAGTAGGTAACAGTAGACAAGTCCGAGAATAGAATTCCTTATATAATAATAACGGTAAGGAAAATGTAGGTATAATAAATAAATGTATGACTAGATCCTGGAGGGAACCTAATATTGACTACTGGAATGAGTCTATCATGGTAACCTTTTGCTCTAGAGATCCTAATAATATCACATTTGTTTCGTAGTAAGTCTCTTCAGGCACAAATATTTCTTAGGCATACCTTAGACATTTGTTTCATAATAAGTCACATCAGGCACATATTTTCGGAACACACTGGTATTGCAGTAGAACCCCTCATCTAGCCACAGTTTTCTCTGGATATGATTGGTTTACTATTTGATCATTTGGGGTAAGTTGAGAGATTAAGACTTCCTTACAGTCTCAGTGTTGGGGTCATACTTCACTCGCTTGGGCGCTGGCGACCGGTCCGGAGAGGTACTGGCCGACGAGACACGACTTGCACTGCTTTCTACTGCCTTCAATAGGATGTCAAGTTTTTTAAGCATTCTGTCATCCTACAAAATAAAAAGGTTAAAAAGATAAAACTTACTATATAAAAGTTCAAAGCATTGACAAGAACATACAGAGCAAAATACATTTGTCTTATTTAATAATATCCACAATTACTATATAAAAACTTAGTTGGATATGGCGTTTACCAAGACACTGGTAGTTTACGGTAGAAAAAATTCTGCATTACCTCGGGAGGACTCACTTTAAATTGAAATTTTGACGACTCACTCAAGGTCTTTTTGACCGGGAATAATAAAACAGCTACTTTTTGTCATAACATTAGTTTATTTTGATAAAAAATGATAAAATACATTATAATTTAAATAGATATAATTATAGCGATAAAATAAAATATTTTAAAATTTGTATACTGAACAAAGTAAGAAAAACTTTATAATCAAAATGTATATGTTACAGCATATTATTGGTATAAAAAATGTTTATACATAAAAGAAAAACTAAAAAAGTCAATTACCATTACCATAAAATACAACAAAAAGTAGCAAAATAAGTAACAAGGGTGTTCATGTTTTACTTGCAAAATTGCAACTAATGGCATCGAGAGTCAAAAACCACTATAAAAGCAATATCTTGAAACAAAAAAGTATTGTTATTTATTACATAGTTTTTATAATATTATGTAACCACTGAGCACAATTAAAATATATTTAAAATACTGATAGTTTCATAAAAATTACAATTTGATTAGCGTGGTAACTCACTCACGGTCAAACAAACCGGAAACAGACTGTCTCCGTCACTCACACACTGACGAACCGATCAGTGCTTTACGCGAAAGCAAATAACACTAAATCTAGGAAGGGCAGGAAGTGATTGTGGCGATGAATACTGCTGACACCCACAAAGTATAAGTTTTCTTGAAAATAGTACCAACCCGGTCGTTTCAACCGGCATGTGAGTCCTTCCGGGTTAATCCAATACTATAATACGAGCAAGGTTTGTAAATATATATATATTTGCACATGGATCTTGAAAACGGCACTAAGGAATTTCTTTAAATTTTGGAAATAACTAATTTCCGAGTAGAAAATAAGTTCTAGATAGGTCTAATGTCCAGGAAAATCCGTGTTTTCTTGTAATATTAAGTTTAAAATCTAAAAATTTAACATTACACTTATGGAGAATAAAATGTTAACAATACAAACCAAAACAGCTGTTTATAACTGTTTGACAGTTCTTGATTGAAGACGACGGGGAACAATATGTGAATAGAGGTTTTTCATATTTATTTTATGTATGTAATAAATGTAAAATTATCAGGTTACTAAACAATTTGTAAAAACTTAAGAGTAACATAACTGTGCGAAATAAAAGCAGGAAAGAGTATTTCCAAAATCTTCCGTGTTTTGATAGAAAACGTATTTGTTGTATTGCTTGAAGCCACTATAACAAACCAATTAATATGTGTAAATTAAATTTCTCTTTTGCTTTTCAATCCTCATTCAGTTTATATCAAAATCAGTTGGTCACAGGCTAATAATAACTGTATGGATAGTTAAACAGTAAATGATCGGCTAAAACAATTGAGGTTGGCTAAAATACCTTAACCGGTGTCGGTCATTTGGCAGACACCGTGGTCCGGCGGTAGCGTGTTGGCTTCGTAACATGAAGGTCGCGTGTTCAAATCCCATCAGGGGCATACTTTTTGTTCAGTGCTATATTAATTATGGTGCATTAAATTGGTTTTATTTAAACCACATAAATGTTCTCATTGGGTAATAAATGTGTTTTAATTTTTCTAATTAATTTTTATAATACATGTATTCTAAACGAGCAAAGCTCGGTCCCCTGGTACTAAAAAATAAGTATTGTAATTAGTATGAGGCAAAGACAGATCAAGTACAGTGCTGTTTTAGTGTTCCCCTAATGCTCTCTAGTAACTCTGGTTTTCTGCCATTATTAGTATGTTTAAATATCAGAGTCCAAGTCCCTTGACTTTTAAAAACCTCTAAACAGTTTCTTTTATTGACCTTAACCGTACCAAAGGTGCATATTTTTTCATTCAAAATTTTTACTCTGTATGATAAGAAAATAAGATTTAAGAGAAAAAAACATTTACTAAACCTATTTTAAGTAATAAAATTTTAGTTAAACTTACATGTTTTCTATCGTCTCCTAAACCAAGAAACAAATCATCATAGTCTACTTTACGGATAGATTATAAAGAGAAAACTATAATGCACTTCTTAAACTAATCAAAACCGTAAATAAACTAACAACACATAATAAAACCAAAAACAAACATGATGATAGATAATGAACGTTACAAGTCAAGAGATGTAAACAAACAGCTGCTTTGATTTTGAGTCATATATAGTCGCTTATAAACACAAAGGCAGAAGGAAACGGTTCATAAATGAATGCAAACACATTCTAGCAGTGAACTAACGATTTATGATATATTGTGAGAAATAAAAACAAAGAACGTTGTTTTACCGGGAACAATATATAACATCAGTGGCCCTTTTTTAGCAGTTTTTGGCTGATGACATATGTCAGCAAAACCGTTAAGGAGTTAATGATGTTAAAAAGCTTTTACTTATACTACTCAAAGGGGACCCACTTTAAAAGTACAGTTAAATTCACTGTGAAAATTAATGATTTGGGTTTTATCATTTCATCAGTCCCAACAGACTCGAAGATTCAAACAATCGATAAAAACCTTCTTCAATATAAACATAGTACATGATTTGAATAAAATTAACAAACCTATTTATATTAACATTTTAAAAGTTAAAATTTATCGTATGTTAATGATTCACAATAGTTGAATTCAAATTAGGACTTTAGAATCTAAGTCATAAATTATTGTATTGAATAAAAGAGTAACCTTAATAATAAATATTCATAAAATTCATTATTTCGTATTTAAGTATATTTTAAATCTATAAACCTTACCAATAAAATATTCATAAATTCATTATTTAATATTTAAGTATATTTTTAACCTATAGAATTTTTGCTACATTTTAATTGAGAGTGGTAGTTTGTACTGAAGATTTCAGTAAGATATAATTTTAATTCTAGGTTTTAGGCTTAAGGATTTTTTCTTTTTTGGTTATTTATATGCCGGAGGCATTTTCAGAGAGTGATTTTCAGAATGGTAATATAAAAACGCTTTCAGGGATAGGGGAACAATCTCAAAAGGGCGTCCCTGGCTTCAAACCCATGACCTCTCTCAACCTCTGACCTGTGTCCAAGATGCTGACCATTTTAGGCTATCAAGACACACAAAGACATCAATTAGGCATTGACACCATTACAGGATTCCCACAGGTTTTCCATTAAAAAAACTCGGCCCAAGACTCAAACACATATTTGGCAGACTCTCACATTATAAAGGCAGGAACAACGCCCTTAAGGCCAACGTTTATATGATTAAATTTAATACCATAAAATGGTATTGAAAGGTGGTATTATGGTCTTCACTCCATAAAACTGGGTAGTTCATTGAAACACGAGAAGGTACACATACCATCAAGATTTTTATAATTTAACCCTAACCAAAAGGCCGGATGAGAACAAAATTTCAATAGAGACCAAAACTAAAATCAAATGTGGGTATAAAAACATTATTACTGAAAAAAAAGAGTACTGGAGTCACAACCAAATGAGAATTGGACATACGTGATTGTGTTTGCCATCTCAAATATATATTTGTACTGTGTTGTAACAAAATGTTTTTAATTTATTTTAAGAAATTCTTGACAAAAAACATAATTCTATTATCACCCAACTATATCCCCTTATCAATTTTATGAGGTGCGGTCCAACATGGGGACTGCACCCTAGGCTTTTACACTGACTGAATGTTGCTGTGGTGAGGCTGGCCATCATCTATGGTTCACTTGTTTGGTGACTAAAGACAATTTTCGGTGCAGCGATGCGGGGGCTTCACCCCCCCCCCAATCACTCCTAAACCCACAGGATACACAATATAATAACAAAAGGTACAGTTTGATATTGGTTCGGAGGTTGGCTTGCCTCATGATTTCTGGGGCCGTGAGTTCTTACCCTGGTGCATCTTTGGACTGCATGGTCAATATCCGGCCTATAGATGTTTACAACAGATCGGTTGCTAGGAAATGTGCATATCGCCTCCGATGTGAATCTCTGGATGACTTTCAATGTACCCTCGGTTGGTCACACCAGAATTGAGTAGGTAGTCAGATGTGAGGTTCTAGACATGCCTTCAGATCACCTTAATACTAGATAAGCCTTTGGTAAGTCTTTTTCAGTGGTGATTCCACCAAGGATTGACTGGCAAGATGGTGGCAGACCTCTTCATCCCTCTGAGTCAGAATAGTACACAGATGGCTCTAAGGGAGGCAAGGGAACTAGAGTTGAAATACTGGGGATGCAAGATAAGGTAAAGCTCTGCGTTCCCATGCGGGATTTCCCCATGGTATTCCAGGCAGAAGTGGCAGCCATCATGGAATGTGCTCTATTCAACATCAACAGAGATGTCAGGAACAGGAACATTACCATTTTCTCAGATAGTCAAGCCACTCTCAAGGCACTGGTCTCCTGTACCTTCGACTCCAAGATAGTGTGGGAATGCTGCAACGCGGTATTTTCTCTTGGCAGTCATAACTACGTTACCCTTTGCTGGGTCCCGGGACACTCAGGTATTATGGGCAATTAAACAGCGGATCGTCTGGCGAACGATGGCGCTTTGGTACCATTCGTGGGCCCACAACCCTTTTGCGGCATCTCCAGGGAATATGTGGATCGAGAGACACGTAAGCACGTGAGTGTCACCGCAGAAGATGGGCGGAGCTTCCCCTTCTGAGAGTAAGCAAAATGTCTCTTAGTTCTCTCTCCTTGAGGATCGCAGAGGACCTTCTACGGTTAAGTAGGTCCGAACTTAGGACTCATTGTAGGTCTCATCACGGGATACGGACATATGAGGAAACATCTTGCTCTCAAGGGATTTTTTTATGGAGACCTAATCTGTAGGAAGTGTAGGCTGTCCGAGGTAAGGGCTGCCACTCTCGGTGCTATGGGGAGGGGTTGTCAAGTTCCTTGGGAGGAGCTGGTTGGGAGACTACGGCAGTTCATCAGGCTTTTAAGCCTGGAAAGTTTATGAGACATTCAAGACATGAGACATTCATTCATTCATATGAGACATTCATTCATTTATTAATTTATGAGACATTCAGTTTATGAGTTTATGAGACCCCTGTTGTTGTGCAAAAAGCCATATGGCTGTCGAGCTATAGGAACACTGTTCCGCCCCTTTGTGTAATTCAAGTAAATGAGGTGCGGTCAATTAACCAACTTCAAGAAAAATTAAATTCTAATAAGAAATAAATAAACAAAATATTTGTATTTGAGTCTAGAGAAAAAACCATTTCAAAGCTAAAATTAAAATTAACAAAACTATAACAAAATGTAATTTTATAAAAATAAGCCAAATTCCAGGTCAGCTGATAGAATTCAACAACAAAAACTTAAAATTCAATGGCTTTTCCAGGATTTCCTGGACATGTGAAAACCCTGCATTAGTCCTTGCATCGCTTACCTATACAATAAGTAAAGCAAACTATAATAAAGCAACACAGTTTACCTTGAACCACGGATGACATTTTATGTCAGCCAGCATAATTCTTTCACCTGGATCCACCACCAACATTTTTCTTATGAGGCTAATCACTTTTGTATTCACCCCTTTCCACTCACGTCCCATCATGCCATAACTGCCCCTGATGATCTGTTCAGAGACACACATGCCCGGTCGTTCTGAGTTAAAGGGGTGTAGTCCGCTGATACTGGAAACATTTCAAATTAGCTTGGTTATGACGTTTCATAATTAAAACACTAATTTATTTATTTACATGTCAAACATACAAGACAAGCCCAATTACAATTTGACAGTTCTGATAAAATATAGATAGATGTATTTTATTTTATGTTTACGTGATGCACTAGCATTTGCCCACTGACAAATAAAATTAATTAAACAACTAACTGAGCCTTATTCTTCTGGCCATAAAAAACCATCACAGTAGTTAAAAATCATACAAAGAATCTTAACTTAAATTTAAATTTACGTAACAAAAATTAATATTTATTCCAACAAGGAAAAATTTATCATTTTTACTGAATAATTAGCATCAAAATAATAGTTTTGAATTTAAATTTACCTGTATTAAAAATATCTAAAACTATATTATTTAAATAAGCACAATCTGACGTTTCATTATAAAATCGAATCATCCGGTGCAAAGGAGATGTCGCATGGGTCAAAGTGCACGCATAGGGTACCGCAAACACTGCTGTTGAAAGCCGGAACACTAAATGACAAGCTTACTAACTATTCCGGGTCATCCAACATTCCATTGATAAATTTAAAAAGAACCATAATGCTGATCAATTTCCTTCTTACATATAGCCGATTGAAGTTAAATAATAACAATACATCATTATACGGAACTTGATGCAGATATACATAATAACATTTAAAATACACAAATCTGAGAAATTTAGATTGTAACTTTTCAATTATTATATCAGAATCAATTTTGAAAACGGGATTCCACATACAGGCAGCATATTCAAGCCTAGACCATGCTAATGGAAAGATAGAGAACTGCTAAAAGTGACGCCCAAATCGTTAATTTCATCTACTCTCTTTATTTCAACTCTGTTTATACAATAATTAAAAATTATAGGATTAAAATTTCTAAAAAAAAATTAAAATTAAAACGCATTAATTTGAAAATTTTTTTAAGTTATCAGCAAAGAGAAGACTTTTGGAATTCTTTAACTCTTAAACGTTATCATTAATCATTATATTAAAGAGAGATTTGACCCCTGTGGGACACCCGACTGAACCGTAAGTATAATTATTTTAAGTAAGTATAAGTACTTGACCGAAATCCTCCATATGAAACAAACTGAGTTCTAATGACTATACATGTCTAAAAAAATAATAATCTTTTGGAAAATCTATAACGGTGCAGTTTAACCCTCCAACTGCCCATCATTTCACTCTGGAACGCCACCTCATTTTTGGCCATTTTTAAGGTTTTGTTTAAAAAACCATAACAATATTGGATACTATCCAAAGTATAGCATATTATATATTTTCGTGTACAGTATAAAACAGGCTACAAGAATAAAAATAAAATATACTAACTTAAATGTTACAAAAAAATTATTTATGTATAAAAAATGTTTTTATGAAAAAAAATTTTCATCATGTTTGCACTCCCTCAAATTGCTCAAATAATTTTTTAATAAAAAATCTGAAATAGCCATTTTGTTTGAAATTTCATAATGAATAAGAATATATATACCTACATAGCTCTATAAAAATAAATAAAAGTACCAATGTTCAAAAACCTTTATATGTACACAAAACCCTTACTGCCCCCTGAGTCTGGGGCCTATGAGAGTAATCGCCAAATAAATTATAAAAACATTGTAAAGAATGACATTAGGCCTACATATATTTATAACACTAAGTACAAGGAGAAAGGTGTTATGAATAATTCATATGTTATTAATAATAATAATAATATATTGTATTTTATTTAGAGCGGTTTTCATCATACAATATTGTGGCGTAGGGGTTGGCGATCCCATCGCCCGGTGGCTTGTCCATCGCAATCAGCCCCCCAGCTCCCTACTCTTCTTTTGAGCTTGGGACTTTCCTGCTGATCCATCCTCCTTCTTTTTCCCATGAATGGATCATCTTTCTTCATCTATCTGTCTCCTACCTTTTCTTCATTCCATCCTTCTTTTCTCCTTTCCTCATCTCTGTTACAGGCCAACCCAAGGTGTTATGTGGACCGTGCTGAGGGGTGGATGGCACCAGGCCTTTTATATGGTGTCTCAAACGGTACCTGCAGGATACCAGGCGCCCTCCTGCAGTAATTAGCCTTGCTTGGGCATGCGGGGCTCTGTCCAGGTCGACTATAGCTTCCCTAGCTACAGTAGTGGCTACATGAAGTAGCAGACAAACTGGCTAGGGTAGGGGCAGCCACCCCCTTTGTTGGACCGGAGCCAGGTTGTGCACTGGAGGACTCCTTTTTCAAAAAGAAATTAAAGGAGGAAGAGAAGGAAGCCAGAGGGAAAGCCTGGACCGCTCATCCGGGATGCCGACAGGCTAAGGAAATGCTTGGAGTGCATAATATAAGAAGGTCTGAGACCATGATCAGGCTTAAGAAAAACGATCTAAGGATACTGACGGGATTTCTAACCGGACACTGTAGGCTCAGGGGTCATCTGAGCAAGATGGGCATTGTCCAAGAGGGTGAATGCCGCTTCTGCCAATCTGGGGAGGAAACACCTAGACACCTATTGGCTGAGTGTGACGCGATAGGTCAGAAGAGAGCCAGAAGCTTGGGAACACACCAGGTGGCGGTGGAGGATTTTCCAAAGTTAGAACCCCTCGTTATACTAAACTTTATTAAGGCATTAGGACTAGAGGGGGTTCTCTAGGAAAGAACTAGAGACTAGTCTGGGGGGCACAATAGATCTCATAGGTCGCAGTGCAATCCTTCCCCTAGATTTTATCAAGTATCAAGTATCATACAATATAATGGTTTTCAAAACAACTCGTGTCACACAAAATTCACAAAATTATAAAAACAAGAAAATTTACAGAAAGGCTTATAAATACCGTACTTAATAAAATAAAACACTGTACATTACAAGGTTAAATTCTATTCTATTGGTCCTATATTAGGTTTTAAAACACCGCTCAGCAATCTTTCACGTACATTTTTTTTAAATTTGTTTTTTGACATTCTATCTTGCCCGATACTGGACCCCAATGAATTTAAAATTTTTGGCGCGAAATAGGAAAATCCTCTCCGGTCAGACTCGGAGCGCACACGAGGCACCTCCATCATGTCGTCCTGCCTGGTACTCCTAGATCTAAGTTCGGAACGGGGCCTGAGCCTCTCTTTCAGATATTGAGGTTTCCCCTCAGTCAGGACATTATGAACGAGGCATGAAGTGCGGAGAAAACATAATTCATTGATTGGCAATAAGCCAAGAGATTTCCTCTCAAGAGAAATATGGTCGAATTTTCTCAGTCCACAAACATACCTGATACACATGTTCTGCACCCTCTGCATTCGTTTCATGTCCCCAAGTGATATGACATTTCCATACACCGGGAGACAATACTCAAACACAGAGAGTATCAAAGCCTGAACAAGACAAAGCTTAGTGGAGGATGAAAACAGGTTGCGATGCTTATATAATATTCTAAGGTGAGTGACAGCCTTCTGACAAGCATAGCTAACGTGTTCAGAGAATGAGAGACTGACATCAAGCATAAGCCCAAGGAGTTTCGGGGAGCTGCATTCCTGCAGAAAAACACCGTCGAGACACACCCCAGATAAGGATTGATATGGTCGTGCCTTACCAGATGGAAAAGTTAGAACTGAGCACTTACTTTTTTATTATAGATAATTCACGCTAAATACACAACGAAACACTAACCCAATAGCACGACTCTAACACAATGCAAAGCATACGGCTTGAACAGCTGTTGGTGCGACGTCGTAACACACGTAACTAAATGTAATCATACGATGTAATCCATAGAGTATAAAAATTGCAAATACTACTAAGGACGTAGATTATGATTTCCTCTTTACAATGGTATATATAAAAGTACATTTGCGATGTACCGTGAGAAGCTACGAGAATATTAAGTCGCACCGGTTTTATCGCAGGATTCTGGCAAATGGCAGTCTAGGGGGTGTAAAAATTCGGCGGAATTCGGTGAATGGCAGCTGGAGGGTTAAGAATCTGATGATCAACTTTATCAAACTCCTTCGCCAGGTCCAGTACAGGCAATCTGGACCTTAGAATCAAGACCAGCATGCACAAATTTAGAAAGATTTAAAAGATTAGTTTCAACTGATTTATTTGGCATAAAACCATGTTGACTGTCGGATATACATTTTTGCATACGAGAAAAAGTATACCTATAAATTATTTTCTCAAAAATCTTTGCTGGTGTAGAAAGTACAGCTACTGGTCTGAAATTCGCAACCAAACTATTATATCAGAGGTATCTTATGGTCGAGGTGTACACATTACCCCTTCAAGTCTGAATTTTTGTATGCAAACCTAATGTGATGCTTTTTTCACTATTCATGCCATTTTTTTGCAAGGTTTTACAAGTAGTTTCAATTCTGTTATAGAGACCATTTCAACATGATTTTAAGAAAATTGTGAGGAAACAATTACTTTATTAGAAAAATATAAAATAAAAACATTGTGATAACCTATCTCTATCCCAAACAATGAATAACTTGTTGCTTTGACTGAAAACAAACACTAAATAGTAATAATAAAATAATTAATAATTTTGGTCTAATAGTATTTGGTCTAAAAAAAAGTCACTAACACATTACTCAAATCATTCCCAGTCAGGAAATAAAATTTTAAAACACAAATTTCATAGACAACATGCTCCATTTTGGTTCAAAATCGTTTAATTAACACCCAACAGATCAGCACATGATATCTTACATGGTCTGAACGTCAAACAAGATCCGTCAAACCGCCTTTAAACAGTTAAATGCTGAATAAATATTCAAACTATAGCAAAATAAATTTTCCACAAATTTATTTATTTACTGCAGTCAGATGATACAGATATCAGTTATAATATTGAATAAAAGTACAACCTTTCCTGATTGACCCCTATTTTCCCACACATCCTCTAACAACGCCTGACACAACATTGAATATTACTTTTGTCTTAGTAATCCCTGTGTTAAAACATTGACATGACAAATCTAGTTGACCCCAACCCCTGGAAACATCCTCTGAAAACCACTGAGCTGTGCTCACTAGATACCTTCATTATACATAAACTTTGCCATGTTAAGTGTAAGAAAGGGCCACGTGGCCTAAATTTGCCTCATTTCATTTCCTTTTTTTTTAACCCCCTTAAATTACTGCAAAATATTTTTTTTTCCTAATAAGATAATACTATCATCACCAAACAGTAAACGCTCTGCATAGCAGAAAAGTTATTCAAATTTAAGGGACATTTTATTTGATAAAAATAATTATTCAATGGTGTTTTGTTTTCTTTTTTAAATGTAATTTTCCTCAGATAACATCACCTATACCGTACTCTTGTCAGTAACGCTCTGTCTGGAATATATGGGATGAGCGTTAACATGTTAAGCATTAAGCAATCATCGTTAGTGATAGTTGCTGTGTACAGTAAGTACTGCGGTTGCATCTGACTTTTTGACTGTGCTTGAAATCCGGATAAACCCTAAGTTACTGTATATTTTAATTATTGAATAATTACCAATAGAACAACGAGACCCCCAGACTCCAAATGTCCACCTGCATGGTGTAAGATCCTCTGTTGGACAGAATCTCGGGAGCAATGAAGTACAGGGTACCACACATGGTCTTGAGATCAACATCGACATTTTTGCAGATCTTGCTAAGGCCAAAATCCGTTACCTTAACCAGTTCTCCTTCCTTGTAAGGAGCCAGAAGAACATTTTCCGGCTAAAAAATTTAGACAGAAATGCAGATCAATAAAAGACTTCCCTAAAATGGTTCAGAGAGTCAAACACATCAAAATTTAAGATGCTCTTAAATGTAAAAACTAGTTTCCCTCAGGGTTCACTGTTGGGATCTTTGCTTTTTTATTATATTAACGGACTATGTGAGGGATTATTTAGGGATCAAAGTAAAGTCATGTAGTAAAAACTTTCTTACTTACTTAGTTACTTCCATTTTAAGGTGTTTTGTTTTTAAAAAATTTTCATATCAAACACACATATTTACACTGTATACTATGTGATCGTTATCTTACAAACACGGTTTGCAAAGCAGGTACCGTGGCAACAAGGCAAGACGGAATGAGAAGTTCGAAAATCTACAGATATACATAACTCATCCATTATCATGTAATTTTATGTGAGTAATTAAACTAAATACTCACACTAATCGAGTAAACTAATTAACTGATAAAATGATTACACTATTAGGTAGCAAATTGATAAACAAAATTATGACCAGTCTGTAATAAAGGACAGTAAACTGTACACGGTTGCCAACTTCTATTACAAATGTAATTAAACAGTAAAACCAGATCAATCTACGTAAATTATATAAACAAACAGAGCATAAACTCCACAAAATTTTAACTAACTCTACCTAATCAAACATGAAAAGGATATAAAATTCTAGATTTTTTCAGTTGAGTTTTAGATATGGGCTGAATAGCTGAAGTATATTCCTTAATGTTCATACTTATCAAAATATGTAACAACATTGTAAAACAACACATACAACTTTGTAATTATTTACTTATATGATATGATTTGTTCTGTTGTGATACAACTCTTACTTCCTCTGTTGGACAAAAATAAGATTATATTTTTAACACTAACAATCATGATACCGTACTCATTTTATGACTTCTGTACCTTGAGGTCCCTGTGTGCTACACCTTCATCATGAAGGAACTCAAGGGCCAATACCAATTGGTAGAAGATAAATTTGGCTTCATCGTCATGTAGTTTATTCACCGCGGACACTTTGCTTTGCAGAGTTCCACCGCTGACGTACTCCAAGACGATAAATACATGAGTGGATGATTCATAATAATTCTCCATGGAGACAACAAAAGGCTGAAATAGACACCATAGCTCAAAATATTAAACCATGTCATTATTTTTTTTTTAAACAGAGTTCTTATCATCTGAGGTTATTATCGAGGAAGATCATTTCAAACACCAAAAATATTAGATGATGGTGGCCGGAGTTTACAATTTCTTATGGATTATTTAATGGTTTTTGTATTGTTCAAAGTCAGTTAAAAGCTACCACTCGCCTCTCACCTGGATCTTTGCAACGGAAGACACTATAATAAACATGGCAAGCTAGTGAAGTCATGTTAAGGATCTTTGATATAAATAACAATTCTTAGCTAAAATTATAGGTTATTAAAGTTGCAAATCCAAACCCTACATGGTGCTACAAATTTGTTGCCCTCAATTACATTTTTCATTATTGGCAATGATTGTTTCATGTAATCAGTCTTAAATAATTGATCTTGGTTTTTATTTATCTAATTTTTTCATGATTCTCATTTATTGTCAGTATTCTTAGTATTACTCTATAGTCCCGATAATCCAAACGTTCGGTTAATCCGAACTACCTGATGGGGAAAAAGGTTACTGAGTTTCAAATAAAAAAAAAAACAATGTAATCTGAATTATAACACTTTAATCTATGGCACGGATCATATGGGATCTACAGTCATTAATTACAGTACTACATACACAATGTTAATTTAACACAATAACTTACTTTTGGAACATAAGAACTTAGTTACCGGTTTTTGACAAAAAAAGAAATCCTGATAGTCAATGCAAACTTGTGCCATCATAAACAATTGCAGATGTAGCAGTACATTGTTGCTCGAGATATAGGGCGTTGTCTAATTACACTCAAGAGTTTATCAACAATAGATTCTATTCGCCCATGTGTTAGTCAAGTTGCTCATTCACGTTTAGACGGATGGGGAAAAGTGGGTTTAGCTAGGATAAGCACTGCTTAACGGTGTGAGTCTCACATAACCACCACAGGGGCGGGGATGCTCATGAGTTACCACCTGCCCCGAAAAAAAAATTCTATTCTCACAGTTCTTTTTTTCACAGTTTCTTTATCATCACGTTTCCGCGAACTACTTTTTGAACATTTGAGCTCATCTCCAGCTATGACTGTGTAAAAAGTAGGCCTACAGATGACTGTTTTATCATTGTTCGTTTTTATGTATCTATGTGTGTGTGTTGTGTGTGTGTGTTGTGTGTGTGTGTGTTTGTTGTGTTTTATATTTATAATGGCAAGTCCGTAATGGATAGAATGTCCCTGCAAGAACACTTCGATGCAGTCCAGGCAAAAGATGGAGTGAACAAACCTATATGTGAATTAAAATAAGGCAAAAGTTAATTGGTCTAAATACACAGTTCAGATCTTAAATAATAGATTTTAATGCAACTTTACACTGCATTTCTGGATAATCCGAACAGGGTTCAGTCCCAATTAGTTTGGATTACCGGGACACTGGTGTATGCTAAAAAAATCCTGCATGATTCCCACTTCTTCACACATTCCTGTCACATAGACACTAATAATGCTGACATAGGTTAAAAGGATATGTGCAGTTAACCCTCCAACGGTTTTACCGTCGATTCATCGACGCCACCGCCGGTCGTCGAAGGTTCACCGTCGATCAATCGACGGTAGGTAAGCTTTTACAAAAAGCAATGGTGTGAATACATTTTCGGTTAAAACTACATTGAATATAGTATCGTTGTTTTCTACAGATCATACGCTTTCCGCCGAGGTATGTTTCGTTTTGCTTACTCTATGCGTCAGAATTCTATGTTAGTTAAAACATCGGTCTTCAGTTGCGCGGTTATGTCGCTTTGTTTACAATGGTGGCGTTACACGTTCTCGTCGCGTTTGTTTGGTGTTCTGATGTTAATTTCACCATTTTAAAATTGATAGCAGTGACTTATGTGTATAAAACTATATATTTTTATTTTACTTATTAAATTTTTAAAAACTTGGCCATCTTCAATTTTTGACTGGTATTTATTTTCTGTGTTTTGTGGGGGAGCAAACTTTGAAAAATCTTTAGAAAAAATTTTTTTTATCAATTTTAATTGGTTACACCCATCAAAACCAAGATAAAAATAAAACATGTTACTTTTATCTTATAGATAATTTAATGTAGATTAAAATGGTGTATAATATGTTATAGTTACTATATTTTTACTATTTTATGTGGAATTTTTAGTAAAAGCCTGCAAAAGCACCAAAATGAGGTGAACCTCAAGGGGTCAAATAGTGAACCGTTGGAGGGTTAAAGTATTAAAGTATATATAATTTATATTCAAGACAAGCAAGTTCAAGATTCCTTTAAAAACTGTACAGTATCCTAATTGAAAAGACTTACATTCTTGGGTTTTCGAAGGATATTTATTTCTGACTCCCATTGACACTCATTTCCAGGATTTTTCTGAACCTTTTTAATAGCTACGTCCTTGCATGTTAACTGAAATAAAATTACAGTTTGACAGAAATTTTAACTAATCAGATTCAAGACAACTTATGTGTTATGACTGTTCGCATACTCAGAGTCCGATGAGTCTGGCTGTTTCATGAATCAAATACATATGCCCACCAAGTGATTTTTATTCCTCCGATTTGAAATCAGTCAGTATAACAGAAAATAAATATGCTGTAAACAAAAGTTTGTAAGTCAGAAAAGTCCAGAATTGGAATGCACACACGTAGCATGACTTTTACTAAGACAATAAATCCATGATGAATCAACATCTTGATTTTGCCCGCTGTTCCTGCTGCTTTATAAAATGTCCATAATTTGAGGAAATAAAGTACAGTAGATTCCCCATTACCCACAAGCGGATAAACTGTGTTATGGCTTATCCACATTTGGTGAAAAAAATTAGCAACTGGAGAAAACAAAGTTCAGCGCATCTTGCAAATTTCAGCTACAGTCTGCAATACACTTGCCTCAGGCACGACATCGTACGCAACTTCCCGCTATTATGCAGATTGCAGAGGGACTATTGGACTTCTTGAGACGTGTCACTTCACTGTATGATTTCATGGTACTGAGACAAATTTCGTCAACCATAGTTAAAAAGGAAGCAAATGCCAAGAAACAAACATCAATAATGGACTTTTTCCTCAAAGCCAATAAAGACGGCAACTTTAACAGTAGGTCAGTCTTACATTGCACTTGTCTCCCCTAAGGATTCGGTTCCAGAGGTAGCAGAGAAAGTTGGGATTAAAAGAAAAACAGAAAAGACAAAACCGTGGTTTTCGGAAGACTGTCAGAAACTAGTCGAAAAGAGGAGACAAGCCAAACAAGCATACCTCTCAGACAAAAGCCCAGAACATAGACAACTATATAATGTGTGTAATAGAGAAGTAAATAGCAGATTTAGAGCAGCAAAGAGAGAGTATGTCAATAAACAGATTCAAAAAGCAGAGGAAGACAGAACTCATAACAATTGTAGAGAATTTTTCCGTACAGTGAGGTTTTTCAAAAACGGCTACACAGCAAAAACATTCGGAATAAAGGACAACAATGGTAACATTACCTGTAACAAGGAAGAAGTACTGGATTTATGGAGTAAATATTTTGAAGCACTCCTTAATGGAGAAGAGATCTTAAATCGAGAAGAAACAGATGAGCTGGAAAACAGAGACCATGTGCAAACAGAAGAGACAGAAGAAATGGAGCCATGCATAAATGAAGTAGAAGAAGCATTGAAGTCCTTAAAAAATAACAAAGCTCCTGGAGAGGATGGTTTATATACAGAACTTTTAAAAGCTGGGGGGCAGGACCTCCTTAAGAGAATACACAAATTAATGTGTTATATGGAGAAAAGAAGAAATACCTGAAGATTGGAAAACTGCAGTGGTAATACCCTTACACAAAAAGGGGGACAAACTAGATTGCAATAATTATCGAGGAATATCACTGATAAACACCACATATAAAATACTGTCAAAAATATTGAATAACAGACTACAACAATACTCAGAAAATACCATTGGAGATCATCAGGCAGGTTTTAGAAAGCAAAGATCAACAACAGATCAGCTCTTTATCTTAAAGCAAATACTATCAAAATACTGGGAATTTAATAAAAGTGTACACGTTTTATTTGTAGATTTTAAAAAGGCATATGATAGTATTAATAGAAGTAAGATGTGGAAGCTATTGAGGGATTTTAGGATCCCAGCAAAATTAATAAACTTAGCAAAAGCGTGTATAAATGTCTCAAAAGGAAAAGTCAGAATTAATGGCGAATATGGCAAAGCCTTTAACATAAACACAGGAGTGAGGCAGGGCGATGGTCTATCTTACTTACTTACTTACTTACTTACTTATCTCCTCTCCTCTTCAATCTTGCCCTAGAAGAGACTCTTAAAGAGACTGGAAAACTTAATTCTGGAGATCTACTTGGACGGAAAATAAATATTTTAGCATTTGCTGATGATATAGCTTTAGTAGCTGAAGATTATGATAGTTTGAAACCCCTGGCGGAATCACTTTTAAAACATGCAGAGAAAGTTGGACTTAAAGTAAGTGAAGAAAAAACCAAATACTTAGTTGTTAGTAGAAGTCCAGATATTCAAAGAAACACCTTGACGGTTAACGGTTATTCCTTCCAAAGATGCCAAGACTTCAAATACCTGGGTGTAACCATAGACGAAAAGAATAATGAAGAGACCGAAATTAAAATTAGACTACTGCAGGGGAATAGATGCTATTGGGCCCTTCAGAAACTGATCAAGAGTAAGATACTCTCTAAAAATACTAAATTAAGGCTGTACAAGAGTATGATTCTACCTATAGTATTATTTGGATCTGAGATCTGGTCACTTACCAAGAAATCGGAAAAGAAACTTATAGTGTTTGAGAACAAAGTCCTTCGTTCAATACTTGGACCAGTTTATGATCAAGGTACATGGAGGATAAGGACCAACAGGGAATTAAGAACTCTCTATCAAGATCCTGACATCACTGCTCTAATCAAAAGCAGAAGACTGAGATGGGCTGGTCACGTTAATAGAAGGGAGCTAGACTCCACATTAAGAATAGCTTTAGAGCATCTTCCACAAGGCAAACGACCACTGGGGCGCCCAAGACTAAGGTGGTGGGATCAGGTGCAGAAGGACATGGAGAAGCTTGATGTTGCACCTGACCTCATGCAGGATCGAGACGGATGGCGTGCGGCTGTTGGCGAGGCCAAAAACCTTTTACGGTTTGAGTGGCCACATCTAGGTAAGGTAAGGTTACTTATACCTTTTAACTGTGTTTACGATCACTTTTCAAGAAAAAAATTATTACTGTACTTTTTACCAGTTCCAAGCCGTAGGCTTAGAAAGAAGTAGGTACTGTTGTTTCGTCAAGACTTATTTTATTTTCAAATGATTCCTTTATTTCACGTGGCACATCTACTGCTATTTACCTGCATTAATAAATAGATAATGATAAATCTTTAAATAATAACAAATATTACTGCATTCTCATCAATAAATACAATTGCTGAACAATTGTGCAAACGAGAAAATAATTTACTGTCAATACGGAACACTGGACACTAAATATGATGATAAGAGGACGCCAACACCATAAATCGGATAAGAAATGAACTAGCACACCTAACGGCGGAAAAAAGAACTACGTTTAAATATAAGCAGGCAACGCACATTGTTTGTTCATAACCGCCCCGCGGGACACACGGCGCACGTCTTTAGACATCTGTCTAGCGAAATACGCTGACGTGCAGTATGCCTCATTAAACGGGAATGGGTTAAAGTAAGTTAGATTAGTATTTCTACTAAGAACTAACCTTATCTCTTGCCATTCGGACCTCGCCGTATGAACCCTTACCGAGCAAAGCCTTTAAATAGAATCTTCCTCTCATCTCTTGTACGGGCATCCAACTCATTGAAAAAGAGTTGTCAATGAAGACAAACACTGAAAAATACACGTAACTAATTAATTTTTTTAAAGAAATAATAAATTATTGATATACATTACAAATTATTGGTTGTACATTCATGATATGTACAACCAATAATTTGTTATTTGTTTGTTTTATACAAAAAAACATTAAGTTCAGAGGCAATTTACACTACCAAGAATAAGTTTCTTAAATATAACCTTTTTTGCGCCACAAAAAGAGCAGATGTCTCGATTAACAAAACATGGTTTTTAACCACAAAATCAGTTGAAATAAATTTGTTTGGATAATATATACAAGTAAGTTTTGTTTTGTGACAAGAAATAGTTTTTTATTGTTCTTTTTTATTGTATTTTATCATCTATAACCTCTTGGTGATTGATGTGGTTAATAAACTATTTTATCGAACATTTTGTAAATATATTAACAGATCATCAAAAATATATAATTAATTATGTATATAGTGGTGGATACATTTAACTTATTACAGCATAAGACACTTTTATTAAAAAATATAAGAGAAGCAATCACACCCTTAAGTATCTTATATAACACTATCTCAATCTCAAAGATTTACATCTTGTTTGATTCAAACTTCAATTTTAAGCCGAAAAACAATATTATTATTCACTGGCTCCTCAAAAGACGGTTATCTGAATTTTTTTTTTTAATTTATTTTAAAATTTTCTTTATTTATGTAAGAATTTAATACATCATTTACATCAAATAGACCAGCATAAAATGCACCGGCATTGACTTTTAAGATCTATTATTATATCTATTATAAATAACATAACTTGGTACCTTCATTACTCGGTGCAACTAGAGAAATGATATCATTGTTGTTTAGTGTCACGGAACTCCCTCTGCCAACCTTCAATGTGTTGACAAATGTGCCATTTGTGCTGATGTCATGGAGACGGACACAAACGGCATCATTCTCAACCTTTTTTTTCTCAATCGCAAAATGTAATTTGCTTACACCCTTAAACAACCCGATAGTTTCAAATTCGGATCTGTCGGAAAAGACGTAGCTGCATCTTGGGTCCCTCCCGAAAGTGTATTCGTCTTTCTCAAACCCTGTGGAATGAGGATAAAAACAAATTATTGTTGGAAAACAAAACTCATGGTAGGAAAACCAAAGCCCCAAGTAAGAGTGAGTAAGGTAAAAGGTATTTGAAGCATATTTGACTCATTAAACTTTCAATAAATTAAACTGGTGCACACTTTCAATGGAAAGTCGTACCTACGATCAACAATATTTGGAATACGAGCCTCTTGAGATTAAGTGTTTTGTTTTTAATCACTTTGTAAAGTGTGCTGTTGTAAGTGTGCATTAAAAGTGTAATTCTTTGTTGAAAGAGCTGCAGATTTTTACTTTTACATTTAACGATAAACCAACCAAAAATAGGTGTTTTGTTTTTTAGGGAAGCAAGTTTCAATGATTTTGGAACAAAGCCTACTTCACTCCTAACAACTTCCATCAAAAAGAAAAGCTCATGCGAAGGTCTGAAGTATTCAGTATTTCGTTCACATGTGGAACACTTAAAGCCTAAAAGATATTTCATAGATATTTAATTACTCTGAGTGAGGATGTTTGTTTTATAAAGCTATAACTAATATAAATACCAGATTTTTTTTGCAATATTTTCAATGAAATGCAACTGGAACAAATTGACAGTGAATTGTAAAATTGATGGGACATACTTTTATATTTACAATTCTCCTCAACCTTAAATAAATGTTCATCTTGTTTGAGAGATTATTGTGAAGATTTTCCTAAACATAAACATACTTTTACTTAATAGTAAAAAACAATTGAAAATAAAAATAAGGTGGAAAGTGCCCAAGATAATTTTCAAACATCATAATCTCACCATCAAAAATAAATTTTTAATTAAGTTATAACTATTTATTTATGAAATTATATATTTAATTTATTCAAGTTAAAATTAGTTGAAAAATGAATGTGTCCAAAACATTCCTTTCCACAAGGTTTATTTTCTGTAAAAAATTTCTAAAGAAACTGTCTTGAACCTTACCTATTGGCTGAACCTTGCACTGAGGAGTCGGTTGTAACCAGCCCCAGACATCACTGAAGGACGACAGTTCCAAGTTTGCATCACATATAGGATTCTCTTCAGCTATGGGCTGAGTTTCGGGAAGGACAGCCTCTTCCTGACTTATTTGATCTTCTATTAAACTATGTAACGTTTCCTTGGTTTCGTCATCAATGTTTAAATCAATAGAATCGTCAACACACTCAGCCATTATAGTTATCTAGTTGCACAATTAAAAAGTTGAAAATTTAAATTAACATATATCGCCCAAAGATAATAATAAGGGTAGATAATACCTGGTGATCACTTACTTTAAGAACTTTAATTAACCCTCTATCAGGCGCATAGCGCAGGTTACTTACACACTTACAAATATTATTCTTGAAAATATGGAAAACGTTTGTTTTGATGTTGACGCTTGACCATACCTTACGCACCTCTTTCCATAAACCGAGAAATGTCCAGTTTTACCCACTTTGTCTTTCTACAACAGTTTATGGTTGACTTTCGTCAGTGTTTGGAGGTAACCATAGGCATGTTACGATGTGTTGCGATAACGTGGCTATCAATACGAAGCCAACTTTCGTGCATGCTTGTTCACGTTTTATAATACTTTAAATGCTTTGATAATTGGATAATCCATTTTGTTAACAAGAATTGTAGAGTATGTATAGGATTTTTTTAGGGTTTTTAGTCCGTAACTATTATTATATTGCTATTTCGTGGCCTAGAAATCATCAACTTTTTACATAGTGATAGAGAAGACAAAAGTGAGACTGAATCTGTGAAATACATTTTAACTGGTATTAAATTTATGTTGTATTCTTCTTTATATTTTATTCATAAGATCAAATTCAAACCATTTTAAATAACTTCAAACCCATGATTTAATTTTTAGTTTTTTTTATCCATAATGATATTGCTATTGCATCCAATAATTCAAGGTCCAAATATTTTTATGAGTAAAAATAAAGGTCATTTAACACTTATGGTATAAAGCTATGATTGTAATAGTAAAGAATATTTTTCCCATACAGTATTTACTTTTATTTTACCAAATGTGGAGGTAACCTCCACATGCGCCTGATGAAGGCTAAGGAATATAAGTTTTGTAAATCCTTTGAAATTCCTGTACGAACCAACTGGAAATAAAAATGTAAGAGTAACAGTGTGAACTATAGAGCAGTTCACATAAGACATTGAACACTGCAAAGGGTAACAATGCTTTGAATTTTATTCTGATTACTAAAGTCACATTACACCAGAGTTTATCAACATCTTAGAAAACACTTCTGCAGGCATTTGTTAGCAACATCCATGTTGTCAATAAATTTGTGTTGAAACGTAGATTTTTGTTGCTGTCACTTACCCAATAAAGTTGATAAAATCCACCAACATCCTTTGATCTTGAATTTTGACACTTCTCAACAAATCATGCTGATCATTTTGGATATTGAGAACATTCTCCTTGATGACCACTGCAAGTGCTATAAGAAGCCTTATTTGAGTTGTCAAGTGATGTTTTATCTTTTGCTCTGACTTGATTTTATATTTATATATGATATTTGATTTTGTAGTGTTATATTATTATGAATGAAATAGATTTTGGAATTCATAGTGAAATAGGGAGGCAGTGATCCATTGGATTGATTTAAATTGTAAAATATAAGTGTAAAACTTTATTTTTCACGTGTTAACCCTTCCCTGACTACAGGCGGATACATCCACTGATTTGTACTTACCATACAATGGACGGCAGGCGAATATATAAGTGTCTGAATAAAATGAATAAAGAGAAGTTTAAACCTATTCAAGACCATTTTTAATAGTTTTAACTTGCTTAACCTGGGGATGGATGAGGGGTGAGCATCACACTCACCTTTTTATAAGATTATATTGCATCTAAGAACCAAATATGAGTTTTCAATTTAAAATTTTTAATTTTGTTTACTAAACGCTTGCGTTTTTGGGGGGATAAGAGCCGGTTTTATTAGCAAATCCACCACACCTGAGGCTGGCAATTTTAGCGCACCATGGAATGAGACGCTCTGCACTCAAAGGGTTAATCTATTTCGTCATTAGCTGTATTGAGGCATGGGATACGGGTGACTGTTTTAAGTTAATTTGCTGATCTCACCAAACACACAGTCGAACATTCGACTGTGTAAACCCAAAACTGTTGATTGAAAAACTCAGAAAACTTGGTATAAATGTCAAGAATCAAGAATTAGATTCTCCGTTAGATACATTCATTTGTACATTGGAAATAGTTCAAACACCATTATTTGACAAAAACATTTGTCAGTTTACAAATGAGACAGACATTTAAAAAAATATTTACTAAAACTTTTTTTTAAATTAAAACATTTATTTAATCCTAAATCATAAAAATACTACACTAACACAAAAATATAGGCCTACTATTTACAACACCGTTAGCCCTAGCCCGATGAGTTACGTTCACTTGCGCCTATTATCAAAACATTTATGCAGGACCTACAATCCCGGCTGGTCCTCAAACTCTGTGTAATGCCAAAATGAATATTACTCTTGCTGCATTTGCAGCGCTTTATTATTATTTACCATTTTGCCACAACTTGCCTTTATAATGATTCAATAAAACAGTATTTCCTATTTACAAATATACAATTTTTGTGTAGTATAAACATGTAGGCCCTAAATAAAACATCAACACCGCCAAAAATGACCTGGGGAGGAACTGAGGCGGGAACAATCGTTGCCGTCTGCACTAAACCTATTAAAAAACGCCAAAATATTCAGGCCAAAAAACTTTACCAGATGAACTTAACTGTCACCAATTAACAAATTTAAAACAGCTTTAAAAGATTTTTTACTGCTTGAATTACTTTTTCGAGTTGTGTGGTAAATCACCTACTCTACCAGGATGTGTAAATGGTCCCTAAACCTAATCAGACCAGACCAAACCATCTATAACCTTGTCTCACCAAAAATGGTATGAAAATTCTAGGCACTGCCTAGAATTATTTTGACTACATCCAACAGATATTAGCCTTCTGAATGCATCTTTAAGTATTCCTTGGAAGTAAGTAACTATTCAACTGATAGACCTATAATGAAAATTGCAGCTACCATAATCATTCCGAACGTTCAAAACCTATTTAGCAACTAATAAGCCTAACACCATTTTGAATGATAGCAGAAAAACAGCATATATCATTATAACAATATTTAGCTTGTATAGGGCAGGTCCTGTAGATCACTCTTATAAAAGCAACAAGTAAGCTAAGGCCTATTATCTGCCCTTACAAGACAAATAACCAAGCAACAATTATTATTGAAGGAAATCAATGGAAATTACTTTCCAAAACATGGAGATGCAATGTAATACTGTACCTGAACCACAACAAATGTTTTTTATCTCCAGGTCTTGATTACTTTTTCGTTGTCCAACACGAGAGAAGACAAGTTTTCACAAAAACCATCAACTGTTACTTCATAATTTCATCATTTCGTAAAGAACCAAAGGGACTTATTAGTTGCAACGCAATTTGCAAAGGCAAAATGAGGAAGACGAAGGAGCTGGATATTCAGAGAAGCAATTTTGCCGCCAAAACAAATGATTTTTTTTTCCATATTCCAGTAACACCAACGATTTAAAGCTAAAACTTCTCAAACAAAAATCCTAAGTGCACAAGTAATGGCTTAAAATTGATTTTATTTGTTTTGTTAATGAATGTGTTTTGTAGATTTACATAGCAATTTGTAATATAATCTATAGTAGTGTCAAACCTACACGCGAAATAAAGAATATACTTCCCAATTGTTACTCTATAAGCTCAAATGAAGACAAAATTGAAATTCTTGGAAGTTTACTATCATCCGATCCACATAACGTGTGTCAAGCTGTCAAGAGGACAGTATTGCAGACTTGTCGTGTGGGTTCAGACTAGGGGACTACAGAAGTTAACGGATTAAATGTCGTTAATTATATTAAATCCCAAAAAATTCAATTAATTTAGTGAAGACCCTCAATTGGTTTATATGGACATCCGCCGAGGATAAATTTCTGAGTTATATATAGTAAAGAACTTGATTTTGAAGTAAGTGCAATGAATGATTTCGTTACGTTGCGCCCGCCCCCCAAGATTTTTGATATAATGATGTAATCCACCTAAACACGCATCACTAGATTTACCTACAGAGATTTGGTAATATTTTATTGGATGAGACGAGCAGCATTGACGCAATAAAATACCCTAATGAGATCAGTATTGGCTACTACAATGAAGCCAATTTAGTTTATTTGTTTTTCTGAAATTATACTGCCACTGCGATATATGAAATTTATAGTCTCGAGATAAGAAGATAGATAGCACATGACACCCTTTCGATTGATCTATAAGATTTATCGAAAGGAGGATAAGTGATATATATTTTTAACGACCCACCTCATCCTCACCCACCCTTTTTTAAGAGGGCATACTAAATAGGCAATCTTGCAACCACCCGGTTAAATTGAACGGCTATAAAACAACTAATACAAACCGAGACATTTATTATTATATAAATGTTATGTTATATAAATTACAAAACCAAGGGGTTTGGTGCGAAAATCCTTCCTTGCAGAATTTTAACACTTTTTTCTTACAAGATTGTTTTCCTTTAGTATTTTATTGAACTTACTAAATCAGATTAGATTAGATTATTGAAATGGCGACCATACTACGAGGTAGGTATTTTAAGACAAGTATGAATGAAGATTGAGTGTAAGATGATTGTGGCACGATCTTCTGGAAATAGTCTTCTGGAAATCTGGAAATAGTCTTGTTACTGACTAAAACTGGCATGTTCCTTAGACAGGACTGTTAATTAATAGCTTAACAGCCAATGGCAATTAATGGTCCTACAGATTAACGTGAAATCCGATCCACAGCCTCGGAATTACGAATTGGTCTAATTATGGGGATGGTCTTCGCGGATTAACGCAGTATTCAACTGTGTTAATCCACACAAGAGAATACTACGCCCACCGACCATCGATCACAACTATCCACAATTCGTGAACTCCAAGTGGCTGGATTACAGGACGTTGCCACCGTCCGATGTTACCCCTGTGTTCAGCCTCAAATGGTAATTTTTCTGGAAGACTTGTTTTATGTTAATATTACAAAGAAGTAACTGTTTTCAAGTTCTACCAACTCACTTAGGAAATAGATTCGCAATTTTCCATTAAATCGTTATTCGTAACTTGTTTTATGTCTTTTATGTCTGTCAATTTTATTATGAACTAAGATAACTTGGCTTTATTATCGGCATCCAATATTATATCATTATGCCAATTAGTATTTACAATCTGAGTACACGTTTTAATTTTATTATTTTTTTAGAATTTCTAATTTTTTTAAATTTTAGGTATGATGTTTATTTAATAGAATTTATTTTACTTTTCCGATGCACAAATTAATTGTAATTAACGAACAATTAAAAACCAACGTCAATAGGAATTTTAAAGATCATTTATAATATGCTTAATTTAAAAAAATACGATACTATCGGATTTTTGTTCAAGCACTTTGGTACTCATTGGTAACACATTTTACCATTTATTGCTAAAATTAGATTGAGGGAGTTTTCGCTCCAATGGTAGTTGCAGTGGCTCTCCTGCACGTTTTATTTTTCTGTTGCAGTACCATAATAATAAAAAGCCAATTCCTATTCCTAAGGCAAAGCATCAAAATGGCGAAAGCTTTTAATTCTGTTGTTGTTTCACGTGTCGGAAAGAATGGGGATTTATCACCTAAATTCGAATTTACAGTGACAGTAGTAGTAGATTACGATCCTCAAGGACTTAGTGTAAAATTAATAAGAGGTAAAATTCTAAGGTTATTCTAGGGCCAGCAATGAGTTGATGATTTAATGATAATACTATTTAGACAGTTTTAGTGCTAATTTACTGTTAACATTACAATCTTAAAACGAAAGTAGCTTTCAAGACGTTGGTGAATTATGTGACTACTATAAACTATCTCAGTCAGCAATCATTGCGTTAAGAATTTCTTGAATTTCATGATGTGTTAACCTAGCACCTCAAGTGTTGTTACAACAGATTCTTTTATAAACACTCATTTGTATGAGCATACTATCCTGTGTTGTTTTTGTTGTTCAATACACAGCATACTTATTTTAAGTTCAGCAACTGGATTCTAGATTAATGTTTTGCAACTTACTTTTAAAGGACTATCTCTTGATTGTGAGTGGATAATGTTCTAATTGAAACTTGACTGTTTTTTTTAATCTTCACTAACCATTGACACAACTAAAATTTAGTGTCCATGAATTCACATTAATTATTCAATATCTTTAATTGGGATTTTCCAATGTTTCCGTGTTTTTAACTACAAATTTCTGGATGTGAAGAAACTCCTCCCATTTTCAAGAGACTAACCATTGCATTGCATTCAAAATTGGATTAACTTTAATGTAGACTATTATATTTTATATTCATTCTACATCGTATGAAATGTGTTGGGACCTATATGATGTTGTTATTGCAATTTTTATTTTGAACCATTATTGCCAACTTGTATATTTACCATGATTCACTGTGCAATAGGGTTTTCTCGGTTTATCACCAAATACTAACAAATTTTAAAAATATTGATTAAAAAAATTGTTTTGATTTTCATTTATACTACGTTGCTTTCATCACCCGGTTTATTTATTGTAATTGTACTATTTATATTTCCCAACGGTTTACAGGTTATCAACAAATATCAAACTTATAATTAACGAAGAATAAATCAGAAGAAAAATACAATAATTAGATAGGCTAATTGATATGATAAATCAATGAGATTGTATTTTAGATGATTTAGCATAGTGATTGAAAATAACATTCAAGAAATAACAATGCAAAATATATAGTAAATATAACTCACTACATTATGTGTACATACTATCATAAACACTGAGGTTCTATAATCATAGAACAACAAATAATTTCTAGTCACACAGTGAGCCTACAATACAAACAAATTGTACCTATTTATTTTAAACAGCTTACATTTTAAGAAGCATGCAATAAGCAATTAATGCTACAAAAAAGAAATGCAAATAAAAACACCTGTAATTGTGCATATGTTTTTCTTTATTTATTTCTATATTTATTTTAGTTTCATAAAATATAAAAATAATCATAAATATAATTAATACAAATTCCCAACTGTGTCCAAAATGAGTAAACCTCAATTAGTTTGACACTTTGTGGACTTAATACTGTGTATCGATACATAAAAATGTCAAACTGTACAAATTACTGTTTAGTGGAGGTTAATTATTTGTTGTTTGGGGCAAATTCAATTTATTAACATAGAAACCAATTGACATTCTTTTTCAGATACAAACAATGGCAGAGGTGAAGAAATATATGAATTCCTTGTGCACAGAATGTCTGAATGTGCTAGAATAGGAACAAAATCATACTTATTTAATAATGATGGTGAAAGTTTGTGCCTCAGGTTCCAAGAGGAATCAGGTAATACATCAATTAATTATCTAATTACAGCAAATGTTTTTTTTCAAACTAAATTCAGCCAATAAGATCCTAGTAGACCTATTTTCAGAGGCCATCACCTGGAAAAAGTTTCAAAATTGTAAATGTGACCTTGGTGAAATCAGAAAGCATTTTTGGGTTATGTCTAAGGATAGGAATCGGCTCATTCATTTTTAAGAATTGATAATGGACAACTCAGATGCTCCAAGAAGTGGAAACTGACACAATCACCTGGCAAAGTCGTACCAAATGAAGAGTGTTATTGACGGATGTTATTTTCCTTCTTATATTTTGTGCCTTACCTTGAAGTTTTAGTAGGCTATATATCTTGAGTTGTATCCAGTTCATCTAACAGAGTTTTAATGCTACCATGATTCAATACGTTTCTTGCAGCAAAAAAATAGTAAGCAATTATTCATTTCTATTTATAACTAATTATTTATTTATTTGTCACTAATTGCATTCTATAAAAAACAGTACATTTAGCAAAAAATGCTGATAAGAAATCAGTAGGCAGGCTTACAGAGATATTCTGTTCCGAGAATAAATTTTTGAAAGTCTAAAAACTCTTTTCTACAGAATATTCTTATTATTCCAAAGGACAAAGTAATCAGAAATAAATTTTACTTCAGTTAATGTAGTACTACTTATATTACCATTTAAGTGGGTGAGTAATGGTAGTATGTTATAATTTAGTGAATACTAAATAAAGCTTCTTATTAGTTGGGTTGAAGGACAACATTAATATTATTACAAGTTAAAGTTATTATAAAAAATTGTTTTATTTTTATCACAATTTTATCTTAATGTACCTTTTGCTCTTAAAAATAACAAATTGTATCAACATCTTCAGGCCCACTAGAGCCTGGTTTATAGGAGTTACTACTTTCTATTTCTTATGGGCATACTTTTTACTTGTATGTAAACACAAGCATATATATATATATATATATTATAATTATAGCAAAAATATTAATTAATTTAAATCTAAATATACTATATATATATATGTGGGTGTGTGTGTGTGTGTGTGTGTATGTGTGTGTATTATATAACTATTATTAATCTTTAAATTACTACAGTACACGATAGACCTAACTTATATCCTGATATCTTATGAAAGAAGGTGGGATATAAATTCAAAATTCCTTTTCTCCTTTGATCCAAAGAAGCTGCATGGCAGTCTTGCCAGTTTCCACTTCTTGGGGGTGTTAGAGTTGACCCTTCTTAATCCTCACCAATATGTTTCTATATGTTTTCAGGACACAAGAACATATGCCAATTGTAGGGTCCCCTGTAAATGCATAGGTGGGTTAGACGATCTAATTTCAAAGGTTTTAGTTAGTCATACATCTTACTGGTGTCTTCACCTTGGAAAACCTGATTTTCAGTGTCATGATTCTTGATTTTTGAAGTTGCAGTTTCTCAAAGGTCAATGGGCATTCTGGAGTTAACACGTTCGCTTCTGGTCAATATGTATAGGCCTAGTATTATGGCCAATGCAGAAATTTTTTTTGTAGTTTTTACTCATATAAATTTTTATATTATATTATATTATAAATATTATGGTAATTATTATGCCGATCGGCATCACCCACACACACTATTCTAATAACCTGACACCGAACGACGTCATCCACAGCGAATGTGTTAAGGATATAATAAGAAATGTAAAATACAGTTAGTATACCATATTTATAATTATCAGTTGCAAAAGAAAAAATGATTATGTAAATTAATGACTTCTCATATGTATTACTGTTCTACTGAACAATGGGTCTGCGTTTAGGATTTTGTAATATGTAAATCAATATTATATAAAGCTTTAATAATTAACCCAAATTTTTAATTGAAAAAATTGATCATAATCATTATTTAATATGAATATTTTCAGATTCAAAACGCTTTCATTCTCTTGTTAACGAAACAAAAATTGGGAAGAATTCAGTTTTTTCTGAAAGAACAGATGACTCATCTGCCGTCCAGTATTTCCAGGTATTTAAAAAAGTTTCAAATTGTTCTGTATTATATATTTGTTGATTTTATAGCCTATTTAATTTGTATAAAACTGTGGTACATTGGAGGTTGAGGTGGGTCTTTAAAAGGTAGTGTCACTTTTAAGGATCTTACATCTTACATCTCCTCTTGCGTCAGTAGTCCATTTCTCCAGGAAAGGATTTTCAATGTGCCTATTTCGAGGTCACGGGCAAAGAATGTTTAAAAAGAATTTCCAAAAGCGTTTATGATTAGATTAGATTATATGAAATGGCGACCATACTACAAGGTTGGTATTTTAAGCCAAGTATGGATGAAGATTTAGTGTAAGATGATTGTGGCGCGATGTTGTAGTCTTATTACTCTGGCTAAGGCTGACATGTTCCTTAGACAGGACTTTTAATTAATAGCCCAACAGCCGATGGCAATTAATGGACCTACAGTTTAACATGGAATCCAAACCACAACTCTGAATAACGAGTTGGTCTAATCATGAGGATGGTCTCTGCGGATTAATGTAGTATTCAGTAGTGCAGACGTTCATACACACAAGAGAACACTACACCCACTCACCATCGCTCATAACTATCCACAATTCGTGACCTCCAAGGTGCTGGATTACAGGATGACGCCACCATCTCAGTCAATTATTAATTATAATTATGGCAGAAATAAGAAAATATTGAATTTTCATTGCAATATGGATGGGTGGATTCATATGCCGATTAAAAATCGCATTTCGGAATCCTGCATTTGTTGGTTGCGGGATAATCAATGCCTGGACCATTGATTGTCCCACCACCAACAAATGCAACGCTTTAACACTAGAAGTGTCCAATATATTTTCCGTGTCACCAGGTTTATAGGGTTTTGCAAGCCTTTTAAAAACATTTTTACTAATCCTAGAAAGACTGAAAACATTAAGTTATTTAATTTTGTTCAGTACTAAAATGAAGAATCAAGAAATGTTAAAAGTATGTAAATATGTAGTTTTTCATGAACAAATAAATATATGAAAATATTTTTTTGTTTATATTTAAGGATGTGTATTATACGAACGATTGGATTTGAAGAATCGGAATCAACTTTAGACAATCATTTTCGATTCTGATTCCAATTCTGAGAATCGGTGGAATTGAGAATCAATATTTGGAATTTACTCTACCCTAGTCACTTTCATGATTTTTAAAACCAATTCACCACATTTTTAGATTACATTTTTTGGATCTACTTGTGGTATGTATAATATAGAGTTACCTGTCTGAGACAAGCGGTTTAATAGTTCTCTCTCTTGTTGGGGATACGTTTGTCTGTAGGCCTATATTGGTTTATACTTCCTCGTTACAGACTTTTTCAACTTGATTATTTGATTTGAGCTGTTTTCACCTAGATTTTATAGGAGTTAGTTCAAATTTTCGTGTTTCCTATCTTTTTGTTGTTGAAAACTAATGGATTTGCTGTGTGGTTTCAGTTTTATGGATATTTATCACAGCAACAGAACATGTTGCAAGATTACGTCCGAACGAGTACCTACCAGAGAGCAGTGTTGGCAAATTCTGATGACTTTCGGGATAAGGTAGTCCTAGACGTAGGGGCGGGATCTGGTATCCTGTCATTTTTTGCGGTTCAAGCTGGAGCAAAAAGTGTTTATGCTGTTGAAGCCAGCTCTATGGCTTTACACGCAGAGGTAAGCCAGTTATTTTGTTTTTTATTTTAGTATAGAATAATTTGTAACATTAGGTAGTTGGATAAAAATACAGATAATTCTAGATTGACGAGTTGATGAGTCAGTGGGTAGTGCTTAGTGAGGCCTTTGAAGTTTCGGCAGAAATGTTAGTGATAAGCAAATACCAGTAGTTTGCTAATACCGTACAATTTGTCTTCACTAATTAAGCTAATAGCTCACCATGTCATGGTTCGATACACATGGTTAAAGAGGTTGCAAATGTTTTTTTTAAAATAGTTAATGGTCACAAAATATCTTACTAGGCCTATAGTAGATATCACTTAAGCTACCTGATTTAGAGTTCCTTTTGGCCATACAATTTAATTTCTACCAATCCAGGTAGTTTTTAACTATAAAAACATGTGTTACCATAATGTCCTCAGTCCTTTAATACTCATTTTAGCAGCTATATTAAGAATTCAGTTCCATTTTTAAACCTTGTCTCCTAATTAAGAACATGTGAAGGTGAGTTGAAAATCATTTAATTGTGGACCTAATCTCAAGAATAGTTGGAATGAGGCTGGGTTTTTTTTGTTTCTTTGAACACCAGAAACATTTTATCAGAGTCACAGAGTAATTACACTCGCTTTGTTTACTGTACAGAGTGTCATTTGGTGAAGAAAGTCAGAAAAAATCATGAAATTTAGGTCAATAAAAAACTTAGGTTTGCTTAAAAACAAAGAAAAAAGACATCTATGTCTTGGGGATTTACAGACCACCAAATGAAAATGTGAGACCTGGCCTTCACCTCCTATCAGATATTCTAGAACTTCAAGAAGGGCACAAAAACGCTTCTACTCGTTAGTGACATAAAAATATCGACTGATTAGCTCAAGATCCCAAAAACAAGTTGCTTGAAGAAGAGTTGTACACGCAAAACATATGGCGGTACCCTCTTGGGCTACTAGAGTAACTCACAACACAGCCACCTCCATAGACTTCATCTGCTCAAACTTTGCACATACAGAAATCAGTGGCCATGTTCTGCAAACTGGACTGTCTGACCACACTGCCCAACTATGCCAGCTGAAAACGTTCTCCGAGAACAATTTTCAAAAATATGTAATGAGCAGAAACCTCACAACTACAAACCAAAACAAACTAAAGGCACGCCTTCACCCGCAAGACTGGGAACGAGTGCACTCTACACCAGACCTTGACACTGCCTATAACATCTTCAACAATGCTCTCCAAATCGCCCTTGACTCCACATGTCCTGTGAGGAAAAATAACGTGAGCAGAAAGAAAAAACAACTCAAGTACTATGACCCTGAAGCAAAGATCCTCAAAGAGAACTTTTTGAAAGCTCTACGCAAGTATGAGATGACAAATAGAAATGAAGACAAAGAAGAGATGATAAATAAAAAGAGGATCTACGACATGAAGCTCAGAAACCTTAAAGTTTCCTCCACAACCTATTTCATTGAACAGGCTGACAACAAATCAAAGGCCTTATGGCAAGTAATTAACAAGGAACGAAAAGTAAAATGTGAAGAGAAACTCCACATTGTGCTGGAAGATGATGGGAAGGTCATAAACAACCCCACAGAAGTAGCCGAGCACCTAAATCTCTATTTCACAAAATAGCCGAAAAAACAATCAGCCAGAACAGAACCACCCCAGTGAATCCAGCGACTTCATTGAACGGAGGGACACTAATCTGCTTGCCATCACTAGCCCTGACTCCAACATCTTACGAGGAAGTACAAGCAGTCATAAACTCTCTCCAGCTCTAATTAAGCAAAAGAAATCTATCAGAGTCATGGCAGGGCTAAATAATACAGATTCAGTAAAACACTTATTCACCCAATTCAAAATTCTAACAGTTTACAGCCTCTACATTTTTGAATCGATTAAATATGTTAAAGAACACGAAAGTAAAAACTTGTTTCAAACAAATCATCCATATAATACGAGAAATAAAGTAATCTTAGACAAACATAATTTAGAATTTTATACTAATAAGACAAGTTATATGGGCAAAAAGTTTTTTACACAATTACCAAATGAAATAAAAAAAGAACAAAATTACAATGATTTTAAAAAATTACTAAAAGAATATTTACTTGATAAAACCCTTTATTCTTTGTCTGAGTTTCCTTGAGGACTCCATACAAAATTTGGTTTTCATGCAAAACTAGCCCTACTTTACTGAAAACTGAAAATCTTGTATTTACATATTTTAAGATAGATATAAGATAGATTTTTGGTTTAGTTATTGACTCTATTCAAAAGCTTTGTATATCATATATGTACACTGTGATAATCGAATAAAGAATATTTTGATTTGATCAGCCTAAAACATCAAGTGGATCAGACGAATTCTCATCGAAGATGGTCAAGCATTGCTCACATGAACTCATTCCAGCACTGGTCAGCCTAGTAAACAAATCTTTTGAAAATGGCCAGTTCCCATCTGCTTTGAAAGTGAGTAAAGTATACCCAAAGCACAAAAAAGGGCCAACTACACAAGCACAAAACTACAGACCTATCTCTCTTGTCTCCACTTTTTCTAAAATACTGGAAAAAATTGCATTAGCCAGACTAATGACACATCTCACCGATTATAACTTGTTAACCGAAAATCAACATGGCTTCAGAAAAAACAAATCAACATCATCGGCTATAACCTCCCTCATTGAGTATGTTCTGGACCAGATAGACAATGAACAATTTATATCTGCTATTTTCCTAGACTACAGCGTTTGATTGCCTAGGCCACAATTTGATATGTACAAAACTTGAGAGACTTGGCATAAGAAATCTAGCCCTTCAGTGTTTCAAAAGCTATCTCACAGGGCGCTCACAAATTGTGGAGCTTCAACATACAACAAACAACATCACAACGAAGCTCAAGTCCTCAAAAAGCGAACTGACCAGAGGTGTCCCACAAGGCTCTATCCTAGGCCCAATCTTATTTATTCTCTTGACAAATGACTTCCCCAAAGAAATTGAGAGTGACAATACCACTGCAATTATGTAAGCTGACGACACTACAATTTTAGTAAAGGACGTGTATCGTCCTTTACTAAAATTGGCTGTAGGCCTCTATCAAAACTCAAAATGCACCCTTGAAAAAGCAGTGCTTTACTCAAAAGTGAACGACTTGGCTATTAATCCATCAAAAACAACAACAATAAATTTCAGCAAAAAGAGAGACCAAGCTCCTCAAGTAGAAGAAGTAACAATAGAAACCCATACAAAATTTCTTGGCGTCATTCTAGACAACAAACTCACTTGGGCAGAGCACATAGACCAAGTATGCAAAAAAATCAGCACCGGGATTTATGTTGTTTGAAGAATGAACCATATTGGCAAACTCTCAGTTGCTAAAACAGCCTACTATGCTTTGGTCGAGTCACACTTACGATACGGCCTGACAGCATGGGGCGGATCCTCAGCCTACAACATCAACCGGATCCTTGTACTACAAAAGAAAGCTATAAGAACACTTGCCAACCTTAAACCAATGCAACCATGCAGATCAGCTTTCACAATCTTAGGAATTCTAACAGTGGTAGCCCTCTACATACTGGAAACCATTATGTATGTAGATAAACTCAACTTACCACAAAACAAAGACCTCCATGACTACAACACCCGCCATGGCTCGAAGTTTGCCTTGCCTGTACATAGAACATCATCATGGGAAAAA